>LR990364.1:16725000-17325000 GCA_905147345.3 Mythimna impura
GGCTTGTGAGTCACTTTACGTGGATCCAAAACGCTGGTTGCCAAACCTTCTAGTTGCCTCACGCGACTAAGCGCAACATAAGCTTGCCCTTTGGCTAAAATTTTTGGGCCTAGGTCCTTGAAGGCTCTGTCCAGTGTTGTCCATTGTAACTTGTGGACTGTCACGGCCCAACATAATATAAGCGGTAGCATGCGGCGCTCTACTTTTCCATGACTCCTTTTTTTTTTCGGTGGGAAAATCATCTTATGACATCCTCCGCCCTTGGGCGGGGCGGGAGATAGTGTCAGACTTTTACTGACTAAAAACCCACTCCTGTTCCTTCGTTGCCTTTCGCACCAGGGCCGAGTCTTCCTTTCAGAATCAGACCCTTGGCCCCAGTAGACTTCGACCCTGCTAGGCCCCTACAGTTGCTGACATCTCCTTGAGGCGCGCGTGGAACAGCACGCGCCGTCGACGCCTTGGGCTCGGTCCGGACGGTTACCGGACGGTCGGACGGCGAGCCACCCATTGCTCACCGTCTGCAAGCCTGCGCCTACGATGGCCGGAAATCGGGATCGGAATCCCGGCGGCGATTGGGGCGTGAGGACCGTTGCCTCACGCGATCGGCCGCCTCCTTTGCTAGCATTACTGCTTCGCAGAAGGAGGCGACCGCCATCCACTCCACCTCGCTCCGGACCATAGCCTGTACCAAGGCCCGGCGCGAGATATCGCCGCCGCCGATCGCCCCCACGAGGACACAGCGTTGCTCTGCCCAAGCGGGACACACCCCAACCGTGTCCTCCGGGCGGTCCACACAATGGTGACACCCGGGCGTTTCTTCCGCACGAATCCGGTGCAGGAACCTCCCGAACTTACCATGTCCGGTTAGGACCTGCGTTCCATGACCCCTTAGCCCGTCAAATTCGACTGTACTGTTCAATTCTGACACCCATACCAATAGTGTTGCCACGTACTGACTTGTCGTCGAACTCTACGAAGACGGCTTGTGGTAATTCTTCTGGTTCTAGTTGGTCACGGAGTAGCAATGGCCATTCGAATTTTCGAACGATCACCATAGCGCCATTTATCTTATCTTGTTTTCGGGCTGGCCCTAGGCCAGAGCACTTCGACCCTTCTGGTTCTTTTGTAGTATGCCCCTCCCGTCTACTCAACCCCTAGCCCTCCGTACACCTTCTTCATGAGTCCCAGTATGGCTTTGATGGGGCTGAGCCTGTAGTCTTGTCTTGGTCTTGGTCTTAGAAATGGTTGGCCCAGATACTCTAGTCTTTCGGAGCCTAGTGCTGCACAGTCGCACAGCAAGTTTAGCATTGTCTCCTCTGCATCTCCACAGATCCTGCAAGTCGGGTCGCTTGCTAGTCCCATGTTGTGGAGCTGTTTGTTGGTGGTATAGTGCCCCTTGAAAACTCCTGTGATTGTTCGGAGCTGTGATCTGCTGTACCTCCATAGTTTTTGGGTCCAGCCCTTATCTATGTCATTGAGAAATAGTTTTACATGCTTCTGGCCTGTTGTATTGCGCCAGTGTGTGCTGTGTACCTCTAACGCAGCCCTTTTCAAACCTTGGTTGATGACCCTTGGTGAAAGTCCTATGAAGGGTTTCGGTCCGTATTGGGGTGTCTCGGATCCTTTCCTTGCCAGAGTGTCGGCTCTTTCATTACCTTCTACTTCTGTATGACCTGGCACCTAGATCAATTTGACCTTGTTGCGCCTTCCTATCCGGTTTAATATTTAATACAGTTTAGTATCAGCTCAGAATCCACTCTATTGGATGTGAGTGCCTTAAGTGTTGCTTGGCTGTCGCTTAAAATGTAGACAGTGTCCCCTTCGGTGCCACTGTCTAGTATTTCCTGCTCGCACCCGATTATAGCATAGATCTCTGCTTGGAAGACCGTCACTATTTTGCCCATGCTTAGGCTAAGATTGCAGTTGTCGCTGTGTACCCCCCGCTCATGTACCGGTGTTCATTTTAGAGCCATCCGTGTACCATACCTGATTGTTCCCTTTGTGGGATAGCGCCATTAACTAAGCCGTGACCAACGTTAATGTTCTATTAAGTAGATAAAGTACAATTGATTCACTAAACTTTCAAACACTCGGTAGGCTATTATTGTATATAGTTTATGTTATCATTTTTTTTAATCGACAAAGTTGGTTCTTGTTTACATGTACTTAGGTTCATTGTACAATGGTTCGAAAATCTTTCACGCACATGACCGAGTTGTACTTGGCTGATTTCTTATATTAATTAATAATATTAGTTGGGGTTTCGTAACCAAATGTCAATTTTTTTTTTCTGTACTCGATAGTTTCGATTAACAGTATCACATATTTATATTTTTGGAATCCACTCGTCAAATCCTAGATGATAATCACATGCATTAACAGATTAAAAATTAAAAAAAAATTGGGTGGGTGTTCATTTAATTATCATACCCACCACATTGCATTTCTACATTTTTTCAATAGCCTATGTTACTCGGGACGATGCAAGGATTCTAACGATACCCCATACATGTAAATCAGTTCAGTCATTTAGAAGTTATGGTGGAATAAAGAAACTCACATACATACATACATGAACCCTGAAAACATAACACTCCTTTTTGAGGCAGTCGTGTAAAAAGCCTACAGTGCTCTGCGCGTCCAATATAACAACGCGTTCAGGGGTCTGTTGGGGCTTCCATGGCGGTGCAGTGCCTCCGGCATGTTCGTCAATCACAGCACGGATGGTTTCCAGGCTGTACTTCGCAAGAGATCGGCCTCCCTGTGGTCTCGAATAAAGAGGAGCACCACTACGCTTCTGGGCGTGGTGTCAGACAGAGTGGACAGCCAAATCCTGAGGCAGTGGTCGCTCATGCACGTCCAAAATAATAATAATTTTAAATTTAACTAACATAGTTATAAGTTTGTACTAACACAATATGGACCTGTATCTTTACTGTGTCTGAAATAAATATTTTCAATTCAATTTCAATTTCAATTTAACAAGCCTTTCGGTTGCACGCCACGGGCGGAAGACCTAACAAAAAAAGAAAACAAAATAAGTTTTAACTAGATTCATTGAAAGTAAAATATTACTGTAATAACTTTTAAACAAGGATTCCTATTAAATACAGAATGATCATGTTATTATTATATTTTAATATATTATTATATTTTAATTTTAAAAACCTAACCATTTGGTTCATCTAAAAGTGGAGAATATTATTTTTTATTTAAAATACTTTGCTAACGAATCGGATGGACGGTTCAATAATATTTTTTTTAGATAAAGTATTGTTTAACATAATAATTATATTTAAAATTTGACTTTCATTATTTGTTTTATTTTGCTATGCGACACCATTACCTGTCATCGAAACTTCATTATTAATAAGTTTTTATTAAGGGGGGTGGAATGGTTCGCGTCCGTAGGAAGAATACCCAAGTGTCACCCTACACGTGCGCTCCGGGTGGTGCTAAACGAACCTCAACGCCGAGCCTTGGGCGGCGGTCAACTAACCCGACACTACTTCTACGGTGGGACACGTGCCAATAGAATGCATGACTGGTGGGAGATCAGTACCAAGCGCCAACCTCGGTGGACCTGGCAAACGTGGTTGAATATCGCCTTCTTGGGGGGATGGGCGTCACCCCTCTAGTGACCTTTTATATCGACCCTACTCGTGGGAACACAATGAATAATATAAACTATGAAAAAGAAAACAAAGTAAAAAAAAACATGAAGATAACACAACAAATACTTCAAAAAAGCATGTTTACGCGCACAAGAAGTCACTCACTCGGATCACTACCAGTTAAAACACCGGAACAAACAAGTTCAAGTGATAAACATGATCTAGACCCAAATAAAACTGACACAATTGATGTCCAAGCTGTAAAAAAGCAACCCTGGCAAAACGATCAGGTATCTATGAAAAGTAAAGCGGAGTCCAGTCCAGAAAGTACAAACAAAAGCATCAAAGTAACAAAGACAACATATGCAGTAACAACAGCAAACAGATTTCAAATCTTAGAATCAGCAACCAACGAGGGATCCACTGAACCACCCATGGAGCCCAAACCACCGAAATCAAAACCCATATTTGTCACAGGAGTCATTGACATAATGAGTTTGAAAGACCTCCTCTCCTGAATAGCAGAAACCCACAAATACACTATGACAACTCTAAGGTCTGGACATATAGTACAAATAATGCCTGCTGATGTAGACACATACAAAACCATAAGAGCTAACTTTATAAAGAATGATGTTAGCCATTATACATATAAACTCAAGAGCGAAAGAGCCTATCGAGTAGTTTTACGTGGTCTACACTCATCAGGAGACACAGAACTTATTAAAAAAGAGCTTTTTGAATTTGGACACGAAATAAAGCACATTACGAATGTAAAACATAAAGTAACAAAACAACCGCTGCCCTTATTCTTTGTGGATCTGGAACCCAAACACAATAACAAAGACATCTTTAAAATCAACCGAATGAACTATGTAAAAGTTACATTTGAAGCACCATACAAAAACTTGGACATTTTACAGTGTTAAAGATGTCAGAGATTCGGACATGCCAAAAACCAATGTAACAGGCCTTTTAGATGTGTAAAATGTGGCGAAGAACACTCCACAACAAGCTGTTTAAAAAGACCCGACACCGAGGCAACTTGTGCAAACTGCCAAGAAAAACATCCAGCAAGTTATAAAGGTTGTACAAAATACAAACAGTACAAAGATCTACTTACGAAAAACCAGACAGGAAAGACCAAAGAAACCAACGAAAACACAAATAACGTTATACAAAACCAATACCGCAAATACCCAAAAGAACATGTGCAAGAAAATAACTATAACAGAAACTATAATCTTCACAAACACTCAAAACCAAATATAACCTACGCACAAGCAACAAAACAAAAAAATACAGGAGAATCAAAAACTGGTCACATCAAAGACCCAAATAATTTAATGGAAGTACTAGATGCAATGTTCGATAAATTTCAAAACATAATTAATGTTATGTTAGACAGCATGATGGATCGTATGATCCAATTAATCTCAAGCCTTATAAAACACCCCTAAATCTTAGAATAATTACCTGGAATGCCAACGGGCTGACAGAACGTCGACAGGAACTGGAACTCTTCTTGAAAATTGAAAGAGTTGACGTGGCTTTAATCTCAGAAACAAGGTTCACAACAATCACCCACTTCTCCCTTAAAAACTATTTGGTGTAGATACACTTCTAACCACCCTTCTGGTAACTCACATGGAGGAACTGCTATCATAATAAAAGAGAACATCAAACACTATCTTCTTGGAGAATATAAAACCGAAAAGATTCAAGCAACTTCGGTCAAGATCCAGGATAACAAAGCAGAAATAAAAGTTTCTGCAATCTACTGTCCACCAAGGCACGTTATTACAAGCGACGAGTTCAAGGCTTACTTCAACACACTGGGAAACAGATACATTTGCGGTGGTGACTGGAACGCAAAACATGCTCTTTGGGGCTCTAGACTAACCTTCATTGCGCTTCACATGGTATTCCCACTTATTGGCCTACGGACCCAAATAAATTACCAGACCTTTTGGATTTTTTCATTACCAAAAATATCTCACTAAGCCAAATACACGTAGAAAAATGTACTGACCTGTCATCCGACCACACACCAGTTATAATGAATGTTCACTGCAAGGCCATAATGACGGAGAATCAACAAAGACTGTATAACCACAGAACTGACTGGGACAGATATAGAACTAAGATATCAGAATCCATAAATTTAAACTTACCACTAAATAGTGTAGATAACGTCGAAACAGCTATCGAATCACTCAACAAGCTTATTCACCTAGCGGCCCAACAATGTACACCTTTACTGCGACCGAAAACCGCACAAAATGCCCACTGCTCAAAACAGATAAAGGACAAAGTAAATGAAAGAAGACAGCTGCGGAAAAGATGGCATTCTACAAAATATCCCAGTGACAAGAAAGCTTTCAACAAGGCCTCTCAGGAACTTAAGCACCTTATCTCCCAAACAGAAAACGAGCGCATTCAAAAGCAGTTAGCTAAACTATCTCCCAATAAAGACACCAACTATTCGTTGTGGAAGATAACAAAAAGGCTGATCATCCAAGATAAATGGCGATTTTGTGACACCGTTTTGAACCTCTGTTACCTTATTAACGCATTTTACATTATTGTTAATTTGTATAGCAGAGGTTCGAGCTAACACTTGCCCCTCTCTAAATTGAATTAGTCTATTGTCATAATTTAGAATAGTTAAATGACCATGGCCGTTTTCGATACTACCATAAAAGCCGCAGATGGAAAGTGGGCAAAAACAGAACTCGAGAAGGCACAGATACACGCGGAACACCTAAAATCTATTTTCAGACCTTTACCTAGCAAATATCCTGAACACGACAAGGAAGTCTACGAATATCTTAACGCACCGCTGCAAATGAGCCTACCACTAAAAAGTGTTAGCCCCAAAGAACTAAGGAGAGAAATATCAAAACTACAAAATGGAAAAGCGCCAGGTTATGATCTAATCGATGCACAGTTACTCAAACAGTTAACTAGAAAGGGCGTGGTTCACATCACGGCTATGTACAATGCCTGCCTGAGACTAGCAATCTATCCCTCTCAGTGGAAAATCGCCCAGGTTATAATGCTGCCCAAACCAGGTAAATCACTCCATGAGGTAAGCTCCTACAGACCGACCAGCCTACTCCCTGTGTTGGGTAAACTCTTGGAGAAAATATTACTAAACAGGATGCGCACTTATCTACCAGAAGTTATTCCTCTTCACCAGTTTGGGTTCCGAGAGCAACATGGAACTATTGAACAGGTACACCGTATTACGAATACTATAAGTCGTACACTGGAATGCAAACAGTTCTGCTCTGCTGTCTTCCTAGATGTGAGCCAGGCGTTTGACAGAGTGTGGCATGAAGGACTTCTTTTCAAAATAAAAAGCTGCTTCCCCATTCCTTTTTTCCGATTTTACTATCATACCTACGCAACAGATGTTTTGAAGTGAAATTCAACAATGAAGTCGCTCCTCTAAATGAAATCCTGTCAGGAGTACCACAAGGAAGTATATTGGGGCCTATACTATACTTGATATTTACTGCAGACCTACCAACGCACGATGATACGATAACTGCTACCTATGCGGATGACACAGCACTACTGTCGGTTAACGAAGACTCAGCCATAGCATCAGCCAAACTACAAGCCCACGTCCATAAAGTGGAGAAGTGGCTTGACAAATGGCGTATTGAAGTTAATCAGGCAAAGTCTGCCCATGTGACCTTCACCCTGAGAAAGGAAACTTGTCCTCCAATAAAACTACACAATGAAGTAATACCTCAGGCTGAAGATGTGAAATATTTGGGAATGCATCTTGATCGAAGACTCACCTGGAGAAAGCACATTTGGACCAAACGCAAACAGCTGGATACGAAAGTCAGATCAATGCATTGGATGATAGGTCGCAAATCAAGCCTGTCACATGAAAGCAAGATAGCTATTTATAAAACCATCCTCAAACCAATCTGGACTTACGGAATCCAGCTGTGGGGGACTGCTAGCAATAGCAACATCGATATTCTGGAACGATTTCAAAGTAAGACATTGAGAGCCATGCTAGATATACCATACTACGTGAACAACCGATACATACACAAGGACCTAAAGATTAACACCGTCAGACAAGAGATTGCTAGACATAGTGAAAGCTATCAAATGAGAATATCGACTCACGTCAATAAGCTGGCATCGGAATTAGTAGGCACAGGAAGTGTTACACACTTCCGACTGAAACGGCATAGTGTCCCTAAGCTTACCGCGAGATTTGATCAAAACAAGACATGAACGGGTCTCTCAAGAACCCTTCTGCTAATAAAACGCCGAACGTGACACCACAACTGAATGGCTTATTGTGTCCAACACAGATCGCCAAGTTACAGAATACATAGAAAAAAAAAATTAGTTTTTGGTGAGCTGCCCGGTCATACCCCTTAGTTGTTTTTGGGGGATCCCGAGGTTTTGAGAAAACAGTTTTTTTGTGTGATGTGTTAGGTGAATGGGGTGAACAGCGTAAAATAGGTTTATTATTGCCAAGTGGAGGAGCTGAAGTTACCACGTCTGCATATAGTTTTGACACTGGGGGATGTAGCTGCGATGCTTCGGCATACGATACGCAAGTATGGGCCATACAGTGCTTAATTGTTCTCTGTCTCTCGAACTCTGGACACTTTTTATTGATGGCGTAATGAATGCCACCGCAATGACAGCATTTACCTTCTTCGTCTTGAATGCTACAAGTGTCAGCAGAATGTTTCTCCCCACACTTGAAGCACAGAGGGTTCGACCTACATTGTACCTTTGTATGACCGAAACGACAACAATTGAAGCATTGTATAGTTGGGAATGTATACAATTCTACTGGCATAGAATTGTAACAACAAAACACACGTTTCGGTAAAATTTGCCCGTCAAAGGTCAACACGACTGTTTGAGATGGTTTCCAAACAGGGGTCGGTTCGTGAACTTTATAATTAAGACGCCTAACTTTAATAACTTTCCCGCATCCAGTAGGGACAGAAACATTTTCAATAATTTCATCAGGAGACCATTCGATAGGGACGCCTTTAATAATTCCCATACGACACGTTAAAAGATAGAACAAATGCCTTCAATTTCTCCTTGGCCAAACAAGGGTCTCTTTTGAGTTTGCAACTTGGTATTGTGAGAAGCTTAAATAAATTCTGTTGCGACCAATGCATTTTATTGAGCCATTAATAATGCTGTTGAACCTTCGGTTTTTTTAAAAAGTGCCCTAAAGTGATTGGGTGTAATGTTTGACCTGAATTCGTTGTCATGTCAAATATTTTTTGGATGTGTACCACATATGGAGATAAGTCTGTGGATTCGTACGAAGCCCTAGCAACCTGTGGCGCCTTCTGGGGAGATCCGAATTTCAAGATATACCAGTCTGGGGGCCATCCACAGGACGTGGAGTGGTTTCCAGATGATTTATAGTAGCTGTTGTTCGTAATGATTGGTTGTTTGCAGTTTTAGCAATTACCGAGTCATTTTCACAATGGCAGTGTGTATCTATGTTGGTATCTGCTGTAGATTTACCATGTCTCCTTCTCTTGTTGCAATGTTTGCACATTTTGCGTGGAGCCCTAGCTGTACGGTTCACGTACAGGCAAATCGCTAACGCCGCGACCTACTTTTCACTACTCGTTTTATTTACTTTTATACTTGTAATTATAATAATTTTAGTTGACCAATAGCTGCCGTAGCGCTATTACCGCGGATTAGCATCCAACTTAACTTAGTGTAACTTTTGCGAATAACCTTAGTTATTGTGAAGTCTGTGGTTTTCGTCAACTCACATCCAACAACTGAACTGTAAGTAGCTACCTACCTCTGAGCCATACATAAAAGTGGTCCTTCGAGCCGGATAACAGGTGCGTATTGTCTCTATTAACGTTAGCGAATCGGTCTAGCTGGTGTCATAGAAGAGCGGATCGCATTACTGGGGTGAAGACGCACTCAAGATCCAAAACCTGCGGAAACTTCGCAACTTTGGTGAACTAGTACCTGCGGTGATACAACTCTACTCTACCAACGGTCAAACCAATAACTAATAACAATGGTTCAGAGCGTAACAGAACTGATAAGCCGTCAAGAAACCATCTTCAGGGACTTGAAGCTTATTTGCAGCAACTATAAGAAGGATAGTCCCACCAGGAATAACTTGGCGTACCTGGAGGAGCGTCTTTCTAAGCTGAACAATAACTGGGAGAAGTTTGTTCACAACCATCAACTGCTCCAGACTCTTGGAGCAACGGACCTTCAATACTTCAACGACGCCATTTTTAATAGTACGAAGAAGATGTATGAAGAAGTGCTGCAAGACATGTTGAAACGTAAAGCGGAATTGCCGTCTGCATCTTCTAGTAAAATAGAACAACCACCTGCGACGCCTAAGCAAGGTATGGGGCAAAAATTTACTTTCGACGATATCCACGTACCTCCTCGGGAAACAAGCGAGTCGACGGAAAAGCAACAAGATCTTTTACGTCAACAATACTGCAACTTTAGGGCGTTCGAACGCACTGTGGAGAAGATAAGCATAGCATTGGCGGTACCGATGGAAAAATGGGAATTAGAAGACAACTTGAGCACCCTGAAAACTAAATGGGAGCATATCGAAAAGGTAAATTGGGAACTAGACTACATACTACAAGATGAGGACTCAGTTTATCAACAGAAATACAATACAGCAGAAAACTTTTATGATGACCTGAAAAGGAAACTACAACACCACATCTGGAATAATGCACATTACGAAAAATCTACCTTCTTTGAGGCGTGGTTGGAAAGACCTTACGGCGTCTCACCTTCCGCATGACGCAGGTTCTCACCGAACACGGAAAGTTCGGGAAGTTCCTGCACCGGATTCGTGCGGAAGCGACGCCCGGGTGTCGCCACTGTGTGGACCGCCCGGAGGACACGGTGGAGCACACGGTGGAAGTGTGCCCCGCTTGGGAAGAGCAACGCCGTGTCCTCGTGGGGGCGATCGGCGGCGGCGATCTCTCGCGCCGGGCCTTGGTACAGGCCATGGTCCGGAGCGAGGAGGAGTGGCAGGCGGTCGCCTCCTTCTGCGAAGCAGTAATGCTAGCAAAAGAGGCGGCCGATCGCGTGAGGCAACGGCAACGGTCCTCACGCCCCAACCGCCGCCGGGATTCCGATCCCGATTTCCGGCCACCGTAGGCGCGGGCTTGCGGACGGCGGGCAATGGGTGGCCCGCCGTCCGACCGTCCGGTAACCATCCGGACCGAGCCCAAGTCGTCGACGGCGCGTATTGTTCCGCGCGCGCCTCAGGGAGATGTCAGCAAATCGTAGGGGCCCAGCAGGGTCGAAGCCTACTGGGGCCATGGGTAGTGTGAAAACGAAACCGTGGCCCTGGGACGAAGGCAACGAAGGAACAGGAGTGGGTTTTTAGTCAGTAAAAGTCTGACACTATCTCGCGCTCCGCCCAAGAGCGGGATTTGTCATAAGATGATTTTCCCACCTATAAATAAAAAAAAAAAAACGCCAAAAATTCAAATACCGAATTTTCATGGAAACTATAACCAGTGGTTAACCTTTACCTCGAAAGCGTACACAACAATCCGACACTTTCGAAAGCACAAAAAATGCAACACTTAAAAACAAAGCTGAAAGGTGAGGCGGAGAAACTAGTTCAGCATCTTGGCATCAGCGCTGAGAACTACGCGACTTGCTGGGATATGCTGACCCACCGCTACGATACCAAACGGCTGTTATTAACGTCATACATGAACACGCTCCTGAATCAACCTAGTATCCAGCAAGCTACTGCTGCAAGCATACGGACGCTTCACGACGTCATGATGGAGTGCTTGAATGGGCTCAAAAACATCGGGCTAGACATCACCAATTGGGATCCGATCGTGGTTCACCTACTGGTTCAAAAACTAGATAGTGTTACGTACAACGAATATATAAAGGAGATCAAACATCCCAGGGAGTTTCCCGACCTGGAAGAGTTCACCGGGTTCTTGGAGTCCAAATTCATGTCACTGGAAGCTCTACAGGGAAATAGTCAAAAGGTATCGTCATCAAACAAACCATGGAAATCTGAAAAGCAAACGCATAAGGGATCAGAAAACCGAAATAACAACTACAAAAATAAAACACAAGGGTCATCGTACTTTAATAAGTCACAAAACTCGCCAAAAACCTTCTTCACGACAGCAAAAACATGCCCAATATGCAAAACTAACCACGTTCTGATGAATTGCGAACAATTCTTGGCTATGAACACAAACAAACGGAATGACGCAATTCGTAACTTGCATATTTGTAAAAACTGCCTATTCAGCCACGGTGAAAAACAATGCAAATCACGAAAGACGTGTAAATTGTGTTATAGGCACACCACACACTTATGCATGAAGCTGAAACTGAACTATCCAGCAACAAACAAGCAAAAAGGGAGGAAAACCCATCGTCGACCCCATCAACTTCCTATGGGGTTAACAACGTAACGAACGAAGAAAAGGAAGTGTTGTTGACCACCGTACTTCTGAAAGTCAAAACAATAGATGGAAACTTCATCAACTTGAGAGGTCTACTTGATCAAGGCTTCCAAGTGAGTCTGATAACGGAAAACGCGGCACAGCGCCTCCGATTACAGCGACGTAAAGTGAGCGCTATTGTATCGGGTGTAGGAACCCTTAGCGGTAATTGCAAAGGGGCAATGAACTTAGAATGTCAGTCAATTCCAAACATTCAGACTACAAATTCAATTTTGAAGCTCTAATTATGAAAAAACTTATTAGCAACTTACCTACCGCATCCTTTTCAATCAGCAACTGGGACTATCTGGAAAACTTAAAATTAGCAGATCCACAGTTCAACCTATCAGGCCCGATTGATCTGCTCTTGGGCGCGGACATCTATTCAGAACTTATACTAAACGGCTTCATCAGGAGTGATAATAGTTACCCAGTAGCTCAACAAACCAAAGTAGGCTGGATTCTATGCGGGAATGTGAAGACATTCAACTGCTACGTGACACTCAACGATTTCGAAAACATGGCAAGATTTTGGGAGGCTGAGGAAATTCCCGACAAGTCATCATCAACTAGTGAAGAACAACACTGCGAGGAATATTACAACGCAACCACCACAAGATTGCCGAACGGACAATATGTGGTACAAATGCCAATGAAGCCTAACTTCGAAACAAACTTAAAAAATGCGAGATCACAAGCTTTAGCACAGTTCCTTCAACTGGAAAGGAAAATGCTAAAAAACAACGAACTCGGTTACGAGTACAAGCGTTTTATGAACGAATACATCGCTATGGGACACATGAAACCTGTCACAGGAGAAAGTAGGGGCCAAGTCTACCTACCTCACCATGGCGTTTTGAGAGCCGAGTCCACTACAACAAAACTAAGAGTAGTGTTCAACGCGTCGTACAAGACAAAAGGAGACAGCAGCCTCAACGATCACATGTACTGTGGTCCGAACTTACAAAAGGATATACTGACACTTCTAATCAATTGGAGAACATACAGATACGTCTTTACGGCAGATGTGGAAAAACTTTATCGGTTTATCTGGCTGAACGAAAATCAACAACATCTACAAACTATAATCTGGAGATCTTCCCCTAACGAACCTCTACAAGATTGGCAGTTGGGCACAGTAACTTATGGAACGAAAAGTGCACCTTATCTAGCAATGCGCACTCTACACAAACTCGCTGGAAACGTCCTGAAAAACAATTTCTACATGGATGACTTGGTTTATGGGCAGGACACCATCGACGCATCGAAAACACTGGTCACACAGCTAATTGAGTTGCTGAAAAAAGGAGGATTTAATTTGAGAAAGTGGAAATCAAACGAACCGATTATCTTAAAAGACTTGAGAGGTGACCATAAAAGCCGCACTACGAACATCGACTTCAGCCCAGAACAAACACCAACTCAAAAATGTTGGGCATGAGATGGAATCAAGATGATGATAGTTTCAAATACCAATGGGATCTACCAATCAAGAAAAATCTGACAAAACGCGTACTACTGAGCGAAATAAGCAAGCTATACGACCCACTCGGATTACTATCGCCACTTACAATAAAACAAAACTCCTGTTCCAAAAAATCTGGATCAGCAAAATCAACTGGGATGAACGCTTACCCGACGATCTCGCTACAGAATGGGAAACTATGAGAAAGGATATCCAGTTGCTTAACAAACTTTCCATACCACGTTGGTTACAAAGTCAAGAAAACAACCTAGAGATACACGGGTTTTGCGACGCAAGCGAAAAAGCTTACGCGTGCGTGATTTATAGCCGAGTGAAAAATCAAGCCGGGGAATACAAGACAACACTGATTACGGCAAAAACAAAGGTTGCATCAATCAGCAATAGGATAACTGTACCAAGAATGGAACTTTGCGGGGCCGTTTTACTGGCCAAACTAATAGAAAAGGTTCAGAACACTCTCTGCAATAAAAACATACATATAACGTGCTGGAGCGACTCCAAAGTCGTTTTAGCGTGGTTGCAGGGCGATATAAACCGATGGGAGAAATATGTCGCTAACAGAGTCAAACAAATAAATAGCATTATCTCGGCAAACTGCTGGAACTATGTGAAGTCAGAAGAAAACCCTGCTGACTGTGCAACTCGAGGGCTCACACCTTCTCAACTCTTGGATTTTAACCTATGGTGGAATGGACCCAATTGGTTAAAAACAAACATGCCAGACATCCATCAAGACAATCGCCTGACCTATACAACAAACACTGAGTTGCAAGAAAAAAACTGATGCGCAATCACATACAAGAGTTGTGAAATAATTGATATATTACTGAATAAAAACAGTAATTATAAACGTGTAATACGAGTGCTTGGATGGATTCTATGATTGAACAACATTCGTAAGCAAACACGCACACTAAACTTCATCAATAACTTAACCGACTGCGGTAACAAAAAAGAGGTTATGTGTTTGTCACCACAAAAAATTATGGGAGCAACAGAATTGGTCATCAAGAACGTCCAAAATGAAAACTATGGCAACGAAATTGAACGTTATTGTGAAGTCTGTGGTTTTCGTCAACTCACATCCAACAACTGAACTGTACCTACCTCTGAGCCATACACTAGCCCTTTTTCGCTCTGATCTTGTTATGGACGAGTATGAGTATGTTATAATGAATGAGTCCATACTGGACTCATTCATTATAACATTATACCCTACCGAGGGGACTGTGCCCCCCGGATCGGGTGGTTCTTTGTCCATTGGACAAAGAGAAGAAAAGAAAGTAAAAAAAACGTACCCTAAATACGAAGACTAATATACACAAATAATAAAATAACTATTCTAATAAATATCTACTCAAATTTACACAACTAATCTCGATTTTAAATTATTTTTTACAAAACCGCCAGAAAAATCACGCCCGCCAAATTCGACGATTCCCATGCTTCCCGACTCACTGTTCCAAAACACTTAAGTGTTCCGAAAGATTGGAACAGCAGTATTGTAAATGTCCTTTATACGTCTGTGGTTTTATGTCTGTATTTTTTATACGTCTGTGGTAATCTTACCAAAAAGCCATGCCACAAAAATTAAAAAAATAGAATGTATTACATCCACATTCTAAGGGCATCGTAGTTTGTGCGCCATGCGAAGGAGAGTTTAAAAGATCATGTATCCACGACAAACTTAAAAAATATAAATTTCAGACGTCTGGCAATGTTTGACATTAGAATGTTTGCATTGCATACTCTCTGGACTGTTCGTATCATATTCAGTCACAGAGTGCTTTGGTATAACCTCAACATTTACCGAGATGACGTATGTCCTAACGATAGCTTCAAATTGTGTGCATCTGGATTGAGGGCCCATTTTTTAAATCCTTATGAAACGAAACATGATTTATAGGGAATTTAGTTAAAAATTAGTAAAACTTAATGCAATGACCCATAAATTTCTAGAACGTAAATTAAAACTGTTATGATTAAATAACGTGGGCCCTCAATCCAGACGCTTGCAGAAAGAGGCATAGTCTAAATCTCGGAAAGTACGATGTCTGGGTTAATAATTATTATTTAAGAATTTAGTAAAGAATTTCTAAAACAATTTAAGAAATTCTCAAAGGTGTAGAATATCACATTACAGATTTATGGCGGTTTACCTTGGGCCCTCAATTCATTAATGTCATTTATAAAGAATCTGCAAAAACTGAATTTATCTGACGAAATTCATACTGACGAAATTCAGACTTTAATATATTTTAATTAGATACCTCTATGAATTAGTAAAAAAGAAATAATGACTAAAAAGTTAATCATTTAAAAGAAAATGAGAGTTGAATTTTACTGAAACGTCTGAACTGAGGGCCCAAGATTTTCGGCTTTATTGACTAGACTAAACTTCGTAGATTAACGCAAAGCAGATCAAGATTTCTTACTATTTTTTAACTAAATTTTAACGTATCGTCCGTTCTTCTAAATGCTATATTTTAAGAGAAAATTGATTTTCAATTTTGTATAGGAGAAAATTTTGTAGGGTGACCATAATGTTTATCGTACCTATAGGAACATTTTGTAAAGCACAGACTAAAATTCATATATTTGCAGATAAAAGTATTATATATCTACAATAATCTTGTTTGTTTTTTATATTTTTTATGTTAGATAACTTACTTTAAATGCATGTTAGTCCTTAAGGTATTTAAACTAGGGATATAGCGGAAGTGGATCAGAAATGAATTCAGAAGCAGTTTTTAAATTTGGTTTATCAGAATCAGAACCGAAACCAGAATCGGAATCGGATGCAGAAGCGTCAAATGAAACACTACTAAACCTGATCAAAAATCCGGTTAAGTAAGCATAAATGAAGCGCGAACTCGCAACATGCCAAATACGAAACAAAATAACATGTGAAAGAGTAATCGACAGAAAGCACGGGCAGGGAGGTTCTCCGCGCGACTAGTATATTGTTGTTTGCATCTCCGATGTAAGTTCCGATTAAATGTCGGAACCAAAATCCTAATCGGAGGTGCAAAATCAATCAGAAGTTCCGACCTTTCGGAATCGGAATCGGACCTCCGTTCCATGTCTGATTTATTACTATGGGCCTAGATGCCTAAAGCAAATAAATAAAAAAGTACATTTATTTCATTTCAATAATGTATGCATAAAATAAAAGATAAATTAACCGACCAGTACCTAGTATGTTGTTGTTGAGATAGGAGCCTTTTTGGTTTCCTTATTTGGAGCCTTATTGTTTTATTTTATTTTTTATTTTAAGTTAAGTATTTATAGAATAAGTAATTACTTTTTAATATTGTTGTTTGTCCTGTGAGAGTCTCAAATATGTGTTTTCTTTCTTTTTAAGTAGTCATCGTATCTATGGACAAGATCTGGAGAACCAGAGAGGTCGCAATCCGTACATCAATCAAATTAATTTCAATAAATAAAACATAAAGTACGAGTATGTGCGCATTTAAATCTTGCCAGACGTTCAAGGAACTTTACTCCTTAAGTGAATAAGTGAATATACAGAAATGCATTATTATTATGGAGTTGCATGAGCAAATGGCCATGAAAAAGCATAACACATTTTTACACATTTTCCTATACGCAGAGTTGACCCGGGTCACCACTCACACACCTGTACGAAGCTCCACCCACTTATACTCCAACTGTTTAGGTATTTAACTAAATGTAAACAATCTTGACATGTCTTTTATCTAAAAGTTGTCTAAACATTTTATCTAAAAATAACAATTTGTTATTTACCTATACCTATCGATGTTTGATAATTAACTTGCATAGCTTAGGCACCTTATATAGCTTATAGCCTTCCTCGATAAATGAACTGTTCAATATTATAATAATTGTTCAATTCGACTATACTAGTTGAACTGTTGTACTCGTCGTTTTCTTTTATTTCATATACAGTAACCGTAATCAGAGGTCTGATGTTACTAAATATACAATATTCAAAAAATATAGGTACCTACTTACTTCGATAACGCAAAAATAAAATACTGATAATAATAATATTTATTACACCATTAAATTATTGCACCACGCAAAGCAAATAAAATCATATCTACCCTAAAAAATTGTCTCCTATACAATAAGATATATAATACTTTTATCTGCAAATATATGAATTTTAGTCTGTGCTTTACAAAATTTTCCTATAGGTACGATAAACAATATGGTCACCCTACAAAATTTTCTCCTATACAAAATTGAAAATCAATTTTTACACGACTGCCCCAAAAAGGAGTGTTATGTTTTCAGGGTTCATGTATGTATGTATGTATGTGAGTTTCTTTATTCCACCATAACTTCTAAATGACTGAACTGATTTACATGTATGAGGTATCGTTAGAATCCTTGCATCGCCCCGAGTAACATAGGCTATTGAAAAAATATAGAAATGCAATGTGGTGGGTATGATAATTAAATGAACACCCACCCATTTTTTTTTTAATTTTTAGTCTGTTAATGCATGTGATTATCATCTAGGATTTGACGAATGGATTCCAAAAATATAAATATGTTACACTGTTAATCGAAACTGTCGAGTACAAAAAGAAAAAAACATTTTAGACATTTGGTTACGAAACCCCAACTAATATTATTAAGTAACTAGCTGTGCCCCGCGGTTTCACCCGCGTTTTTCTCGTTTCCGTGGAAATACCGAGATAAATATAGCCTCCCTCAATAAATGGACTATTGAATATTTAAACAGTTTTCATATCAGATCAGTATTTCCCGAGATTACCGCGTTCATAACAAACAATCAAACTTTTCAGCTTTATAATATTAAGAAAAATATAAATTAAGTTAAATTGTATAAGTTGCAGGCAATAGCTGTCTATCTGTTCGACATTCAGCCAGACACATAAGAATTACGACTATAGGCGGGAGTGTCCGTCCACTTTAAACCGGGTTAAAATATTATTTTAAAGTACTTCTGAGTAAATTATATTTTTCGTTTTATTTTCTTGTGGCAGAAGAATATATTGATTGTTTCCGCAACCTGATCTTGACAACGCGACATATAGTTGGCCGTGCGAAGAACAGTCTTGCCGTAAATCTAATCCTACATATTATTTAAATGTTTGCCCCTGTGATTTATTTATCGTTACGGCAAAAGATAATTTAATTGGGAATTGGACTCTTTTAAAATGAAAAGGCAAATCATTTGGAATCATTGGGATCCGAGGTATAAGTACTGTTTGACCAACCGCTGGACCAGTCAAAACTGTTGCAACGATCACGTTATTGCGAAGAAATTTAATCTGAAGTCGAGTCCCGTTACATAAATTTGGTGGCTTAAGATTTCTAAGTAAAATAATTGGGGCACCAATTTTTAACTTGAGAGAATGTGGGGGGAGGCCACTCGGGTTTAAAGAATTAAGAAATTCCTGTGGATAATGGACTGCATCTTCTTGATCTCATCAACAAATATATTTCGAAAAAGATTATTACAGGATTTTATGTTGATAAAAAACTCTATGGCCCATAACTCATTAATAGGTACCAACTCTTAACATCTTACACACGTGATAACTTTTAAACGAAATATCCGATTGAGATGAAACAAAAAGTATTTTACTTCTACATAAATACTCTTGATAACATAATGCTTAATTTCGTTAAAGATTAATATTACGATACATATTTAACGTAGTTTTTTTTTCTTCAGACGATTTAATAATTATTTTGAACACAAAATCGGTTATTGTGATTAAACCATGATAGCTAGATATATGTTCTCGCGGACTTTTTTGTAGTTCTTAATGGGATCTACAAACCCGTAGTACATCATTTTGTTCTATTGTCAATAGTTTTTGCAGCGCACGTAAAAATAGGTTTTCGATTTTACACCTTGTGTTACAAAATAGCAATTTTATTACGGATCCCTAATTTTGAAAAAAAAAAAACATAGCCTATAGCCTTCCTCAATAAATGGACTACCCAACACTGAAAGAAACATTCAAATCGGACCAGTAGTTCCAGATATTAGCGCGTTCAAACAAACAAACAAACAAACAAACAAACAAACAAACAAACAAACTCTGCAGCTTTATAATATTATTAGTATAGATATAAAAAATCAGCCAAGTACAAGTCGAACCATTGTACAATGAACACTAAGTACATGTAAACAAGAACCAACTTTGTCGATTAAAAAAAATTGATAACATAAACTATATACAATAATAGCCTACCGAGTGTTTGACAGTTTAGTGGTCAATTGTACTTTATCTACTTAATAGAACATTAACGTTGGTCACGGCTTAGTAAATGGCGCTATCCCACAAAGGGAACAACCAGGTATGGTACACGGATGGCTCTAAAATGAACACCGGTACAGGAGCGGGGGGTACACAGCGACAGCGGCAATATTAGCCTAAGCATGGGCAAAATGGCGACGGTCTTCCAAGCAGAGACCTATGCTATAATCGGGTGCGCGCAGGAAATACTAGACAGTGGCACCGAAGGGGACACTGTCTACATTTTAAGCGACAGCCAAGCAACACTTAAGGCACTCACATCCAATAGAGTGTATTCTGGGCTGATACTACACTGTATTAAATATTATACCGGATAGGAAGGCGCAACAAGGTCAGGTTGATCTAGGTGCCAGGTCATACAGGAGTAGAAGGTAATGAAAGAGCCGACACTCTGGCAAGGAAAGGATCCGAGACACCCCTATACGGACCGGAACCCTTTCACCAAGGGTCATCAACCAAGCATTGAAAAGGGCTGCGTTAGAGATACACAGCACACACTGACGCAATACAACAGGCCAGAAGCATGTAAAACTATTTCTCAATGACATAGATAAGGGCTGGACCCAAAAACTATGGAGGTACAGCAGATCACAGCTCCAAACAATCACAGGAGTCTTCACGGGGCACTATGCCACCAACAAACAGCTCCACAACATGGGACTAGCAAGCGACCCGACTTGCAAGATCTGTGGAGATGCAGAAGAGACAATGCTACACTTGCTGTGCGACTGTGCAGCACTAGGCTCCAAAAGACTAGAGTATCTGGGCCAACCATTTCCAAGACCAAGACCAAGACAAGGCTACAGGCTCAGCCCCATCGAGGCCATACTGGGACTCATGAAGAAGGTTGAAAGTGGAAGGCTAAGGTTTGAGTAGACAGGAGGGCTTCGACCTTTCTGGATCTTTTGTGGTATACAAAAGATCCAGAAAGGTCGAAGTGCTCTGGCCTAGGGCCAGCCCGAAAACAAGATAAGATAAATGGCGCTATGGTGATCGTTCGAAAATTCGATTGGCCATTGCTACTCCGTGACCAACTAGAACCAGAAGAATTACCACAAGCCGTCTTCGTAGAGTTCGACGACAAGTCAGTACGTGGCAACACTATTGGTATGGGTGTCAAAATTGAACAGTACAGTCGAATTTGACGGGCTAAGGAGTCATGGAAAAGTAGAGCGCCGCATGCTACCGCTTATATTATGTTGGGCCGTGACAGTCCACAAGTTACAAGGGACAACACTGGACAGAGCCTTCGAGGACCTAGGCCCAAAAATTTTAGCCAAAGGACAAGCTTATGTTGCGCTTAGTCGCGTGAGGCAACTGGAAGGTTGGGCAACCAGCGTTTTGGATCCACGTAAAGTGATTCACGAGCCACACGACAGAAAGTCTCTTGATGAATTTCATCGCCTCAGAAATCTTCAAAAATTCTATATGAAGCGAGTAATCTTCGTCGTATATTATACGATTACAAGAAGAGATGAAGATTTAATTATTAAATGCTTAGAAACTATATTGTGATGCATGACATGTTTTAAAATTAAACTTATCACTAAAAGGTTTAAAATAAAAATAAATAATTTAAAAAATTAAAAAAACACGACTGCCATGTCAAAAAAAACGAACTAAAAAGCAAAAAACAACATGTTAGTTAAACTATATAAATAAAAATGAAAGTTGTCACTTATTCACTCACTGACTAAACACTATGTCTCGAAAACTACTTGATCTACAAAGCAAAATTTTTCATCGCAGTCGGGGGACTTTTTATATAAGAAAGAGTCTGTAGAATAACAGACTGGTCCCCCGACGGCGATGTAAAATTTAGTTTTGTAAATCAAGTAGGTAGTTTTCGAGACATCGTGTTTAGTCAGTGAGTGAATGAGTGACAACTTTCATTTTTATTTATATAGTTTAACTAACATCTTGTTACTAATATAAAGAGGTATCTAATTAAAATATATTAAAGTCGTATGTATGAATGTCGTCAGATAAATTCAGTTTTTGCAGATTCCAATTGAGGGCCCAAGGTAAACCGCCATAAATCTGTAATGTGATATTCTACACCTTTGAGAATTTCTTAAATTGTTTTAGAAATTCTTTACTAAATTCTTAAATAATTATTATTAACCCAGACATCGTGCTTTCCGAGATTTAGACTATGCCTCTTTCTGCATGCGTCTGGATTGAGGGCCCACGTTATTTAATCATAACAGTTTTAATTTACGTTTTAGAAATTTATGGTTCATTGCATTAAGTTTTACTAATTTTTAACTAAATTCCCTATAAATCTTGTTTCATTTCATAAGGATTTAAGAAATGGGCCCTCAATCCAGATGCACACCGCAAAGCAAATAAAATCATATCTACCCTAAAAAATTGTCTCCTATACAATAAGATATAATAATACTTTTATCTGCAAATATATAAATTTTAGTCTGTGCTTTACAAAATTTTCCTATAGGTACGATAAACAATATGGTCACCCTACAAAATTTTCTCCTATACAAAATTGAAAATCAATTTTCTCTTAAAATATAGCATTTAGAAGAACGGAAGATACGTTAAAATTTAGTTAAAAAATATTAAGAAATCTTGATCTGCTTTGCGTTAATCTACGAAGTTTAGTCTAGTCAATAAAGCCGTAAATCTTGGGCCCTCAGTTCAGAAGTTTCAGTAAAATTCAACTCTCATTTTCAATTAAATGATTAACTTTTTAATCATTATTTCTTTTTTACTAATTTAGAGAGGTATCTAATTAAAATATATTAAAGTCGTATGTATGAATGTCGTCAGATAAATTCAGTTTTTGCAGATTCTTTATAAATGACATTAATGAATTGAGGGCCCAAGGTAAACCGCCATAAATCTGTAATGTGATATTCTACACCTTTGAGAATTTCTTAAATTGTTTTAGAAATTCTTTACTAAATTCTTAAATAATAATTATTAACCCAGACATCGTACTTTCCGAGATTTAGACTATGCCTCTTTCTGCAAGCGTCTGGATTGAGGGCCCACGTTATTTAATCATAACAGTTTTAATTTACGTTTTAGAAATTTATGGTTCATTGCATTAAGTTTTACTAATTTTTAACTAAATTCCCTATAAATCTTGTTTCGTTTCATAAGGATTTAAAAAATGGGCCCTCAATCCAGATGCACACCTTCAAATTCACTATGGATAAAGACTGGAAGGGTTATCAGCTTCTGTTTACAGATGCTTCGAAGCACGGAAGAGACTCATGTGTGGAAGTAGGTGTATACCACTCCCAATATATTGTACAAAAAAAAAGGGTAGTGACACAGTACCTGTCACAGTTACCAGTACCTCGGAACCCATTACCACGTTACCAATACCTCAGAACCAATTACCACGTTTACGACAATGTCTGTTATAGAAATAATGAAGCAACACGTTTTGCGACATGTCCTGTACAGAAATAGTGAAGTAACACGTTTACGACGATGTCTGTTATAGAAACAATGAAGCAATACGTTTTTCGACACATCAAGAAACAGGAATAGCTTATAAGCGCAAACAGAAGCTCCAGCACCCTCCATGATCTTCACTTCAAACATCGCAGCTGCACAGATGGATCACGTGGCCTCGCGCAGCGGAGATCTTCACTCGGTGACGTCGTCCCGCGAAAAGGACCGCGTATTTATAGATTCGCGACAAGATCAGTGTTGCCAGTAGATTCATGTCAGAAATTACCTGAAATATAAAAAAATGTAACCTTTTTGTATAAAAAATAACCTTTCATATTTTTTTTATGTTGATAGAATAGAATATTAGTTGTATTGACTTACAGAAACATCGATGAGTATTTGAGCACTTTCCTGCATATAAAAGTATACAAGTACGATCTTGTTGAAAATTATACGCGAATTCATAGCCCGTAATCTTTCATACGAAGGAGCTTGGAAATTTAATAAATAAAATTAATGGCGAGTTGATAACTCATTTAATAAATTAAATGAGTTATCAACTCGCCACATTAAGTGGAAAATGATTCCACCTCGCTCCCCACATTTTGGCGTTATGTGGGAAGCCAATGTAAAACCATTAAAACCGCATCCTTATAAAGGGACTGACAATGTCGCTCGCGTTGCAATGGTGAGGACAAGGTTCGGTAATTTTAAACGCTCTGTCACAAAACTATATCCTATTCCAACGCAATAAAATTTCATTTTAACGATACTCTTATTCTTATATTCTTTATTGTACATAAAAATAACACATTATTTAAAAAATTGGACAGCTGATGTACAAAGCGATACTCGTAGTTTTTTAAGGTTTAGGATTAGTATTCTAAATGATTTTTATTTTCCGCATTTAGTCATAAAGCTTAGACTTTCCGATCATGATCTAGGTTAGTAAATCTTTACAATTTTAACCTTTCCCTTTGAAAGCACTTGCGTCCTTCCAAGGGGGGGAGCATGGTGAAGCGTCAATGCCTTTTCTTAAGGTATATGTATTTTTAGAGAATAAATAATATAAATTAGTTACCTCTCCCGCATTCTCTAAGTTAATTGAGTCTCTGTTGACGATTTCCTTCACCAATATCTACGACCGCAACGCCCACTGGTGACGTATCGAATGCTTTCTTGAGACGCTCGCTAAAGACCGCTAGATGGCGTCTAACCCGCTGACAAAACAAAAGTTGTCCGCTCCGCAAATCGACATTGCGTCGAATAAAAACCGCTCCGCTGTAAAAATCCCATATCTGTTGAAAACCTGAGAATTCTCCTGTAATAAGTGTATCTGCTACTGTGAGACATTAAGACCATAAAGTGCAGTGTTGGTTTCACGAGTTCTGACCAGCCCACCGGTGGATGGATGAAGATTTAGCTCGCCGGCCGGCAGCTCACAGACAGACCACGCGTCCGTGGATGAAGCGCTTTCCTGACGACGAGTTGGGGTTACTGGATTAGCAAGGTATGTGGGTTATAAGTTGCTATCGTTGTTGTAGAGGTAGGTGCATCCGGGAATCGTCAGCAGGGATTTAATTTTGTGTAATACAACCATAATTTCACCGCCATATTGGTAGTCTTAAAACACCAACCATTCAGGTGATTGCTATTTACACGCGTCACCAACACCATTTACGACGGTATCATATTGATAGCGTATGTCTTTCCCTTCCATAAAATAATTAAGACATTGGATATTTTAATTTTAAATAAAAAATTATCCATTCGATATTGGCAATCGGTAATATAATTCTACATTGCCATACTCGGCGATCTCTCGCGCCGGGCCTTGGTACAGGCCATGGTCCGCAACGGTCCTCACGCCCCAATCGCCGCCGGGATTCCGATCCCAATTTCCGGCCATCGTAGGCGCAGGCTTGCGGACGGCGAGCAATGGGTGGCTCGCCGTCCGACCGTCCGGACCGAGCTCAAGTCGTCGACGGCGCGTGCTGTTCCACGCGCGCCTCAAGGAGATGTCAGCAACTGTAGGGGCCTAGCAGGGTCGAAGCCTACTGGGGCCAAAGGTCTGATTCTGAAAGGAAGACTCGGCCCTGGTACGAAAGGTAACGAAGGAACAGGAGTGGGTTTTTAGTCAGTAAAAGTCTGACACTATCTCCCGCCCCGCCCAAGGGCGGGGGATGTCATAAGATGATTTTCCCACCGAAAAAAAAAACCATACTATTTTTGACATTCTATTCACTTTCGCTTTTTGTTCAATATATGGTTGGAGAGAGCCAACTTGAAAAAAAACAAAAACTGCCCTAGTTATTGGCAAAGTGCTCATACCCCTATGATTGTTCATAAAGGTTACAACTACCACAGCTAACGAAGCTTACCAACATGAAAAATTCTAAAACGAGCGTTCCGTTTCACATTGCTATAAAAGTCACGTGAAACGGAACGCTCGTTTTAGTAAAAAATTAAAAGTTAATTCTACAAATTTCGAAAAATCACCTAAAAGTAACCTTTTCATTAGTGTAACCTAAAAGTAACCAATGCAGTTCAAAAATCACCTAAAAGGTTACAAAAGTAACCTTCTGGCAACACTGGACAAGATTGTACTAAGCCGCGCATGCGCGGTGAGCCGCCCGTTCAGTGCGTTCAATCTACATCGCTTCAAGAGCCCTCTGTCTGAGGAATAACGACGCACGCTTGTAAATATGTTAGACTAAGCACTACCTGTACTAGTACCAATGTAAATATAAATAGGCAATAATTACAAAAAATATACAGATCTTGTTCAGACATCAACGACTAACTACGTGTTTCATTTACGAGTCACTCTCATTCCCTTATAAAAGTAAAAACCTAAAACCCGACTACGACAAAAAAAAAATGACGCTGAAAAATTATGAAACAAGATTTTCAAGATGCTGAAATAGACAAGGTAACTGGAAAAACAAGAATAGAACAGAAAGAAAAGCCCTAGTTACACGTTATAGGTAGGTAATAATCGAAACACTTTAATAACATTTTAATATTTATAAAATCATAGCACTTTTCCTTGTAAATAATAATATAGCTATTTAAATGTAAAAATGATTCATGTATATATATTTATGTACAGTCACCCATTAAAAGTGCTTAGATACCTTAACGCCTATTTTCCCTTGCACGTTAGAGTTCAAGTTTTCGAAAATTAAACTAGATGGCGTTGGTTTCTTCACAGCTAAGTGGCGAGCAAAGGCAATCTCACAAAGTATAAACTTGACTTTTAGTTTAACAAATAATAGACACATGCGTCATCATTGTCGTCAACAACTGATTGTAGTTCATAATTTCATCGTTCAAATTACAGTCATGTTGACCTAGCGGTTTAGCATGTGCAGATAGATGCGTAAATCAATGAGCCATGAGTTCAAATCTCACGTAGTACTCACACTTTTTGTAAGTTTTTTGTAAGTCTTTTTGTAAGTAACAAAAGAATTTGGAAGGAATATTAAATCAAAGCTGTGGATATTTATTTGTAAATAATATTCAAGTGGGTAGTTACTCAGCAAAATGAAAAAAATGCAGGTAAACATTTGACAAAAGGCACTATTAAAAATAATATGTTTATTTCTTACAATTTCTTAATCAAATTTAACAATCACCGTTTATTAATCACCGAATAAGATTATAATATTATATATAATTTCTTATTGAGGCCATAGCTTAAGTATTCGTTTCCAAAATTGGAAAGAGGTTTGAAGCTTATGTAACCTTAACAAAAACAAACAAAATACCAGATAATTTTATCACAAAGGTCAAAAGGATTAAAAATGTAGGCTAAAAACTATAAAATTGCACAACAACACATCAAGTGTTCATAACTTTTTTAAGTTGTTTTAAATACGGATATTAAGTTAAACACACATAACAAGGTCTCCAGTTAATACAGAAAATAAGTATATATATAGCATAGTGATTCGTCGACCGACGTCCGTTTTCTTCGTACTCCCTTATCATGGTTTGATGCTGCAACATGTTTATTAGTTTTAGTCTGCCAGCTCTTTGATGGTGTTTCAAAGAACCCTCTTCTTCAAATCATCATATCCATAGAACAACTGTTTTTCTCTGCAACAATAAAACAGAAATATCTATATAATATCCAATAATGATTATTATATAGGAGTTTTTTGTTTAAAAGCGTTAAAAAAAACTACTTACGTTTACACCGGTCTCTCTGGTTACTTCTGACAAGTTTTTGCCTTGATTATGCATAGCAATTATTTGAGTTCTTTTTACTAAATCTATTTAGCAATGCATATTTACTCATTTTCGTAAAATAAGTAGACAATACACCTGGTTAAAAATAAAATTGAACGAAAGGCGCTGGAACGATATAATCGAAATTAACTTAGCGAACAACCAATTGAGCTTAGTCATAACTCTTTGGTCTAAGTATTATTTATACTACCTACTAGTTATTTTTTATAAGTAAATCCATATTCAACCTACCCTCTCAAGTTTGAAAACTAACACATAGATAATCAAATATTTATAAATTGATACTTATTCAATTTTAATATCTTCATCTCTTTAAAAGAAATTATAAATTATTTCAATGTTTGAAGAAACAAAAAGAAAGTACAAAAATAAGCATTAATTAAGCATTAATCATTTGAAGCACAGCGGCGCCATCTATTAACAGTATAATGTAATGTTGTCGATAGCAACATTTCAATCAGGTTTTACGCTAGATGGCGTCATTTCTCGCTTCACACGATTTTATTTCTGTACTTCCTATGCACTTTTGCAGCAGACTACATATTATTTATAATGTAGTTTTTAGCCTAATGTATTATAGACGCACCAAGTTGGGCTTCATGTTGGACCAACTGGTTGCGTTAATTTTCTAATATATTATATTCCATACCTACTGTTGTAATTTATAATTTTAATTCAATAATCCAAAACAACTAATCTCCTTTACTTTTCCAAATTTTCCTTTCTAGCATTTTATCGTTTCGCGAGTAATCGATTCTTACGTTTTATTATCAAATATAAAATATTGTCAGTGGCAATAAGCACGAACAGTGCAATGCCATAATAAAAAAAAAAAACGATACCAAAACAAAATTCAGCGCGTTCTGCGAGAATTAGTGGATAGTGAAATAAGTTTAGGACATTGCGTTGAAAAATTAACTAACTAGAATTGTTAATTTTTTAATGCAGCCCCCAATTACCCGATGTTAATGAAGATAAAGAGATGATAAGGGTAAAATTTATTTGTTTTTTAATAGAATAGAATAGAATAGAATAGAATAAAACTTTATTGTACACCAAAATAGTAACAAAAACTTATAAACTAACTTAATCTATGGGTATAATGGCGGTCTTATCGCTAACAGCGATTTCTACCAGACAACCTTAGGATGGACTGTAAGAACTTAATATAAAAAAAGGGGGGTAGACTGCGGTGTACTGCAAATTAAATTAAAATTAAATTAAATTAAAAATATATATAAGACTATACAAATAATATGTATTAATATGTATTATGTGTATGTATTGTTGTTTTAATATGTATTTTTTAAGAAAATATTTTACGTGTATTATTAAAATGTTGATTTGACTACATAAATAGACCTCAGACCAATAAAAAAGTATAGACAGAACATTGCGCTCCTAAAAGTGAGGCACGTAATATGACGCCGGCCACTCGTGTGCATCAGAATGGCGGGTGTAATTTCCGGATTTGCCTAAATTTATTACAGTTATTTGGTACTTTCTGTGTACCTTTACGTACCTCTCTTGAAAATCTGTGTACCTACACCAGTACAATGATATTTTAAAAATTAGGTACACCCGTCATCCTGATGTCAGAACCACGGGTGTACTGCTAACCAATATAAAGTAGCCAAGCGTACTGTATAAGTAAATTTGGTACCTCTGCACAGTGTGTTATTTCACCCGAGTTGCGGACATGCCCATTTTATATGCTTTTCGGAAAGATACATTTCAAAGAAAACTCTTATTAAAACTCTTGTGACTCCATCTATCATAGTTTACGAGATATTGAGAAAATCGAGAAAAGTCCATAGAAACCAAAAAAACTTTGTATCTCCTTTCCTGGTGTTTCTTTTACATTAAATGTTTTATAGTATAATAGGAATTCACCAAAAGAACCTATAAATCTAAAAAATATTAGTTTGATTAAGCTTTTACAGACCCCAAAAAAATTTTTTCAGTGATTTCGTTTTTATTTTTTTTTCTGGCAAATTACTACGTTGTAGCATAAGTTTTTAAGTACTATATATTTGTTATACTAATAAGTATCTTCATGAAAAATTTCAGATGCGTCAGACGCCTTATACTTGAGATATTGATTTTTTAAGTTTCAGGTTAGGGTTGTCAACTAAGAAGTTTTTAAGTTTAATATAAAAATTTTGCTTTTCTAAAAGATACATTTCAAAGGAAACTCTAATAAAACTCGTGCCTTAATTTATGGTATTTTTCTAGATATATAGAAAATCGGAGATAGTTCATAGAAACCAAAAAAAAATATCTTCTCTTCTTGTGTTTTCTTTTTTAAATTAAATGTTTTGTAGTAGGTATGATAGGAATTCACCAAAAGAACCTAATATCTATAAATCCTCAAATTATTTTTTGATCAGTATTTTACAGACCGACGCCCGGGTGTCGCCACTGTGTGGACCGCCTGGAGGTTACGGTGGGGCACACGGTGGAGTTGTGCCCCGCTTGGGCAGATCAACGCCGTGTCCTCGTGGGGGCAATCGGCGGCGGCGATCTCTCGCGCCGGGCCTTGGTACAGGTCATGGTCCGGAGCGAGGACGTAATGCTAGCAAAGGAGGCGGCCGATCGCGTGAGGCAACGGCAACGTTCCTCACGCCCCAACCGCCGCCGGGATTCCGATCCCGATTTCCGGCCACCGTAGGTGCGGGCTTGCGGACGGCGAGCAATGGGTAGCCCACCGTCCGACCGTCCGAACCAAGCCCAAGTCATCGACGGCGTGTATTGTTCCACGCGCGCCTCAGGGAGATGTCAGCAAATCGTAGGCTCCGACCCTGCTGGGCCCCAGCAGGGTCGGAGCCTACTGGAGCCATGGGTAGTGTGAAAACCCGAGCCCTGGCACGAAGGCAACGAAGGAACAGGAGTGGGTTTTTAGTCAGTAAAAGTCTGGCACTATCTCGCCCTCCGCCCAAGAGCGCGATTTGTCATCAGATGATTTTCCCACCAAAAAAAAAGACCTCAAAAAATGTTTTCAGTGATTTTAAGTTTTTTTTCTTATTATTTCTGAACATGGTCGCATGTGTTTTTAATTTCTATGATTTATTATACTAATAAGTATCATCATAAAAAACCAGATCTCGCATTATACTAGAGATATTGATTCCACTTTTTTATTTATAATATTTTTTTTGTGATTTTGGGTACAATGTTGACTGGTCTATATTGTCCTCTCATACCTATTAATTTTGTAAAATTATTATTTTTTTTAAAGTTTACGAGTTTCTTCTCGGTTCTTATCCATAGAAAACGACCAATTGGAACCGTGCACTAAATTCAGACGTTTTATAAGTTGCCCATTATTATATTATTATTGTAACTATAACTAACCCGTATTGTCCCACTGCAGGTCTCTCTCCAATCTTTATATGTTTTATGTTTTCTGATACAAAACTTTGTTAGTGTAGTTTTAGTCTTTAAAATTTTTCAACCATACACGCAAATGAAACCGCGGGGGACGGCTAGTTTTAAAAAATGCATATTACTACTAATAAATCAATTATCTATAATTTTAAAACATCTAAATGATAAAAACAACGATCTGATGTTACGAAACGTATTTCACATTTTTAAAAGCATATTTCATATAAAAGACATATCAAGATTGTTCAGTTTCTTTTTTAAAGTAACCAAACAATTTGAATTATAGGTCTATTGACTGTACTTCGTAAACAACTAGAACTTATTTTTTTTTACGTCTAGTTGACAACCCTATTTCCATAGAAAAGTCATAAATACTTAGAAACGCTGTATCTCCTATATAAGGCGATTGTCGTGTATGATATTTTAGAACATACTCAACAATATTATTGCGCATGTTATTTATTAAAAAATAACATGCTACAACAGTACCACTTAATTTAAAAAAAATGTTTTGTTGAAATCGGGAAAAAGCCCATATTTCTTAAAATATGAAAGCTACAAAGCTATTTTTTTTAATACTAGTAGATAATGAGCTGTTACTTTATTTTTGTAACAAATAAAATCAATAAGTTTACTAGTTTTCGAATCATAATTAAATTAAATTTTTCTAAAGGTCATTCAACTCTCACAAAAAAAATAATAACTCAATAAATATAGATAATTATACGGTCGGTATTTTTGTTGAACACTTATCAAACCTAGACCTATCGTATAGACACATAAACCAGACATGTCCGCAACTTAGGTAAAATAACACACTGTGCTCTGGTGTACCTGCAGATACAAGTATTAAATAAACGAAATACTGTAAGGTTGCTGCGAAAAATAAAAATATTTTTTATTTAACTAATTTTTGTTTTTGTTGCATTTGTATTACTCTGATGCAAGGACGCGGCCATTATATTTCCTTGCTGCCTGTTTCCTTTATAATGATTCTGATATCAATAGTAATAAAATATGAAATTATTTCCATTCAGTTCCAGGATCGAAATACATACCATATCATCATCATCATCTTCCTGCCCTTGTCCCGTGTTATTTGGGGTCGGCGCAACACGTTTTTTACTTCCATTCTGCCCTGTCACTCGTCATACTATCACTAACTTCCTTTTCTTTCATATCACTCTTCACACAATCCATCCATCTTTTCTTTGGTCTCTCTCTCCCTCTCCATCCATCCACATGTAAACTCATAACTCTTTTAGTAACATGCGTTTCATCCCTCCTCTTCACATGACCATACCAAGACAAACGATGTTACAATACATACCATATACCAAACTAGATAATTTATGCATTTATTTTTTGTTGTTGACATACTTGGTTTATCTTTTCTCACTATTTTATAATGTAGACGTAAACATTAATATAATTACACCTACCCTCTAACGACTTGGGCGGAGCACCGCTGTATCCTCGTGGAGACAATTGGCGGCAGCGACCTTTCGCGTCGGGCCCTGGTTCAGGCTATGGTCCGGAGCGAGGAGGAATAGCAGGCGGTCGCCTCATTCTGCGAAGCAGTAATGCTAGCGAAGGAGGAGGCTGCACGCGCCAGGGAACGAAGGTCCTCACGCCCTAGCCGCCGTAATTCCGACCCCGACTACCAGCCACGGTAGACGCGGGCTTGCGGACGTCGAGCACTGGGTAGCTCGCCGTCTGACTGTTCGGTAATGAACCGGACCGAGCCCTGTTGTCAACAGCGCGTAGTGATCCTCGCGCTCCTCAAAGAGATGTCAGCAAACCGTAGGGGCCCAGCAGGGCCGATGCCCGCTAGCTAGGACCGCGGAGAATTTCTGAAAGGGAAACCCGTAGTCCTAGAACGCAAAGAGTAATTGAAGGATACAGGTGTGGTTTTAGTCGGTAAAAGTCTGACACGCCCTCCCGCTCTTTCTCTTCTTCTCTCGAAGATTGTTATGTATCCTTTGACAATGTTACTATTGTTCATTAGTATTATAAAATAGTAACGCCGTCTAAGAAAAATTTTATTTTTTATTTTTCGCAGCAACCTTACAGTATTTCGTTTATTTAATACTTGTATCTGCAGGTACACAAGAGGTACCAAATTTACTTATACAGTAGGTACGCTTGGCTACATATATTGGTTAGCAGTACACCCGCGGTTCTGACATCAGAATGGCGGGTGTACCTAATTTTTAAAATATCATTGTACGGGTGTAGGTACACAGATTTTCAAGAGAGGTACGTAAAGGTACACAGAAAGTACCAAATAACTGTAATAAATTTAGGCAAATCCGGAAATTACACCCGCCATTCTGATGCACACGGCCACTCGGTAGTCTGGGTAGTCTGCTCTTCTTGAGTATTAATGTTCTGTGGTAGTCTGCCGCTAGCAAGCGAGTGCGCGTGACGTTGTTTTGTTGAGATAATAATTACGAAATTATGCCGTCCTGTGTCATAAACTGCTGCAAGAACAATTCCTTTTTCCAATAAAGGCTTCTAGGATTACTTTTCACAAGTATAGCAGTTATCAATTCGGTTGTATTTTTTTTTATCATTACTTTTTTTTTATGTTTGTTACCACAGAACTCCGTCGTTTATGGACCGATTTGCAAAATTTTTTTCCCCTTCATAGGATATGCTTCCAGATTGGTCCCATTTTTTTCAAAATCCAGTTCTGATGATGGAATCCATGAGGAATAGAGGGAACTCTTCAAAAATTATAGGCAACCCTATAGTAATTTTGGTATTTTCATCAAGAACTTAAGCGTTTACAGTCAAAAAGTAACATTTGATGAAGTGGAACTGATGAAGAAGACCAGAAATGGTCATCGGAACTTCATACTCAAATAGATATCACAATGAAGATAGTTAAGCGACTATGACAATACAAATAAATGAATGTTTCTGAATAGTTACGTTGAAAATGGTATCATCGAAGTGATCTGATGATGATGATGGAGCCGGAAGGTAGGCACTGGAACTCCTTAATTAATCAATGTAACCTAGCCGTGTTTGGACTTATTAGAATTGTCATGACATGCACTTTGGCTATAAGGTACTATCGAACTGATCTGATGATGGAGCCGGAAGGTAGGCACAGGAACTCCGTAATTAATCAATGTATCCTAGCCGTGTTTGGGCTTATTAGAATTGTCGTGAGATGCTCTTTGGCTACAAGGTACTATCGAACTGATCTGATAATGGAGCCGGAAGGGGGAAGGTAGACACAGGAACTTTATAATAAAACAATGTTACCTAGCAGTATTTGGGTTAATTGGAATTGTCATGAGAAATGGGCATTCTGTTTTTAAGTGTATCGCAACTAAAAAGTGTGAAATAAAAACTTTTACCAAAAAAAAAATAACCGACTTCACTAAAAAAAAACACTAAAAGGATCAAACTAACTTTAATTTCGGAAGTCAGTGTTAAATAAGAAACAAACAATACCGAGAAACACCGACTTCCGAAATTAAAGTTATTTTGATCCTTTTAGTGTTTTTTTTTTAGTGGTCGGTTATATATTTTTTTTTATCATTTTTTTTTATGTTTGTTACCACAGAACTCCGTCGTTTATGGACTGATTTGCAAATTTTTTTTTCCCTTTATAGGATATGCTTCCAGATTGGTCCCATTTTTTTCAAAATCCAGTTCTGATGATGGAATCCATTAGGAATCGAGGGAACTCCTCAAAAATTATAGGCATTCCTATGGTAATTTTGGTATTTTCATCAAGAACTTAAGCATTTTCAGTCAAAAAATAACATTTGATGAAGTGGAACTGATGAAGAAGACCAGAAATGGTCAACGGAACTTCATACTCAAATAGATATCACAATGAAGATAGTTAAGCGACTATGACAATACAAATAAATGAATGATTCTGAATAGTTACGTTGAAAATGGTATCATTGAAGTGATCTGATGATGATGATGGAGCCGGAAGGTAGGCACTGGAACTCCGTAATTAATCAATGTAACCTAGCCGTGTTTGGACTTATTAGAATTGTCATGAGATGCACTTTGGCTATAAGGTACTATCGAACTGATCTGATGATGGAGCCGGAAGGTAGGCACAGGAACTCCGTAATTAATCAATGTATTCTAGCCGTGTTTGGGCTTATTAGAATTGTCGTGAGATGCTCTTTGGCTATAAGGTAAGTACTATCGAACTGATCTGATGATAGAGCCGGAAGGAGGAAGGTAGACACAGGAACTTTATAATAAAACAATGTAACCTAACAGTATTTGGGTTAATTGGAATTGTCATGAGAAATAGGTACTCTTTTTATAAGTGTATCGCAACTAAAAAGTGTGAAATAAAAACTTTTTAGAAAAAAAAAATAACCGACTTTACTAAAAAAAACACTAAAAGGATCAAAATAACTTTAATTTCGGAAGTCGGTGTTAAATAAGAAACAAACAATACCGAAAAACACCGACTTCCGAAATTAAAGTTATTTTGATCCTTTTAGTGTTTTTTTAGTGAAGTCGGTTATTCTTTTTTTTCTAAAAAGTTTTGTTTACGACGACTCCGTCTATACTTTTTTATTGGTCCGAGAAATAGACTTGTTTTTCTTAGATCATCTACATGACGATATATTTTTATGTATCTACAACATGTACCGGAATTAAAGCACAACCTCATCAACTTTAACTATATGACCAAACCAGGAATCACCAGGAAGCCACTCTTCGCTTGACTGAAAGCAAAGCAGATGTGGGCTCAGTTAACCATTATCAATTTTTAAAAGGGGTAACTGGTCCGCGGTCCCAGTTCCATAGTGGGCCGAACGACCCCTAACCCTTTTTAACCGACTTCAAAAAAAAGGAGGAGGTTATCAATTCGGTTGTATTTTTTTTTTATCATTACTTTTTTTAATCTTTTTTTTTTATGTTTGTTACCACAGAACTCCGTCGTTTATGGACCGATTTGCAAAAATTTTTTTCCCCTTCATAGGATATGCTTCCAGATTGGTCCCATTTTTTTCAAAATCCAGTTCTGATGATGGAATCCATGAGGAATAGAGGGAACTCTTCAAAAATTATAGGCAACCCTATAGTAATTTTGGTATTTTCATCAAGAACTTAAGCGTTTACAGTCAAAAAGTAACATTTGATGAAGTGGAACTGATGAAGAAGACCAGAAATGGTCATCGGAACTTCATACTCAAATAGATATCACAATGAAGATAGTTAAGCGACTATGACAATACAAATAAATGAATGATTCTGAATAGTTACGTTGAAAATGGTATCATCGAAGTGATCTGATGATGATGATGGAGCCGGAAGGTAGGCACTGGAACTCCGTAATTAATCAATGTAACCTAGCCGTGTTTGGACTTATTAGAATTGTCATGAGATGCACTTTGGCTATAAGGTACTATCGAACTGATCTGATGATGGAGCCGGAAGGTAGGCACAGGAACTCCGTAATTAATCAATGTATCCTAGCCGTGTTTGGGCTTATTAGAATTGTCGTGAGATGCTCTTTGGCTACAAGGTACTATCGAACTGATCTGATAATGGAGCCGGAAGGGGGAAGGTAGACACAGGAACTTTAGAATAAAACAATGTTACCTAGCAGTATTTGGGTTAATTGGAATTGTCATGAGAAATGGGCATTCTGTTTATAAGTGTATCGCAACTAAAAAGTGTGAAATAAAAACTTTTTCCAAAAAAAAAATAACCGACTTCACTAAAAAAAAAAACACTAAAAGGATCAAACTAACTTTAATTTCGGAAGTCAGTGATAAATAAGAAACAAACAATACCGAGAAACACCGACTTCCGAAATTAAAGTTATTTTGATCCTTTTAGTGTTTTTTTTAGTGAAGTCGGTTATTTTTTTTTTTGTAAAGTTTTTTTTACCTGAATTGTTAGATTTTTGTGATCTTCATTTGTTGATTTTGCAATGTTTTTGTTAGGCAACGTGCCTTTGTACTGTGTTTTTCCATTAGCAAATATCATAGTATTGTACGATGCAAAGTTAGATTTCAAATAAATGCAAAAATATTTACTCGATGATTCAAAGTACGAATGGGTCTTTTTTAGCCCGTTTTTTCAAGTGCTTGCATTGTTGCTCTGATATCGTAAACCAAACATTTCTAGGAGCTGAAACCACTGTATTTATTGTGCTGAAACTTTGTTTGAATTATGTCCGTGTACCATACTAGAACAAGAAGACACAAACTTTTGAGTCACCGAGTTTTCGGTATCGATGTGTACTCACTGACTCGATTCTATTTCCGGAAAAAGTCGACCCCCCGCACCAACAATGTCTTATTCTGTGGCGCCGATTAAAACGTGAATCCGTCCATCCGACATCCTAAATCCTAAGGGCGGAATTCACCAATAAAACTAATCGCGTTTTAACGTTTGGCTCGCATAATCGCGTTTAGCCACTGTCACTAGTATCACTTGTCTGTATTTTTCTTTTGTTGTATTTTTACAAGTGACACTAGTGACAGCGACTAAACGCGATTATTCGAGCCAAACGTTAAAACGCGATTAGTTTTATTGGTGAATTCCGCCCTTAGGATTTAGGATGTCGGATGGACGGATTCACGTTTTAACGAATACTCGGACATCGCTATATAATTTGACAATTCGATTTTTTTTTTCCCAGCCCATCGGACAGGTGATGTCAAACTCATAAAATAAAATATAATTTAGGCCTCAGAATTGAAAGACTAGCAAAAGCTGTATCATTTTATTTTTTCGTCTCGATTTGTTATCACCGAAACGAGACAAAAACACAGAATTACTCAAAGTGATATTTTTACTGACACTTTATTACAGCTTTAATAATTCGGTTTGAAAACTAATGAAAGTTAAAATTAAACAATCATAAGTCCTTTTTTTGTACTATTTTCGCAAGGATCTCTTTTATAATTGTAGCGATAAACGAATCGAGTGTCGGTTTCTTGCAATGCAGATATGTGAATTCACAGCTTGACGACCCGCGACCTATACAATGGGCACGCCATAGTCATCACGTCTACGTCACGTCCTCACCTTCCTCAAGAAGCAAGTCCTCACCTGATATGGTCAGTTCGAGACCCAACCCCGACTACCAGTAAAAGTCTCGACACGCCGTCCTGCTCCGCCCAGACCGGGAGAAGTTAGTGGAAGAATTCCCATCTTGAAAAAAATCTTGACGACCAATGATAACTTTTTTAAATTCTAAAGCATAAATTGCGACTGTCTCGTCCCGCTCTTGTAAACCAGATATAAAATTGTGTTGGGACGCCCATATACTGGAGCTCCCTGGTAAAAGGAAGTAGCTAAGAACTCATGAAGCGATTTTCAACCGCGTCCGCCAGGAGAGAGTGAAGTGGAGAAAACAGCTGTTTTATTTTTTAACTCACAAGACCGGAGTTTTGTGTGGTTACACAACCATTGCGGTTGCGGTTATCGCTCGCAAACTTGACAGATGACAATAGCAAGACGGGCGGTTAATTATCAGTTGAGCTCCAGACCGCCGTGGACATAGACCAGAAACAAGCTGTCTCGTTATACTTATTTCACAGAAGAATTAAAAATAGAAGGCCTATAAAGTTCTGGGTGCATCAATCGATTTTCGGATTTTGCATCGGATTTCTCTAACCCCTGAAGGCCACTGCGGAAGAGACCGACCGCAGAGAGTGCGGGCGCATCCGCCGAGCCTGCCGGTGACCGTGGCCCGCACGATTCTACTGGTGCAGCGGGGGGCGGGATACATATTATATCTCTAGCATTCTACAGAAGCTGCGGGTCCGCAACCGCAGCGGACGCGGACAAAAACAGTTTTGTGAGTTATCTAATAACTTAGTTTAAGTAAAAGTCCGAGTGTAAAAAAATATGGCAGTAGTTTTGAATATTATTAATTATTTTAATCTTCAATTCATATTAGACTCTACTGTAAACAAACACTATTCTATCTTGGTCCTACTTTCCTTAAAGGTTGTATTATTAAAAGAACCGGTATAAAAAATCGAATTTGGAGACATCACTTTTATCAAAAAGCAGGCGACATAGGTATTTCTGTAGTTTGAGTTTTTGGCGGGATTTCTTCGAGTGAAGTTCAGTGGCTGTTTTAATTATTCGCAAATTGATTTCTAGTAGATATTGTGATTTAAAATTGGTGTAGTTTTGTATCTCAAGTGTCTGCGCAACTGGAATAATATTATTATGTGGAATCATTGAATTAAGCGCGATCTCGGTAAAATGGAGCTGAGAATTTTATTGTAGTTCTACCTCAGCGAAGTTTGCTGAGAAGGCTGAATCGATGCATTTGCTGCCAAATACTTCAAAAAACATTACAATGTGTTACACCCGCATTCTAATGCAAAACAAAAAGAAACAACTATTACGGAATACTTATTAGTTATTACACAAGAAAACATGGACGAAAGACTAGGCGATATGGTCGAACGACTATAGCCTTCCTTAAGGGATAAACAGAATTTTTTTTTCTGAAGTTTGACATTTACACTTGTCAAATCACTATCTGCCAAAGAGTACCTACCTACTTAAGTAAAGAGTCTATCTGGCTGGAATCAAAAAACCATTTGACTGTTGACATACTTTTTGTTTATCTCGTGCCCTCGTAGAGCATCACAGAGTACTTTTGACTTTGGTAATATACTTAGAGCATCGTAGAGCTCGTGGAGTTTTAAAGCCACGCCAGCAGCAGTCATTGTTTTTCTAATTTACATGTTAACTAAGTTATTCTTTAAAGTTTAAAGATGGAAAGAATGCCAATGTGCAGGATATGTTTAGTAGAGAATGTTCGCATGTACATAGTTGTCGACAAGGACTTGCATGAACTGTATGAAACGCTGACTAATATTCCAGTAAGTTATACCTTATATCATCTTATTACATAATATCACCTGTGTTCAGTATTGCGCGGACAGCATAGCAATGTATGTTTTGTATGAGAAGTATGCTAGATGCCCAGTTCAAAAGCTTGTACTGGTTGGTGGGGCCCCAATCGAGCAACTGCATAATAAGTTGCTAATATATAATAGTATACTGAAGCCAATATGGACATATGGTGTCCAAATATGGAGCAAAACCAGTAAATCCAATTTGGCTATCATCCAACGTGCCCAAAACAAAACACTGAGTTCTAGCCAATGCATCATGCTGAGGTTCACGAGTACTTGGAGGTCCCCAGGCGACTGAAACGTTACACCAATCCACTGGCACATGACTTAATCCAGGATTCAAACAGCCCAACGAGACGGTTAAAAAGTGGGCATGTCATCGATAACCTGTACATAAGAAGGGACATGGACCATGAGTCTAGATCCAAATCGTCAATAACCATCCACCCACTTGCTTATAGTCAATAGACTGATCGCAGGCAAAATACAGAAAAAAAAAATTGCTTAGTCAAATGGTGTTATGTTATGTTGCAGTTATACCATTTGAGTTAGCAATGTTTTTTAATTTATTTTATGTTATGTTGCAGTTTGTAACTGAAGACAGAAGACCAGCGCTTGCTTGTTTCTTCTGCTTTGCTAAACTAAAGCAATGCTACCAACTGCAGAGAAAATGTCTGGAAGCAGAAGAGCTGTTTGCTCAGATGATGAATGAGGTGAGGTGTTCTGTAACTGGTAAAGGTATTTTGTAAGTGTGAGTGTGTCTGGATTTCACTAACTTTATAAGTACTGCTATTAGTGGAGGTTCTTTTGAATGACTACAGAGCATTGAATATTGTTTGAGCCTGTTTATGTATAACCAGGACTTAACCTCATATGTAATAACTTTTTGTAGCCAAATTATTTAGTAAATCGAAGTCAGCTAAAGCATTCCAGTGGACTGATAATATCTCCTGTCGAGAACATCAGTGTTGCCGGTGTCGGCCATGTTGAAAGCCAGTTGCCAGTTGTCAAAGAAGAAGTACCAGATGTTTGTGAGAGACGAGATGACGTCATTAAAACAGAGGAACATCAAAGTGATGGTATGTTTTTGAGAACAGATACTGATAATGATTATGAGATCAAAATAAAGTATTTTACATTCCTACATTGGTTATTTTGACTGGCCTGTTGGTCTAGTGGTTAGTGGCCCTGACTGCTCAGCCGGAGGTCGAAGGGTTTGATTCCCACCCAGGACAAATGTTTGTGCGATGAGCTCGATCATTTGTTCTGTGTCTGGGTGTAATTTATCTATCCAATGTATAAGTATGTTTATTAGTTGTCTAGTATCACAAGCTCTGATTAGTTTGGGACTAGACGACTTATGTGGTAGTTGTGGAATAATATTATTATATTATTTTTACTGCTTAGTTTAATTCAATGAAAATTCATGCAGTAAAATAAAGCAATTCTTTATTTTACAGATGTTGAACTGGTAAATGTATACAACATCTATTCAGATTTAGAAGACACACCAGCACTTCATTGCTCTGAAACAGATTCTAAATATGATGTGCTTTTAATGGAATTAGAATTAAAAGCGGAATTAGAAGAAGAAATGTTGAGGAAGAAACAAAGAGCCGGTGACACGACACGTAAGTTAGTTAGTGAATCATTGTGTGAGCGAACAAGCCGACTGGTGTAACTAACTTTCACCCCTTAACCTTTCGTATGCCGTAATTAGAGACACAATTAAAAAAGTACTTCACGCCGGAACAGCTTATAAACAGCAATAACCGACCATCTTGATCTCCTTGGTGTTACCCTGACGTCAACACTCAACTTTGGGCCATACATCGAAGCAAAGGCTCAACTGGCAGCAAAAAAGCTGGGAATCCTCGCGAAGGTCAGACAGTACTTCACGCCGGAACAACTGCTCAAACTTTATCAAGCGCAAGTTCGATCGTGGAGTACTGCTCTCATCTTTGGGACGAATCTGCCCGATACCAGCTTGATGCACTTGAGGCAATTGAGAGGCGAGCCAGGAGGATAATTGGCAATGATGCACTCGTTGAGTCGAGGCTTCAAAGTCTTGAGCATCGACGCCGAGTTGCTAGCCTGTCGTTTTTCTACCGGTTGCATTTCGGTGAGTGTGCGTCGGAATTGCATAACCTAATTCCGCCTAGCCCGTTCCATCGTCGGACCACCAGGCGTACGGCAATGCGCCACCGGTACATGGTGGACATCCCACCTATACGCACGAAACGTTTTGGGAACACATTCATAGTGCGTACAGCTAAGGAGTGGAATTCCTTGCCGGAACCTGTGTTTCCAGATGGCTACAACCCGGGAATATTTAAGTCAAGAGTGAATAGCGCTCCATCGTCGACCGCATCGTCGCTTTTCATTAGGTGAGATAGCGGTCAAGCGCGAACCTACCAAGAATAAAAAAAAAGCGATTATGTCTCGCGTGGATCCGCGCACCGGGCATTCAATGAGTTAAGGGGATGAATTGGGGACCAACGTTTGTATGGAAAATCTACTGTTACGCGGGCAAAACTGCTGCCAGAAGCTAGTAAATCTATATATTATATAAAAGGAGAAACTGACTGACTGACATATCAACGCACAGCCGAAACTACTGGGACTAGGAGAGGGAAATTTTGCACAAGGTTACCTATTGTGATGTAGGTGAGCACTAAGAAGGCGGTTTTTAAAAATTCGACGTATACAAAATTTTATTCCTTTACCCATGTTCCTGAAACTTAGCTTAAATAGTAACCCAAGTAAATAAAAAATGTTTTTATTATTTGTTTTTCAAAACTTACGCTATGAAATGGTTTAGGGGGTGTTATGGAGCGTCCAGATCTGGCGGCTCGCTCGTACGAAGCCCCCGCGCCGCGCGCACATTCGTACGAACATGCAATGCACGCGCACTGTTCGCAAGCGGCTCGCGAGCGGCGCTAAAGGTTATATGGAAGAATCTAATTTCTTGGGTTAATAAACTTGTAACATTGCACAAATTTTCATTGCAAAAAATCTGGGTATAAAGACTTCAAACATCTGCGATGTTTTGTCAGCGAGATATCGGCGATAACATGTTCTTCTCCGTTTCGATGGTCCGTTTCAGTCTTACAGCTCTTAAAATATAAACCTAGGATTTTTTTTCTATATTTTTACAAATTAGATTTGTTATTTACCTAAATTTCAGGTCTCTGTAACGCTTAGTTTTAAAGATCTCCGTGGCCGCGCGGTTCTCCGCGTTTCAATGGCGCGGCCACATTCAAACCATTCTAACTTTTTAACCTAAACTTAAACAAAATGATCACTACAATTTGTCTGACTAATGAAATATAACTTTGTAATAGTTACCGATTAAAAAATCAGACATGTAAAAATAAGTAAAGTTTATTTACTTCTTGTGGAGCTTTAAAGCGTCTGACAGAAGTTTGGTCCATGGAAAGTGTCTGAGACTACTTTAAAATAATATTATATAAAACATATATAAAAATCAGCCATAAAAAATAAGTTAAGTAACTCTTATTTTTAGTTCCCTTTCTCACCTGGTACCTGATCAGACACCCCAAGGAGGAGCTCCACAAGCACACAGATATTCAAAGCACATGAGACGCTACTGAGAACCGAAGGTTTCATCCATGTGAAAATAAGTTGTGTCAGACAGCTCTGGGATCTTAGTATATGTATATCGTCCAATAACTTTTGAACTAGTGCTTTGTATGAAGTTAAATCTAATTACTTTAAAAATGCAATTAAAAATCTATCATTATGACATAGATCTGCATTCTGGGTATTGCTGGGTAAGAGCTTTATTCTATTTTGGCCATCAAAATCTTGGCGTAGTTTTTTTTTAAATATTATCATGGCCGCGCGGATGGCACGTCATTCATAATTGTAAACATTCGGCGGCTAACGCGATTTCGCTCGCAGGACAGCGCCGGCTCTTACATCTGTCCTTGTCTAACAGTGACTGTAGTTTGCGACTGTGATGACACTGATCATAGATGTGCGAGTTTCGGTGCATGTAGTCGTGCACCGAGTCCAGGTTATCTGATTGCAATGTTAGCACGTAACGTATCTTTCTCCTTTTAATATATCAATGACTAGTTTCTGTCTGCGGTTTCGCCCGCGTAAAAGTAGGTTTCTCCATACAAACTTCCAACCCCCGTTAGGGGTGGAGTTTCGTAAAATCCGTTCTTAGCGGATGTCTACACCCTATAAGGAACCTAAGTGCCAATTTTTAAATTTGTAGGTGTTATAGTTTCTGAGATTTCGTGATTAATCAGTGAGTGGTATTTCGCTTTTATATATATATAGATTTATGCAGTTTATGTTATCATCAAACTCAGTTATGAGACTACTTCAAGTGTTGTCCACTTTTCCTTATAGCTTACGATTTAGAGCCTCACGCCCGCTTGAAACTTGACCCTGTATATTAGAAAAGAAGTTGGCAAAATACAACTCTTCGGCTGTAATATGAAATATTCCATTCCCTTTCAATTGAATCTACTTGGAATGCTATACTTACTAGATTTATAACCACAGGAGAACCCGATGTGAAGAGACCAAGACTACAAACACGAAACTCTGAACTAAAAGACGTCATCACAGATGAGCTGAAGACAACTGAGCAATCAGACACGAAAGTTGTCCGGACAAGTGAAAACTGTACTTCCAAATCTGGTCCGGAATACGAAGAACCTTCAACTTATACAAAAAATTGCCGTTCAAAAAGTAACAAAGAAAATGTTAAATGTACAATATTGAACAAAGGTATTGACAGAAGTATTATGATTTATGATATAAATAAGAATCAAAGATTACGTGCTAATAATAGGGGTTAAAGTATGAAATTGCCGTTTTTTAAAACGGGTTGCTTTGAAGTGTTTATCTTTGGATTGATTTGAAATTATAAGTTCAAATAAACTTTATAGGTATTAAAGGTACGTTATTCTTTTTCAGAAATTAGATATTTATTGGATTCTTTGTGTTTTCTATTTTCTGTAATATCGCGGTTCTTATAACCATGAAAGCTAATAAAAAAAAACGTTTTTTTTTTTCATATTAAGAGTTCCAACGTAGAAACTACCTATGCATTTCAAAGGGCAAGCAATATCAATTACGTATACCTACGACTTTCTTCTAACAAAAGAACTTTGTGCTCTTGGTTTAATAGCTTTTGTTTTGGAAATTTTGTCTTGTTGTCGCACTGAGGAGAAAAGTTATTCGTGAGATAAAATTCCCCACGTGAAAGTGATTGAAACAAAAATAGACATCCCATTCATTAGCAGTTTTAAGTCCATATTATAAAGTTTATTTGAAATTTTAATTCCAAGTCAATCCAAAGATATAACACTTCAAAGCAACCCGTTTTAAAAAACGGCAATTTCATACTTTAACCCCTAATATGATCATTATTCTGTGGCATAACTTGTCTATTTATTCGGATTATCTAAAACATATTTTATTTGTTTCAGATCAGACCGATGCTAACTTCGAAAGTGATTCAGACTCCTGGCTACGTGACGTTGACAGTGACGATGACCTAGACCTTGACTTGCTCGACAACAACGACTACGTTGTGCCGGTCGTGCGTAATGCGACCATTGAACCAGCCTGTAACGCTGACATGACTGAACTACAGATTCAAGTGTTACAGGCTGAGGACGATTTGAACGACCAAATTTTACGCGACATGGTGCCTAATGACGAGTATTACAGTTTTGACTGGCATAAAGACAAGGCAACGTTTACTGGACAACGAGAAACCTTCACAGGCTCCTCAGGTGCGACTTTCGATTTAACAGACTTGACTCCTGTTGACATTTTTTACAAAATGTTCGACACACATTTTATAAACCGACTTTGCAGTGAGACTAACCGCTATGCAGAGCAGAAGATTGCTCGCTTAAAAGCCGAAAACAAGCTTCTTCGAGCATCGCGTCTGCATAGATGGACACCTACTGACTGCGACGAAATGAATACGTTTCTAGCAGTGTTGATCCTGCAAGGTCTTTACCCGTTACCAGAGGACGACAAGTACTTTTCTTTCAACGGGTTTGGGACCATGCCGTATTTTTCGCGTATTATGTCTTATAATCGTTTCTTATTGCTAAAAACGTTGTATCATTTTGTCGACAACGAGGCTTTGACTGACAAGACTAAACTTAACAAAATTCAACCCGTAATTGACTACCTTAATGACAAGTTCTCATCATTATACATGCCTGCTCAAGAGATAGCCATAGACGAGTCTCTTTTAAATTGGCACGGGCGCTTGAGTTTTGCTCAAAAAATTGCCTCTAAAGCTGCCCAGCTTGGCGTTAAAACATATGAACTTTGCGAGTCTCGCAGTGGCTATCTCTGGAAGTGTTTTGTGTGTGTTGGGAAAAATGTTAAGGGAGCACAACTAACTGATCAACCGGAGAATGAGACAGTTGACCGACCTGATGACGACACTACGCTCGATGACGACACTCACGTATCGCATGACCGGCAAGAAGACGAGACGCGTGACGGACCACACGACGAGACTGTAAACCGACCGGACAGTAGTTTTTCACGTCCCACCATCGCTACAGCCAAAATAGTTTATGACTTGGTAGAACCTTTATTTGACCGTGGACACACGATAATAATGGACAATTTAAACAACTGTCCATTATTATTGCGATGTCTAAAAAGACACAAAACCGACTGCTACGGTACATTGCGATTAAACCGTGAATTTGTGCCTGACTCACTCAAGACTTTAAACAAATCCGACCTTCGACAGGGCGAGGTGGTGACAACTTATACTTCAGACTTGTCTGTGATGGTATGGCGAGACGCTAACTTGGTTAGCATGATCTCTACATACCATCATTTACAAGCTAAACAAAACAAACTCAATATGACATATAAGCCGAAAATAGTACAGGATTACAATAAGTCCATGGGCGGAGTAGATAGAAAAGACCAATCTCTACCTGCTCTGCCCATGGAACGAGTTAGAAACAAGGTGTGGTACAATAAAACTTTCTGCAGGTTGTTGAACACTGCCGTATTCAACGCCTATGTGATATTTTCTCAGAAGCACCCGAAAATGTCACATAGGCAGTTCCGGATAATCTTGGCGGAAAGTCTTCTAAAAATACATCGACACATCGACTTGACGACCGAACCTCGACTGTATACAAACAGGACAGGACAAGGACAATTGACGTCCGAACCTCGACTGTATACAAACAGGACAGGACAAGGACAATTGACGTCCGAACCTCGACAGTATATAAACAAGAATAGACAAGGACAGTTGACAACCGAACCTCGACAGTATACAAACAGGGCTGGACAAGGACAGTTGACGCCGCGTACAAGCGGCCGACCTAACATAGACCACGACCACTTTCCCGCGCGATCTAGCTTCAAAAAAGCGCGTTGCTGGTTGTGCACACGCCATAAAAGGGCTACCAGGACTATCTGGAAGTGCATTCAGTGTAATGTAAGTTTGTGCATAGAGCACTGCTTTAGAGAGTACCACAAAGAATGGCAGATATCGTGACAGACTGACTGGACTGACTTATTTTTGTGTACAATAAAGTGTATATCTGTCTTCTGATTTATATCAGAATCAAACATTTATTTCAAATAAACCCAAGTTTTTTGAATGTTATTGTTACTATTCTAGTGTACCTACAAGAATGTTTATTCTAAGGTTCCCGCATGATTTGACTCATATATTTGTGTGAACTGTTACGAGTATATAGACTGACCTCTGAGTTTGTTTTGGATGTTTCTTCTAATATGTGATGTGGCGAACGATGTGGTTCGTGTTTCCTAACCGACTAACGGTTAGGAAACACGAACCACATCGTTCGCCTAAAAATAATTAAAAAAAATATTGACGAACAAAAGTGTTATTCGCCTGTGGCGGCGTAACTGCGCATGTGCGACATTTGCGACATTTTTCGCGCTGGGTTTATTTTTCAAAATAACTTTAATTTCGGAAGTCGGTGTTTCTCGGTATTGTTTGTTTCATAATTAACACCGACTTCCGAAATTAAAGTTATTTTGATCCTTTTAGTGTTTTTTTTAGTGAAGTCGGTTTCATTTTTAAGTTTTTATTTCACACTTTTTAGTTATGATACACTTATAAACAGAGAACCTATTTCTCATGAGTCATGACGATTCCAATTAACCCAAACACTGCTAGGTTACATTGTTTTATTATAAAGTTCCTGTGTCTACCTTCCACCTTCCGGCTCCATCACCAGATCAGTTCGATAGTACCTTATAGCCAAAGCACATCTTATGACAATTCTAATAAGCCCAAACACGGCTATGATACATCGATTAATTACGGAGTTCCTGTGCCTACCTTCCGGCTCCATCATCAGATCTGTTCGATAGTACCTTATAGCCAAAGTGCATCTCATGACAATTCTAATAAGCCCAAACACGGCTAGGTTATATTGATTAATTACGGAGTTCCAGTGCCTACCTTCCGGCTCCACCCTCGGATCACTTTGATGAAACCATTTTCAACGTTACTATTTAGAACCATTCATTTATTTGTATTGTCATAGTCGCTTAACTATCTTCATTGTGATATCAATGTGAGTATGAAGTTTCGTTGACCATTTCTGGTCTTCTTCATCAGTTCCGCTTCATCAAATGTCACTTTAAATGCTTAAGTTCTCGATGAAAATACCAAAATTACCATATGGTTGCCTATAATATTTAAGTAGTTTCCTCGATTTCTCATGGATCCCATCATCAAAACTGGATTTTGAAAAAATGGGACCAATCTGGAAGCATATCCTATAAAGGGAAAAAAAATGATAAAAAAACATACAACCGAATTGAATAACCTCCTCCTTTTTTGAAGTCGGTTAAAAAAGGCCTGCTGCCTAACAAAAACATTACACAAATCAATCAAAACGAACAATTTCACTAAAAAAACACGGACAAAACATAAGTACTTGATCCAGGATTATATAAAACATGGCTATGTAAACCAATACTGTCACATGTAAACAAGAAAAAAATAATTTGAAATCAAAAACATTATTATTATTATTCAAGTTTGTTAGCGTATTTTTATAAGTATAAAAATTTTAAAAAAAAAAACAACAATGAAGCAGCATTGCAATAGACGAGAATCTTTTGGAAAAAAAAGCTGCAATAAAAGGCATCAACACCACCGCGTCAGAAGAAGAACCATTAGATATCACGCTATAGGTACTGTCACAAAATATAAAAAAAAAGTAAAATATAACCCTTCCTTGGCGGTCGCATCGGGTAAAAAATAAAAAAGTAGTCTTTAGTACGTACAACAGTCAGAAATATTTATTTCAAATAAACCATTTACAGGTACTTTTGAATTGTCAAAGTGTCAGTCACTCAAAAAAGTGAAGTTAAATTGCATTAAAAAACAAATAAGCACTGAAAATGTCTTAACATGTACAATAAAACAAAATAATAAAAAAACCCAAGCCCGGAAATAAAGGATACAATGGCGGATGACACTATTTGCACAGTCAATGAAACGAACAATGTGTGGTTCAAAAAATTGTTATATAAATACAATATATAGATACATACAAATAAATATACATTTATAAATACATTTTACATAAACTATAAATTAACGAATGATTGGGTGGTGGGCCTGGAAACTACCGACACAGTGCGTATAGACCTATTTTTTAAGTAATGTAAAAAAAAAAACAAAAAAATGCAAAATAACTTTAATTTCGGAAGTCAGTGTTAATTAACGAAGAGATAAAAACACTGACTTACGAAATTAAAGGAGACAATTTTTTTTGTTTGGGGAATAGGCCCACCACAAATTGTGGCGTATAGCAATGAAATGCACGTTAGTTTATCCCTTATAATCTCTAGATTACATTGGTAATATTAGCAAAACTTTAAGTAACTGGAGTACCGTGAAATACGACAGTCAAAACATGACTCTCATAATAACCTAAAATCTCACAAGACCGATTGTCTAATGAGTGGATAGGTCTCCTTGGTATTTTAAGTTAAAATAGTGCACTGTTCAGTAATATACAGTTTATAACAAAGTCACGTCTGTACTACGTGACAGACTTTGATGTGATTTACACGATTTGATAGACTTATTCATGAAAATGCGTAGATGTATTCATTTCGAAATAGCGTGGCTTTTGCCGGCCATTGACTGTAGATATAAAATAATAAGGTGATGTGTTTTATGCTGGTTGTGTAAGGAGAAAAAAAAAACCACATTATAGGTACATCACAAGTAGTATTTATTTCTGTTCATCATCATCATTTTCAAAGTCATCTCTTAAAAGCAGTATTTCATCTAAAAAAGATGCAGGTGGCTCAACCTCACCTTGATGCCGCGCCCAAGATAAAAACCACACTATACACATCACATATGCACAGCAGCCAACAGTGCGTCTGCCCACTAAACAATTACAACAGTATCCAGCAAGAGCAGTATTCAACATTCCGTTGAAATCGTGCTGCACAATTGATACAACGGCTTTGTGGATTATGCATGTATCTACAAGATGGCATTTTCATAAAATCTTTCGAATAAAAATACGAAAAGAACAGAAGAAACATGCAACTATCTAGTAATCGGAAACAATAATAATGTTGTCTGTAGCGGTGGGCGTTTCAACGACGAACAGTTTTCAAAGACCGTTTTTTGTTCTGCAACGTAACAACCGTTTTCCATCCTGCGACCAAACAGTCTTCGTTGCAGAAACCAGTCTTCGAATTACTGTATGCGAATTGTTATCTTACTGTTAAGAAAATAAGGTCGAAAATCCATTGCTTCAACTATCCCACTCGTCGCGTCGTCGTTCTTAAAACCAGTTATTGCAATGAAAAATGAATTTTATGGTTATAGTCATAAAGTTCATTTTTCATTGTGATAACTGGTTTTGAAATGACGACGCGACGAGTACAGAATTTATTACCGTCCTCAAACTAGTTTTTTTTTTTAGGTGGAAAAATCATCTAATGACAAATCCCGCTCTTGGGCGGAGCGAGAGATAGTGTCAGACTTTTACTGACTAAAAACCCACTCCTGTTCCTTCTTTGCCTTCATCCCGGGGCCCCGGGCTTCGCTTTCACACTACCCGTGGCCCCAGTAGGCTTCGGCCCTGCTGGGCCCCTACGATTTGCTGACATCTCCCTGAGGCGCGCGTGGAACAATACGCGCCGTCGACGACTTGGGCTCGGTCCGGACAGTTACCGGACGATCGGACGGCGAGCGACCCATTACTCGCCGTCCGCAAGCCCGCGCCTACGGTGGCCGGAAATCGGGATCGGAATCCCGGCGGCGGTTAGGGCGTGAGGACCTTTGCCTCACGCGATCGGCCGCTTTACTGCTTCTTCGCAGAAGGAGGCGACCGCTTGCCACTCCTCACTCCGGACCATGGCCTGTACCAATGTCCGGCGCGAGAGATCACTGCCGCTGATCGCCCCCACGAGGACACGGCGTTGCTCTGCCCAGGCGGGGCACACCTCTACCGTATGCTCCACCGTATCCTCCGGACGGTCCACACAATGGCGGCACCCTGGCGTTTCTTCCGCACGAATTCGGTGCAGGAACCTCCCGAACTTACCATGTCCGGTGAGGACCTGCGTCATGCGGTAGGTAAGGACGCCATGTGGTCTTTCCAGCCACTCCTCAAAGAGGGGACTTACCGCCTTAATTGTGGCGTGCCCAGTCCTCAAACTAGTTGCGACAACGAACGTTTTCTGCAACTACTTCACTCAACGATAGTTTCGTCTTCAAACCAGTTGCGACGACGACCGTTTTCTGAAACCGTTTTTGTCGTCGCCAAAACGGTTACGTCTCACCGTCTAAAATTCGACAACGACCCACCACTAGTTGTCTGTCAGTGTCAAACTGATTGAAACTGGACCACAGAGCATCTGCAACGGGCTATTAATTACGTTTCGTTCCACGGTGATTTTTAAAGTAGGTACCTACGTTACTTGATATTTATGTTAACCGTTAATAACAGCATTAAAAACAAGTTCGCTGTACCAATTAATTATTATCTCTTGAAACGCATTTAAATCCGATGTCACCGCTGCGCACTGTAGTAACGTATATTTTTTCACGTTAAAATAAAGTTGAAAACGCTCCTAAACAAGCATTTTTTGCCGTAACACTTTTTTACTATTATTTCATTATTCCGGTTAGATTTCTATATAATTTTTGGTCTGTTAATTATAATAAGATGATCACTTTTTCCATGTGTAATATGATTAATAAACGTAACCGTTTAATAGTGGGCCCAAAAAAAATTGTCTCCTTTATTTTGCATTTTTTAGTGTTTTTTACATTGAAGTCGGTTGTATTTTTTTTTTCTGAAAAGTTTTTTATTTTAGTTACACATATTATATTATATAAACTGGCTACGTTACTGGTTCATTATATAAATAGTAATAAAATACATAAACGTGTATGTATAAAAAAAAAACTTAAATTTCATTAGTTATCGTAACTCAAGGGCGTGTCCGTGGGCCCTTAGGCGGGCGGCCATCTTGTCATATTTCTATGTCGGCCGAGACTCGGAATTATATTTTTTTTTTTTCTATCCTCTTGACCGGATGCGAATATAATCAAAAAAAGAGTAGCGCTCCGCTATGTTCCTGATTATTCAACGGGCTTTCGATAAAGTGCGGCATGAGGGCCTTCTCCGCAAAATTAAAAAAAAACCTCCCACACAGCAGCTGTCATCAGACTGATCCTCGCTTCATATTTTCTTAATATTTCAGGTCCAAAAAAGAGATGCAATGTCGAGATTCTTTGACTTAAGAGGGCCCTTTTCCAATCGCCTATCGTCAACATCGAGCATGGTTTAAAAGCTTGTTGATTCAGCAAAAAAAAGAGATAACGCCTGAAAACTGTTGGCATCAAAGAGATTTAAAGAGATACAATAGAGCGGCTATCAGAACAAATGTCTTAGAAAAACTGTCATCCTATGTCTCAGTGACGCCATCTGGCTTTGAATAGCAAACACGCAAATTAAATTTGTCAAAATTTATAATTATTTAACTATCGCTCGGTAGGTGGCCAGGGGCCTTACCATGATAATGTTAAAATGTCAGTCGTACGAGTGAAAAAGTGTGATGGAGCTATACAACCTATATAGCTCCATACCTATAACAGTGCGGTTTAGGTCGTAAAATGGATCACGTTATGAGCTCGTGGTAGAGCCTCAGTGTGTGATAAAGGTAAGGTTAAGCTTTTCAGCAATAGATGGCGTTATCACGAAATCAGCAAATGTTCTAGAACTATTTATAAAAATGATTGAATTTTAATTAATTACTTCGTAAATACCAAAAATATTTACGAAAATAAACCGAAGTTAGGTCCAGTCTCATCTCAGAAAATGAAGACACAACTTGACGTGTAGGGGCGTCATTCTAGACTGAGCGACTTATGACCACTAGGTAATAAGTATCGGATTACGATTTTGTTCGCTATGTCATGTCTATTGGTAATATATATTTAATGTCTTTGGTTGGCATCGACACAGCATGTTAGACGTTGTCATCGTCTGCGGCGCTTGCCTGTTAGTGATGTGCCGAGTACGGCTTGACTCGAGTCAGACTCGATTCCTGCTGTGGACTCGCTGACTCGTGTACAAATTTATTTTGATTCGAGTACGCCAGACTCGATTCCAGGACTTGAGTACGCTAGACTCGATCCCAGGACTCGAGTACGCAAGACTCGATTGACTTGATTTATATATCGTTGTGTCATTATCCTAAACCTAAACAACATGCTGTCTGAAGTTTTCCTTTTTGTTCTAAAAAGTATCAATAACGGACTCTTCTGGATTTCTAGACTACACTTCTGGACTCGAATTTCTAGACCCGAGTCATGGACTCGGTCCTGGACTCGAATCCTGGACTCGAGTCCTGAAGTCGAATGCTGGCCACATAGAACTGCTGGGGACATAGAACTCGAGTACTGGGATCGAATGATGGAATCGAGTCATGATTCGAATACCGTATAATCTGACTCGAGTTGACTCGATCCACAAAAACAGCGACTCGGCACATCACTATTGCCTGTCCATAACAAACTGACAAAGCGAAAGCGATAAGCCATAGCGCGTACTGGTGACTTTTTTGTCACCGTGACTGTTTCGTCACTCTTATCAAGTTATTTCAATTCCGTCCTCACCCGACGCCTTGTTCTTTTTCAACTGCTTCAGAGCCATCTTAATCTCGTACAGGCTGACGTCCGGGATATCTGCTGTATAGTGTTGAGTCAATCTAGCTCCTTGGTTGTTTGCTAGATTTGCAGTGGGTTTGGAGATTGACGTGTACAACTGTCCAAAGCCTCGATCTCTCCCAGAAGATCCGATTTGGCGGATATGCCATCGTTGGTCTTGAGTTTCGTGAGCTGGCTCTGCCCAATAGACAGATCTCGTGTAAATATTTTAGAGCCCTTATTCCGCTCAATCGCATCCTTAATCCTCTCGGTATTAAATCGGCGAAGGTCGCGTTTCAGAGACTTTGAGATCCGTTTATTGAGCTGCCGATATGTGCACGCATCATCTGAAGGCTGCAAAGTCATCTCAAGCCTCTTTTTCATAAGCTCGAGAGTTTGATCTGACAGCTTCTTGTTCTTTTTTGTACAGTGAGCCTTGAAAAATTTAGACCCGACCGTATGGACAGTTCCCACGAACCCATCGTTATATTCGTCCACGGAGCTTCCTAGGCACTCGAAACGATTGTGGAGTTCGAGCTGAAAGCTCTCGAAGTTTTGGATCTGGATCTCTGCTGGGCGGAGCGTAGACTTCACCAGTCGAGACCTTTCAAGCTTAATATTGATATTCAATGTGCCTCTTACCATGCGGTGATCACTTCCAGTTTTCACCGCATTGATCACGGAGACATCATTGAATATTTGCTTCTTCGTCGACAGAATGAAGTCAATCTCATTTCTAGTCGCACCGTCGGGACTTTGCCAGGTCCACCTCCTATGCTCACGTTTTTTGAAGGAGGAGTTCATCATGTAGAGGTCTTTCTCCATAAAACTAGCCAGTAGGTGTCCCCGGTGATTCCGACGTCCAAATCCAAATTGTCCCACTCTCAGCTCGTCACCATCTCGTTTGCCCAGTTTCGCGTTGAAGTTCCCCATGACCACGGTGAAGTGAGTCTTAAAAACCATGCATGGCTCTGGATACATCCTCATACATGGTCTCTACTTCGTCGTCGGGGTGTGTCGAGGTCGGGGGCTTAAACCTGTATGACCTTCAGCGAATATCTTGGCGATATTCTGAGTATAAGGTACGCTACCCTGGTCGACATACTCTCGATCTTCACCACATTGTTCACAAGGGACTTGTGGACAATGTGGTGAAGATCGAGAGAAAACCCGACACCACCCTGGGACTGCTGGTCACCCTCCCGAAAATAGAGCAGGTTACCGGATTTGAGAATTATCTTGTCCTCCCCCTGTCTTCGGACTTCAGATAATTCAATAATACTCCATCGTAACCTGCTCAATTCCTCCTCAAGTTCGGTTATCTTCTCGTCGGTCCTCAGTGTCCACGTGTTGCCAGGTCCAGTCGTTGTTTTTAAAAAGGTAGCCAGATCCCATCCGGTGATTCTAAGCACCCCTTGCCTCGCCGTGGCCTTGACCGCCGCACGCTTGACAAGCGGGTTGTTATAATGCACAGAAAATGCTGCTGCCCATTCTCTGGTATGTCCCTTAGTCGCCTCTTACGACACCCAAGGGAAGAGATGGGATGGTGCCATTCTTTACGTCCGAACACCATACGGACGAATAAATAAAATATAAAAAAAATAATGTAGGTATCCCAACCATGTCAAAAAACTACAGTGAAAAATAATTTTAATTTTAAAATAACTTAAATATCGATGAGTTCTCGAGAGTTCTTCTAGACTTCTGACGTTAATTAAAATTATTTTTAACCGACTTCAAAAAGGAGGAGGTTCTATGTTCGGTTGAATGTATTTTTTTTTATGTATGTTCACCGATTTCTCGGCCAATTGTGGACCGATATTGAAAATTTTGTTTGATTGAAGTTTATGCTTCCGAGTTGGTCTCATAGAAATATTATTATGATCTGATCATGAACTTCGAAGATATGAAACAGAACTCCTCATAGGATCACAGCAGAACCGTCGTAACAAGCAAAGTTGCTTTGTTTCTATGTGTAGTCGATGACTGACTGTAAGTAGAGGGGGAATATATCGGACTGATCTGATGATGAAGCCTGAAGTTAGGCATGGAACTCTGCACTCTGGCTATAAGGTATTTAAGTTTGGCTGAGGGGTACTTTTTAGTGGTGGTACCATAACTAAAAAGTGTAAAATAAAAAACTTAAAAGAAAAAAATACAACCGACTTCAAAGTTAAATAAAACACTGAAAAGTGCAAAATAACTTTAATTTCGAAGTCGGTGTTAAATAACGAAGAGACAAAACTATTATAGAAACACCGACTTCCGAAATTTAGGTTATTTTGCACTTTTCAGTGTTTTATTTAACTTTGAAGTCGGTTGTATTTTTTTTGTAAAAAGTTTTTTATACACTTTGATTTTTTTACACATAGGTTGGTTGCTTTTTTTTAAAATAAGTTTTTCATTCATTATTTGACCTACTAAGTAGGTACTCATGATCGATATGTGATCTAAGGCGACCAGTACACGGTCATGCAAGCGTCAATCAAAACCATCAATCATGAATGATGTTTTCAGAATGACGGAATTTTATCGCCATACGTTTTTCGTCATGCAAACGTCAGTCATCATATTAGACGGTAGGTTATCCGTCAGTCAAAATATTTGACTGTATGCTGTGGCAAAACTGACAGCAAAAACCTATCGTGTAATGGACGCCGTACAATAGCGTAGTTGCAAACTCTGGAGCGACACAGAATGCGGGCCAACTGCAACATGTAAACACGTCGCAAATGCCGGCCGCCAGCTCCTTTGATCTGTGTCCAAAAAAACCGACACTATAAGCTTGGATCGGCGCCAGCTTACGCCATTCAAGCCATTTCATGACCAAGACCCTGTTTACACGCTGGCTAAGGATGACGAATGGCCGAGGCCGGACCCACATGCACATGTAAATGCACATTCAATCCAAGCCAGTCGCCAAAACCACAGAGTACTTTGTAATCACAGAACAGTTTGTAATTTATTATATACTGAAACAGCGTTGCCAGATGTACGAGAAATCTCGTAACTTTACGAGATTTAGCAGTCACTGTACGAGAAAAAACAAATCTCGTACACTTTTTTTACGAGATTTTAGCAATGTTATCCGGAATCAGTAGAACAACATGAAAAACTATACAATAAAAACGAAGATGATTTTACCAATACCCCTGACAACTAACAAATAAAGCCATAATTAAAATTATGTACTAGTAGCAAGTACCTACGAAATTGATTACCTAGTAATTTGTTTTATTTTTTGAAGATTTTGGTAAAATTATTTAAAAAAATAAAATAAAAATATGAATCACCTAGAGTAATGATTTTTCATTTGGCGGTATTCCTGCCCCAGGCTAGCTAGTTATAGTACATAGTGTACTTAAATTAAGGTCTAAGATTTTTAAAATACCTAAGTATATACTTTTACGAGATTTTGTGTTGAAAGTACGCGATATTTGACAGCCCTAGTACGAGATAAAAAATTCGGCATCTGGCAACACTGAAAGCCAAAACTAGTATCTCTATGACTGACTATGTGGTCTGTGGCCAAAACCCAAAACGCACGCTCGCGGCACGGTTGCTTGCTGTTTTATTAGTAAACTCAGTCACAGAGTACCTTTAAATTATAGTAAGTAAAAGTGGTTCTTGGTGACAAAAAGTAATTGTGTCAGTGATCGAGTGATGTCGACAATGCCTGGGTAAGTATTAAACATTTTTCATTGCTTAAACAGTGTAGTTGATAAAGATTTCGGTCAGAAATGGTCATAACAAACATGAAAAACCGTTGTACCATTGACTAAAATATTTTGTGATATTTTGGCGATAATTATTGATAGAAATGCAAACTATGGCTATTACGTATGTTTTTATTTATCTTACTATGTATATTAGGCGTTTAATTTGAATATTATCGTATTTTTATTGTGTACGTTTTGAAATTAGAATTACGTAAATCTAACAAAAGCGTTGGCCAATCACAGCCACATTTTGAGTTCAAGGACATCAAAACCGACTTCTTGGGTTGTACTATTTCTTATTCTGTGGATTTCTTGGAATATGCTTGGAAAATCAAAATTGGATGCGAAATCCGTGATTTCAATTTGAATATATTTTTTACTTTTTTTTATTTGTCATAACCGACTTCAAAAATAGGAGGTTATCAATTAAGTACGTTTGAATGTTGAACGTATTGGAAATGAAAATTTAGTAGGTTTATGCGGGTGTGTGTGTGTGCCTGTGTACATAAGTTTGTTTGTTTGTCTGTCTGTCTGTCGCAACTTTTTCCGAAAAACATACAGGCATGTTTTTAATTTTTCCTCTTACTTGAAGATCACAACGTGGACGCGGACGTCGGGCCCGGTCGCAATCCCCGGTAGATTCCCCGTCGTCACCATCGTCCTTACCGTCGTCTCAGGCAGTGTAAGTTTCTTTTTTTATGTATTATTTCTTACAACTTCCTTTTCTAAAAACTTTCTTGCATGTTTTTTTTTTTATTATTATTATTTTAGACGACGACCTCGTACGCGCGAGCCGCGACGTGGTGGGCGTGTGCGTATGCGAGGTGGCAGGGCTGCTGCTACGGAGACGATGGCGGCGGTGGTGGCGCCAAATCAGCGTGGCGCTTCTGGCCGTGGCAGAGGACGCGGAGGCCGCGGTTTCCACCACGACCGCCCGGGGCCGTTCAATATTGAAGAGTTAGTTTTTATTCAAAACTAGCTTTTGCCCGCGGCTTCGCTCCCGTCAACTGACTACCCTACTGTAGAGTAGGGTAGTCAGTACTACTACCATTTTTTATTTTTTTTTCTTTCACAAGCACCTTCTGACAATAACGAACACAACAAAAAAGAAAAAAGTGAAATCGGTCCAACCAACCGTTCACGCGTGATGGCGTGACCAAGGGAAATAGGGATTCATTTTTATATATATAGATTAACCCTTTCTTTTTCCATTATTTCCACACACACACTTTAACAATTGAATCGTTTTGAATTTTAGAACGCAGGTGTCCATAGTAAGTACTTGTGTATGTTACTTGTAATTCTTACTTGCCAGCAAGTTTTAACTTTTGTTTTAAAATGTCCATCTAGTTCAGCCCTGGCTCGAGCGGCCCTCGCACCGACACCCTCACCCACCGTGACACCGGCGCCAGCGTAAGTAGTTCTACTTATGTATGTTACTTGTAATACTTACTAGCCAGCAAGTTTTAACTTTTGTTTTAAAATGTCCATCTAGTTCAGCCCTGGCTCGAGCGGCCCTCGCACCGACACCCTCACCCACCGTGACACCGGCGCCAGCGTAAGTAGTTCTACTTATGTATGTTACTTGTAATACTTACTAGCCAGCAAGTTTTAACTTTTGTTTTAAAATGTCCATCTAGTTCAGCCCTGGCGTGGGACGAACCCGAGGCGATGGTGACCTCGCCAGCGCCACCTTCGCCGTCTGCTTTGGTGGTGCCATCGCCGGCTTTGTAAGTTGCTTACGAATTTTTCTATTTATCTCTAAATATATGTATGTATTACAACACTGAATTTGTTCCAGGTTTGCGGAATGTTCGTCCCGGGGGGCTCCATCGTCTTCTCCACTTCCGCCACCTCGAGCACCAACCGATATCCTCAGTTATGGTAAGTACTTGCTGATTTTAATTTGATTTGGGGCTGTGGTTTCTGATATCCACCCGATTTTAAACCAATCTATAATTTTATTACAGGAAGTGACCCAGGTTCCGACGAGAGTGGCGATGAGGACGGGGTGGCGGATCTAATCACTTTTAACAGGGTGTCGATAGCCCTGTTAGACACCCCACTGGACGAAGTCGATGACGGTGCCGACGCCTCTGCCGCCGAGCCTGTTGCCGAGTCCGGAGCGTCTGCTGAAGTCGGTGTCCCTCTGATGGCGACGGACCAGCCTAGGAGGTGGTATGATTTTGAATGGAAAGAGTTTCCGAATTCACCGATTCCACCTGAATCGAGGAGGGAAACGTTTTCCCAAATAAATGTAGGTCCGACAACTCCACGGGACGACCCATATGACGTTTTCGTAGACATTTGGGATCGTCCAATTATGGAGTACATAGCCTCGGAGACAAACAGATATGCTCAGTGCTTAGCGGGCCAGATGGTGGCTAACAACAGCCTCCATCGCAACAGTCGAATAAACAAATGGAGAGACACGTCGGCAGATGAACTCCTATGTTTATTCGGCATAATGTTGACGATGGGGGTTGTTGTTAAGACACGCATTGAGGAGTACTGGTCTGCTAGCGCTGACATATTTTGTACTCCATATTTTAGCGCATACATGTCAATCGACCGGTTTTTGTTATTGTGTAGATGCCTGCACTTTGCCAACAACGATGGCATGTGTGGGCTAGACTTGGACGTCTCCGAGGCTAGATTATACAAGATACAGCCATTACTGTCACATTTAAATAAGAAATTCCAAGAAATGTACACTCCATCGCAGAACATCGCTTTAGACGAGAGTCTTTTGATGTGGAAGGGCTGGCTGGAAATCAGCCAGCTCATTCCAAATAAAGTTGCAAAGAAAGGCATCAAGACTTATGAGATTTGTGAATCTCAAACCGGCTACCTATGGCGGTTTGAGGTTCACGCTCATAAAAAGTCTACATCTCCACCGCAGCAGTTCGAAGATCCATTAGAGGCATCTATACCGTCAGTAGTTTTGCGCTTGACCCAAGGCCTGGAGCATAAGGGATACACTTTGTGGATGGACAATTTCTACAATTCGCCCTGTCTCGCTCGACGACTTAAGTCCTTGGGCTTTGATTGTGTAGGGACCCTGCGGACCGATCGTAAGTTCGTTCCGCAGGCCCTGCACAATCTGACCAAGCGGAACATGAGGACTGGAGACATATCTGGTCTTACCTCGGGGGACGTCGATATCGTGGTATGGAAAGATGCTAACCGTGTGGCTACCATCTCTACGTACCACGGTATCGGCACCCAAACTATCCAGGAAACCACCAAACCCATCGTGATATTGGATTACAATATCATGATGGGTGGGGTGGATAAAAAAGACCAGCTCCTGGCCATGTATCCGGTCGAGCCGAAACGATCCATAGTGTGGTACAAAAAATTGTTCCGGAGATTATTAAACGTCTCCGTATTAAATTCTTACGTCATCCATCGCCACTCTTCTACTTCTTCTCTAACTCATCGCAATTTTCGTATAAATATTATTAAAAGTCTTCTTTCTCGCCATGGTCCCCACCCCATTCCCATTCCCATTGCAACCGCACAGAATCGTCAATTCGATGTGTCGGCGCATGGAGAACCGTTCCATGCGGCGATACATCGAATCGACGAATACGATATAGACCAAAATGAAAATAAAGCACACCGCCGTCCCCGACGTAGGTGTATTATTTGCAAAAAAAAGGTCTATACGTACTGTGTCGGTTGCAATAAAACTCTTTGCATGCGTATCTGTTTCCAGGCCCACCACCCAATCATTCGTTAATTTATAGTTTATGTAAAATGTATTTATAAATATATATTTCTTTGTACGTATCTATATATTGTATTTATAAAACAATTTTTTGAACCACACCTTGTTCGTTTCATTGACTGTGCAAATAGTGTTATTGTTCATCCGCCGTTGTATCCAGCTTTATTTCCGGCTTTGGGTTTTTTTTTTATTATTTTGTTATTGTACATGTAAAGACATTTTCAGTGCTTATTTGTTTTTTTTATTGCAATTTAGCTTCACTTTTTTTAGTGACTGACACTGACAATTCAAAAGTACCTGTAAATGGTTTATTTGAAATAATTGTTTCTGATTGTTGTAGGAGAGGCTACTTTACTAAAGAGAACGCCAAGGAAGGATCATATTTTACCATTTTTTTTTATAAATTTATGACGGTATAGCGTGATAATGGTTCTTCTTCTGACGCGGTGGTTGTGTTGATGCCTTTTATTGCAGCTTTTTTTCTTCTTTTTTTTTTTCATTTTTTTTTTCCAAAAAGATTCTCGTCTATTGCAATGCTGCTTCATTTTTGTTTTTTGATATATTTTTTTTTACATAATTAATACAATAACAGACTGGAATAATAATAATATAAGTAAAATGTTTTTGACTTCAATTTATTTTTTTCTTGTTTACATGTGACAGTATTGGTTTATCCATATTTTATATAATCCTGGATCAAGTACTTATGTTTTGTCTGTATTTTTTAGTGAAATTGTTCGTTTTGATTGTTGATTTGGTAGGTAATGTTTTTGTTAGGCAGCAGGCCTTTTTTATGTGATTAACGTTTTGTAGATATCTACACAATGTAGAACGTTAAATTAGATTGTTTAGTAAATTTAGTCAACAGAATTGAAACAGTGGTGATCCAAAGTTCGAGTAGGTGTTTTTTGCGCCCCTTTTCAAGTGGTTCGTTTGGTTATCCGATACTAATAAAATAAACACTTCTAACAGCTGAGACTCTGTGTTATGAATGTGAACCAATCATTATTATTAAAATGTAACCCAAGCCACTAGACGTTTATCGTTCTCAGAATAGAACCGTAAACAAACGCATTCTTTTGTTTCGAACCAGGCACTCGTAAATTACGTCATGTTATTGTTAAGCTTATGATATGAAAAAAATGTATGGCGAGGTCTGTTCTTTTGTTTGTTATATGTGAACTAAAGTGTTTTTTGTGAAAATAAAACAATAACTTTTTGAATTAATGGTCTACTTTTTTTATTATAATTACTTCAATACAAGAAACTGGTAAAAATTCCCTCACACTGAACGTACATGACAATTACTAATACATTACAAGGCAAAACTATACTAAAAATCATATTCACCAGATATGGCTCCAGCCGACTTCTTTCTTTTTCCTAAACTCAAATTACCACTTCGTGGCACCCGTTTTCAATCGGTAGAAGACATAAAGGAGAATTCGTGGCGTGAACTGAACTCAATTCCGGAAACAGCATTTAAAAAATGTTTTGATGATTGGATTATTCGTTGGCGTAGGTGTATCGTTTCTGAAGGAACATACTTTGAAGGTGATAAAATAAATTTGGATGAATAACAAACATTTTGTGTATTATTGATCTTTTCCCGGTACTTTCTTGACAGAGTAGTACTTCTATTTTGGAACCGAGATCTTAGATGCATCATAACTTCTGGGCACCATTATTATGTCAATGTCCACATGCGTTTTAGCTTTTTCTTCACAATACTCTAGGATGTCACTGTGTCACCTGTTTATCAACATGATAGATTTAAAGGACTATTTATAAACCTAATTATACACAAACTTACCTCTAGTATCAACTATTGCCTACAAAATGGCAACTTCCCTGATTCTCTCAAGGTAGCTAAAGTGATTCCAATCTTTAAGTCAGGAATAAAGTCCGATCCAGGCAATTATCGCCCCATATCTGTCCTCCCGATAATTTCTAATATTTGCGAGAAAATATTACATAAACGCTTAGATACTTATCTCAATGCTATTAAATTCTTCTCTAATAAACAATATGGCTTCCGAACTAAATCCAATACACTAACTGCTACAATCGATTTTGTGACCAACTTGAAAAACAATATTGATGAAAAACGCATAGCTCTCGGTACATTTGCCGACTTACAAAAGACATTTGATACAATTAGCCATAACCTTCTCCTCCGAAATTTTTACGATATCGGCATCAGGGAAACTGCCCTCGACATGTTTCGTTCATATCTCACTAACAGACAGCAAACTGTACGTATTGGGGGTACGCAAAGTGATAGTGAAACTTTAACCTACGGCTTACCGCAGGGCTCTATTCTTGGCCCGTTGCTGTTCATAATATACATAACGATATAGATAACTTAAATCTGACGGGTGACATCACACTTAATGCTGACGATACCAGCTTATTCCTGTTTGGCAAAGATATTGAACTGATTATTAAACAAGCACAGCAAGACTTAGACACTCTCTCTAAATGGTTCCAAGGTAATTTGCTAACTGTTAATATAACTAAAATAAACTATATTATTTTCAGTGCTAAGAATAAAACAATAGGAAACCACTCAACTTTATACATAAATAACGAACCTATAACCGAAGTCAGTTCCGAAAAATATTTTTGACTCCATCTAGATAAACATCTGACGTGGCAACCAAACCTAGACAAACTAAGATCTAAACTTTCCTCTATTATGGGAGCGCTTCGAGGCATCGTTCGCTGTCTGCCAAAATCTGTTAGGTATATTATATATAACACCATGGTAAAACCTCATATTGACTACCTAATAGGGTTGTGGGGCACTGCAGCTAAAACAAATTTAAAGCAAATCGAAACATGTCAAAAAAAATCTAATTACACTACTATTTCATTACCACTACTTAACTCCCACGAAAAAGATTATACATTTATATATATATACATATAACACATGCATATTAGTATTTAAACTACTGAACAAAGATATACACTCTAAAATTACGTTTACAAAGAAAGGACAAACACAAAAACGCATCACTAGACGAAAAAACAATATCTGCCTGAGAAGACCTCGAACCAACTACGGAAGAAGAATTAAATTAAGATATAAAAAGAAGAAAAGAGTCAATGTAAATTTCCGTAAATTAGAGTCAATAAAATATATCTACTTATTAGGAACAATAAAATCACTGGATAAGTAAAGCTACAGCATTCGAAGAAAAACTCATATGAAAAAAAAGGAGGAAAGCAAAAAAAAACACTCGATGTGAAATTATATAACCCAATTAATTTAATAAACAAGTTTAAATTAACAAAACATAGATAAAAAAGTTAGATACAATAAAAATATGTAATTGCTATCGACTTGCCTTAAGAAACGATTGATAAAACCTTTCGGTTTTAAAATTCAAAAACTGTCTTGGTTCAAATAACTTTATTACAATATATTACACTTTCATAAATTCACAGAGTACACTTATAACTCATCAAATAGACAACCAACTCGCTTCGCGGCTCAATTCCGACTGACTGTCGTTGCTTGTTGGAACGTAAAAGTGTACTCCCCACTCAAACGGCAAACGAACGACATTTCGTCACAACGACCGGAAGTCAGAATTTAGTCACTTACAAAGTGTAATAACAAATTAAAATAAAAATACAAACATTTGGAAAATTCACATTAAAATCATTAGAAAATTCACATTAAAATCAACATGTTTTATGGAAGATGGAACAATATTTAATATTTTATTTTAATACGACTTCCGTAATAATCTAGAAGTTTTGGGTAGAATTCATAACTTTTATTTATGAAATAACATAAAATATCCAAAAAGACATGTGTCGGCGACGAGGGTCCCATGCAGGCACCAGGGCGCAAGTAGTGGTCGAGACCACCTAACACGCAAGTAGTTTTTTGTCATGTTTTATATGTTTAGGATAGGATGTTTTCACTTATTAAATGTTAATTTGGATTAATTAGTTAGTAACTCATTAGGTTTAATTGATAAAGACTGAGTTTTGCTAATTTAAGTGTATAAATAAGTAGCATCTAACGAAATGAAATGAAATGAAATGAAATGAAATGAAACAGATTAAACAGATTAAACAGATTAAAATTATTCCTTGTCTCAGATATACCTAAGAGCACATAATCATAATCATTTATTTTGCTTGTAAAACATAGGTATTACAGAGGGTGGTATAAATGTATAGTGCGCTATGTTTTGCCAAATATTGGCATACAAACTTATAGTACCTAACTGTCAGCATGCATCTTAACAAATATTTAAAATCATAATATAAGTAATGCCAAACAATTAAAAACAGTACTTTCAAATAATAATAATAATAATTGAAACAGAATGTCAAAACAAAATAATTGAAATGTCACAAAAATGAAATAGTAAGTCAAAAATTAAATAGAGTGTCAAAAAATTAAATACAACGTCAAAAAATTAAACACAATGTCAAAAAAATTAAATACAAAGTCAAAAATTAAATCCAATGTCAAATGTCAAGAAATTAAATTGGTTGTCAAAAGAATTAAATAGAATGTCAAAAAATTTAAATAGGATGTCAAAAAAATAAATAAATAGAATATCAAAAAATAAAAATAACAAACTTTATATGTCAACAAAATTATTAATGTAACCGTGTAGGCGAACCAGTCAAACAATTGTGTCATTAAGAAATTCGGTGACACTGTAGTATGCTTTTTGAGCTAGAAATATCTTTAACTTAGTTTTTAATGCATTGTTACTTAACAGTTTCCACTCTTTCGGCAATTTGTTAACTATAGTTGGAGCCATACACATGATATTCTTACGCATAAAAGCCGTTTTTGCGCTTGGTGTGTAGAGTTTGGTATTATCGCGTCTATTTCGTGAAATTTTTTCTTCCAAGCGAGGAAACCGCGAAGGGTTTGATCTAACAAACATGGTGACTTCTAGAATATATAAGCAAGGGAGTGTAAGTATTTTATATTGTTTAAAATAAGGCTTGCAGCTATCTACTGTTTTAAGTCCGAACATGGATCTAATGCATCTTTTTTGGGCTTTAAATGCAATTTCATTGTCTGTGGAGTTTCCCCAAAAGATAATGCCGTATCTCAATTGTCCTGCCACTAGACCGTGATATGCCGTAATTAAGGCTTCTATATTAACTCTCGAAGACAGTGAAAACAACGCATAAGCAGCTTTACTGGTTTTTTTGCAAACACTATCAATGTGTGATTTCCAGTCTAGTTTTGTATCCACCGTCAGTCCCAGAAACTTAGTAGTAGCAACATTCTCAATAGTTTTGCCGTTATACGTCAATTCAATATTATTTTCTACCGAAGTTGGGCGTTGTCTGAAATGCATAATCTTAGTCTTGTCTAAATTAATCTTTAAATTGTTCATGCTTAGCCATTGTATTATTAATTTTAATGAGTTATTAATGTCAAATTTGTATTGGGAGATGTCATTATTTTTACAAGAAATGGTCACTGTACTGTCATCTGCGAAAAGTGCCATAGGATGCGGTATAGCCCTTGGCAGATCGTTTATATATACTGTGAAGAAAGGGGCTCCTAGTACACTTCCTTGAGGAACTCCGTATAACACAATACGTTCCTCAGATAGGTGGATTTCTTCCCTTTTCGTGTCAGTATTTATCCTGGTTATCTCTGTCTTTTGCTTTCTGTTACTCAAATATGATTTTATTAAATTTTGTATATTGCCCCTAATACCATACGCGTCAAGTTTTCTTATTAACATGTCGTGTCTAACATAGTCAAATGCCTGTGTCATGTCACAGAAAATCGCACACACTGGCGTTCTGGTATCTATATTGCTCATAACAGTAAGCAAAAAGTCATAAATTGCCATGTTTATGGATTTATTTGGGCGGAATCCTTTTTGCTCGCTACAAAATATATTATTTCCCTCAAAATACTTGTACAATTCAAAATAAATGAATTTCTCAAAAATCTTAGATATTATAGGGATAAGCGAAATAGGTCTATAGTTCTCCATACATTCTCTGTCCGCTTTTTTGAACATTGGCTTTACTACAGACAATTTTAGTGCATTAGGATATACACCTTCGGCAATGCATAGATTTATAATAAAACTCAAGTGACTGCAAATTTCGAGCGCTACAGCTTTTAGTACCTTGGTGGATATACCGTCATATCCAACACTGTTCGTATTCTTTAGAGTGAGAATGATTTTATGAATGTCTTGAGGTAGGCAAGGAGCCATAAACATTGAGTCCTTTTTGCTCGGAAAAGGCAGTTTAATGTTATTGTCAAAATTACCTATCGGTTGTATTTTGTCGATAAAATAATTATTGAACTCGTTAGCTATCTGTTTAGGATTCGAGGTACTAGAATTATTTGTTTTTATTTTCTTGATAGAATTTTTCGGAATGTTAAATTTAGCTTGATTTATAATTTGCCAGGTAGCTTTAGATTTATTTGTCGAAGTCCTGATTTTATAGTTATTTTGTGTACGTTGAGTTAGTGTAATAATTTTCCTAAATAATTTGGAATAGTTCTTAAAACTTGTTTTGTTTAAAAGGTTTGGTTGTAACCTATGCTGCCACAGAAGTTGCCTTTTTCTTTTACTACAGATTTTTATTCCTTTTGATATCCACTTCGGTTTCCTTATCACATCAACAGTTGCCACTGATTTAGGAAAACAGAGATCATAAAACAGTGTAAAATTTTCTATAAATAAGCAGTACGCTTTGTTCGGGTCATGAGTTTTATACATTTCGGAAAAACTTAATGCTTTAATGCACTGTTTAAATTTTGAGATGTTATGTTTAGTGTAGTTACGCCTAACAGTACGGTATTTATCAATAATACACAATTTATTAACTGGACATTGAAATAATTGGGCTGTATGATCAGAGAGCGCTAATTCCAATATTTCTGTCTTGCAATGTTTGTTAAAATTATGCGCAAAATTATCAATACATGTCTGGCTCACAATTCTAGTTGGTTTATTAATTGCTAGTTTAAAGTTAAAATTCATTAAAAGGCTTTCAAACTCAATTGTTTGGCTGTTAGTTTTTAACATATCAATATTAAAATCACCAGCAATAACAACGTTATGATATCTTTTCGTTGCTAACTCTTTAAGTACAATTTCCAATTTACTAAAAAATTCATTAAGATTGCTTACTTTTGGTACTCTATAAATGCAAACAATTATAATGTTATATTTAATAAGCTCTATCGCGCTACATTCAAAAGTTTCCAATGATGATATGTTACTTATTTTTGTTAGTTCTTTCCAGTCATGATCATTTCGAACAAGTATGCATGACCCTCCTCTCTTAATTTTTTTCCTACAATAGCTGGCAGCTATACAATAGTTGGGTATGTTGAGCTGAGTTTCGTAGCCTTCCATTAAGAAATGTTCCGTAATGCATATTATGTCTATTTGCACTTTCTTTGCTGCCAATTCATCAATACATACGGTAAGTGCGTCCGATTTCCTTAACAATCCTGCTATATTTTGGTGTATTATATTGAGATTTTTACAAACGAAAAAAGTCATTATTGGACATCGTATCCTCGTATACGTCAATATCGTCCAAACTATTATTTGTCAACTGTATGCCACTGATCATTTCCGATACGTCCTTAAAAATAGCTTTAATCCCCGTGTTGTTAATTACGCCAGTGCGCTTGTCAAACATAGTGCCATCAATACTTAAATTTCTATTACTATCTAAAAAGTATGCATATTCGTGGGCTAGTACATCCAGATATAAAAGGTTATTAAAGGTTTCTACCCTAAAATTATGCAAGTTAGCGTGTTTCAAGAATTTGTATGTTGGCGCACATATAATAATGTTTGTATGATTAATTTCTTGTAATACCTGTCTGATATATAAAACCGTATCAATATAAACATTTGTGATCTTAAAGTCTTCTTCGCCTAATAATATTATGCAGTAGTCATTGAATGAGAAATCAGATAGTTTGTCCTTAATTCCTTTTAACAATTGCTGCGTATTTGCGTGTGGTTTAATATAATGACAACGTTTAGTCCAATTCAGAGTATTTTCTGCAATGTTTAACAGATTGTTTTTATTGTCTGTGCTCACAATACATATCTTGGTTCCTTTATTTTGGTGCTGTGACGTACTCTTACTTTCGTTTATACCCTTACATTGTCTTATCGGAGCAGCAATCAATGACTCTTTTTTTGATGAGTTTTCTAATTCCGTTGAGATAATGACGTTTTCGTTTAGACTTTTAAGTTCGCTATTTTCTTGTAAAGTTTGTGTGTATTTTGTTTTTGTACCCTTATTTGTAGTTTTCTTTGGTGTCAATTTTAATTTTGCCGGGCTATTAATCTTTTTGAGAAGTTCATTTCTTTTACTTAATTCCTCATTTTTTTGTTTTATGTTGGTGTTTTCTAGAGACAATATGTCAATTTCCCTATGTGCACTATTTAATTGTACTGTTAGTCTATCAATTTCGTCTTTTAATGTTTTAATTTTTAAGTTATCTTCGTCTCCTGACATGTCTGGCATGCTATTAACTGTTTCGTTTAATGTATGAGAAATACTATCCTCATCATTTGGTACAGAAGTCTTGCGAGTGCGTCCGGTGCGAAACGTAATATTATTTAAGAAGTCCATGATAATTTGTTAAAGTTAATTTACTTTTCTTAAAAAAATGACACAAGATCATTAGAAAAGTACGGCCATTTAGCGAGGTTCGAACTTCTGACTCCAAGCATCGAAGTCAATGCGTTGGCCAATTGACCACCGCAGCTGTATTAGCTTTGATGAAAATATGTGATCTTGTTCCTGTTATACCGGTGATTGAGTTTATGTTCAATAGATGTCGCTATTTTAACATAGATACCATTTCTTTTTTTTTTTTAGAACGGCAACACTATCTTTATTCTGGTATTATCGATGTCGTGTCAGTATGAACTTGTACCACGAGATGGCATTGTCATCTTTTAAGTTCAAATAAAAAACGAACTGTGTAATGATCAGAGTCATATAAAATCATTAAATTGCTTTGGTATTCTTTATAATTACTCACAAATTGTATAGTTGTTTCACTGATGTTGGAATGTATGCGAGTTATTTGCTTTTATTTACTTCTTGCACATCTTGAATGTCATTGTTTACTTTTGTAATACATTACTTTTTGGACGTTTTACGTCACGAATGTCACTAAAAGCACTGTCACTGTTACTTCTAGTGTTCTTCTTTATTAATGTTCACAATTCGCTGACTTTTAAGCACTTTTAATATTTTTATAAACAAGTTTTGCGGGAGCAGAGTCAAATACGGTATTTACTTCGCAGCGCCCTCTGGCGATCACCCAACCCAATGAAATAATTTATTTGCTATGAATGCAGGTACAAAAATATGGTGTTAAGTAAGAGAAGGATCCAATACATTCTACCGTGAGGCATGCAAAATTTTTATATTAGAATTAAATTAAGAAATAATTAAAAAACAAAAACAAATATTTGACTTATTTTCAAATGATTAAACTAGACAATAAAAATATAAACCATTCAATTTGTAAATTCATTCAGTGGTAAACAATGTCAAAAATAATGTAATAATTAGTCAATAATAGAATGTCAATAATACGTTAATAATTAGTCAATAGTACAATGTCAGAAATAATTCCATAATTAGTCAAATAATACAATCAAAATCTGAATAAAATATAATAAAATCGTTGTTTATAAATAATCATATGGATTTGTCATTCAAAAATTCATCTATTGTATAATAACATTTTTCAATTAGCAATTTATTTAATTTCTTTTTAAATATTTGTATTGTGCAATTTTTAATATCATCAGGTATTTTATTGTATACCACTGGTCCCATATGCATAATATTCTTTTTCAGCAGTGCTGTTTTAAATTTGCCTGTATGTAAAAGATTTTTGTATTGAGATCTTATTAATGTTGGCCTTGTTGAGTGATCAATATTTGAACAAAATAAATTTTGATTACCCTTCACAAACAGTGCCATTTCCAAAATATAGAGTGACGGAAAGGTTAGTAATTTAAGGGATTTAAACATAGGAACGCAGCTGTCTGTTGAATTTATTCCGGTCATTGATCTAATACAATATTTTTGGGCTCTGAAAATCCTTTCTCTCTCACTGCAATTACCCCAAAAAACTACTCCGTATCTTAAAACAGAAACAACGAGACCATGATAAGCTATGATAATCGTATCAGTGTTAACTTTTTTTGTCAAATTATATAAAATGTATGCAGATTTGCTTAATTTCTTGCAGATCTCTTCGGCTTGTGGTTTCCATGTCAGTTGATCAGAAATCAGAAATCAGAAATCAGAAATCAGAAAGGTTTATTTCAAATAGACCAATTACAGGCACTTTTGAATTGTCAAAATGTCAGTCAGTCAAAAAAAAAAACACGTGAAGCTAAATTGCACGTTCCAAAGCGTAGATCTCTATGGAGAAGAACGTGCAAGAAACTCCATGGACACTCTTTTAAATCATGTTATGAGTTACATAAATCTTGGTTACATATTTCTTGTCGCTTCTAATATGTGAGCACAATGTAGATAAGTAATAATAATTAAAATAAAAAAATATACTTAAAAAAGACTAATTAAAAAAAAAAAAATAGAAATTGAATTAAGTCACTGGCAGCTAAGAGATGACCAGTCTCAACTGACGGCACCCGTTCACGAGCATGACGCGTGCATCAGCCCCACTCAGCTCAACCATTTTTAAGGGAACCGAATGACCCAATAACACGTGCCACCATCAGCGAGACATTTGAGTGAGCATGACAAACTCTCAACTGCCATGCTCGTAATGTCAAACAAGTTGTAACCTAATAAAAATGCTCCATGGTACTTCACATTCACAAAACTTGAAAAACAAAGTGCTTCTACATTATACAATGCTACTGTTTCCAAATACAAAAGATAATAAATTAGCATAAGCTCTATTGAAATAAAATAAAATAAAAAAAAAAAACATTTCTAAAACAACAATACAAAAAGGGGAACAGTATCTCTTCCAAAATTATAAAAAAAAAAACTAATTTGAAGGTAAAAGTGGCTGTGGCTGCGGAGCAGGACCGGCATTTAGCCAAGCGCTTTTATCAAGGATATAATCTTTCATTTTATAATACGCTTGTCTACATAGTGTGCGTTTAATGCATGCTTTAAATTTGGACTCATTTAGTTGTAGAATCTCAAATGGTATTTTATTATAAAATTTTACACAGTACCCCATGAAAGAACTATGTACTTTAGCCAATCTGAACCGAGGTTGATCTAATTTGTTCCGGTTCCTAGTATTAAAATTGTGCCTGTCACTTATCTTAGTAAAAAGATGAATATTTTTCCGAACATACATAATGTTTTCATAAATGTATTGACAAGGGACCGTCAGGATGTTTATTTCCTTAAATAGTTCCCTAAGAGAATCGCGTCTGCGAAGATTATATATGGCTCTGATAGCTCTTTTCTGCAGAATAAAAATAGACTCTATATCTGCAGCCCGTCCCCATAGCAAAATACCGTAAGACATGATACTATGAAAGTAACTAAAATAAACTAGTCGCGCAGTATCCACATCAGTAAATTGACGGATTTTTCTAACAGCATATGCTGCTGAACTAAGCCGACCTGCCAGAGATGTTAAATGAGGACCCCATTGTAGCCTCGAGTCAAGCGTGATCCCCAGGAAAACCGTATTCTCGACGAATTCAAGTTTCTCCTTGTTCAATACTATGTCGGAGTAATTACTTTTAACATTCGGTAACGCAAATCTTATGCACTTAGTTTTTTTTCCATTTAACACTAAATTATTAACAGTAAACCAGTTTTGGACTTGCTGTAAAGCATCGTTTACGTCATCAAGATTAGTGGAACGTCTATTGATCTTAAAAATTAACGACGTATCGTCAGCAAACAATACAATATGTGGTTGTTTTTTTAATAGATGCGGTAGATCATTTATATATACTAAAAAGAGGAAAGGACCTAATATTGAGCCTTGTGGTACACCCATTTTGACTTTCAAACCCGGAGAATTGACACCGTTTATCTGAACTTGCTGTTGCCTGTCAATTAAATAAGATTTCACCAAGCTGAGTGCAAGTTTACCTAGTCCATAATGTTCTAGCTTTAAAAGCAAGGTTTCGTGATTAACACAATCAAAAGCCTTTGAGAGGTCACAAAAAATTCCTATCGCATCTTGGGCTTCTTCCCACGCTGCAAATATATGTTTTAATAAAGTGACACCAGCGTCAGTCGTACAACGTCCTTTGGTGAAACCATACTGCTGATCATGAAAGATTTTATTGCTGTTAAAATGGTAAAGCATTTGATTAAGCATAACTTTTTCAAACACCTTACTGAAAACCGGCAATACTGATACAGGTCTGTAATTATTAGTGTCATTATGGTCACCGGATTTAAAAAGTGGTATAACCTTACTGTACTTCATTATATCTGGAAAGACTCCTTGGTCCACACACAAATTAAATATTAAAGCTAAGTACGGTGCTATGGTCTCAATTATAGATGTGCATACTTTAACAGACATTCCCCATAGGTCTTCGGTTAATTTGACTTTTATTTGCCGGAAAGCCTTTATGACTGTCAAAGGGTTTATATGTTTGAATTGAAATTCAACCGGACAGCCTGGCAAGTTTGCTTTCAATAAAGCAACTGAATCTTCAGGGGAGGAATTTAGAGCTTCCGTTGTCCTAAGAGGTATATCGGTGAAATAATTCACAAACTCTTGGGCTACTTCTATGTTAGAGCTTTTGGGACCATGTGAAGTCTCCAACAAAAAATCCGTATTGCGCACTTTATTCCTACCAGTTTCATTATTAATAACTTTCCACACAGTCTTTATTTTATTGTCTGCCGATTTGATCTTATTGCTAATGTACAGGGCCTTTGCTACCTTGCAAATCTTTCTGAAGAGTTTAGAATATCTATTTACATATTTATTAAAAGTTTCAGTGTTGAAGAATGGCTTAAGGCCATACAGCTCATATAGTTTTTCCCTACTTACCCTAATACCTTTAGTCGCCCAGTCACTAAATACAAACTTAGGGAAAATATTTTTAGACTTCTTTTCAAAAGCTGTATTAAATTCATTGAGTACCACTGAAAAGAAATTATCATAAAATTTATTGGCATCATCAATATCATGGCCCAGAACATTTAACTTATTTTCTAAGTTACTATTAAATTTTTTTAATTTGCTTATTGTAATTTGCCTAAATTGAATTTGCGTTTTTTTCAAGGCTGCTTGATACTTAAATGCTACCGTTTGTCCACTATGATCAGACGGAAGATAATTAACTATAGCTTTATCTACATAATCACAATTGCAGAAAACATTATCAATACAAGTTGCAGAGGTTGGAGTTATTCTAGTTGGTTCTATAAAAACATTAGTCAAATTAAATGATTTAAAAAGACTTAAAAATCTGCTGCTATTTGAATTGTCTTCTAAAATATTAATATTAAAATCTCCACAAATAATTACGGATTTGTTACTATCTGCAAGCTTAGCCAAAATATCTTCCATTGATGATTCTAAAAGACTAAAGTTTTGAGGGTTCGTGGGCCTATACACGCACACTATAACATGCTTATCCAGCTCAACACAGGACAGTTCAACGCAATGTTCCGTTGACAAGTTAACTATGTCATTACGTTGCTTAAATTTTAAGCATTTTTTTATTAAGATTAGGGAACCACCACGCAGCATAGATTTCCGGTTAAAACAACTACCCACAGTATAATTTTCAAAACTGAGTAGCCCCTGGTAATCCTTCAACCAATGTTCACTAAGACATACAACATCAAACATTGTTTTTTCTAATAACATTTCAATCTCTAACAATTTAGAAGAGATACCTTGAATATTTTGATGAAACAATTTCAATTCATGCTGCTGAGACCCTTTTTGCTGTTTAACTATTTGAGAGCAAGAAGATACCTTATTGATGGTTGGTATAACTATGCTGTTACTGGTACCCTCTATTGTCTTATGCATTAGTTTAAATGATCCGGAGTTTGTCCCAAATCTATATTATCACCTGGCAGTGAATTGCAAGTAATTGTAGCCTCCACATTAAATAGGAAATTTTCCAAAGTGATATGTGGAACCTCCTTCGTACACGGTATAAAAGTATTCATAATTTGGTCCACCACATGATTATTAGTATGATTACTAAACATTGTGGTGTCAATTATACAAGACTTCGACATACTACTTATGTCTGTGTTAATATAATAAGCTAATAGCCTTGCTATTGTGTGTCTATAACTAATTGGCAGATACGTTGTACCCCTGGTCGACTTTAAATGGTCAACAAAAATGTTGGTGTCAAAAAACATAAACTTGTCACTATAGTGACTAACTAAAAAGTACATATGTTTGTTAAGCATATGAATATAATTATTTTGTCTATTTGACAATCGTTCAAAATATGGAAAAGCACACAAAATTATTTTTTTACATTTTAATTTTAACATCTTAGTTACATAGTCTGTGATATCTTCTTTAGTCTGTGATATCTTCTTGATTGTCAATTATTATACCTAAAAATTTTGCAACATTTGTATTGTCTACTCTTTGTCCATTGTATGCTATTGTCAAAGCGTCCGGTCGTAGACGCTGGTAAAAGTGCATTAATTTTGTTTTTTTCAAATTAATAATTAAGTTATTGATAGAAAGCCAATTTATTATATTTTTTAATGTGTCATTAATATCAGTTTCATAATCCGCATTTTCTGTACATTTAACTATAGCCGTGCTGTCATCAGCAAATAATACCATTGGGTGTTGAATTTGTCTAGGCAAGTCATTTATGTAAAGCAAAAATATTAAGGGTCCGACCACAGTGCCTTGCGGTACTCCGAATTTGACTTCCCTGCTTTCCGATAAATATTTATATTGAATCTTACTTTTGTGACATATCCTAGTAATTTCTGTCTGTTGTTTGCGTTTGCTTAGAAAAGATTCAATGAGTCTCAAGACGTTTCCTCTAATACCGTAGCTGTCAAGTTTGTGCAGAAGAATGTCATGTTTAACGTAGTCAAAGGCTTTAGTCATGTCAGTATATATTGCACAAACTGGTGTTTTATTGTCGATATTCAACATTATGTTATGTAGCAAGTCGTAAATAGCCATGTTTATGTTTTTATTTTTTCTGAAACCTTTTTGCTCATTACAAAGGATGTTATATTTAGTTAAGAAAGAAGTTACAGATTCATAAATCAGTTTTTCGAGTATTTTAGAAAATACGGAAGTAAGAGCTACCGGTCTATAATTTGACATTTCTTCTTTACTGTCTTTTTTATGAATTGGTATAACAATTGTAGTTTTTAGGCTATCTGGAAATGTGCCATGGCTTATGCACAGATTCATAATATGACTTAAGGGAGAAGCTATTACATCTGCAACGAATTTTACCACATTGGTCGCTACTCCATCGTATCCGACACTTTTTTTATTTTTTAATGTTTTGATAGCTCTCACGATATCCTCTGGTAGAACTGGGGCCATAAATATTGAATGTGGGTTGTTTTCTATGCCAATGATTTGGTTTGTGGTATTGTCATTAGTTAAGTTTTGAATTTGATCAATAAAAAAGTTATTGAAACATTTAGCCATTTCCTTAGGATTATTGACAATAGTGTTTTCCTTTCTAATTTGTAATATAGGTTCTGCAGTTCGATTACTACCTTTAATTATTTGCCAAGAGGCTTTAGATTTGCTCTGAGCATTTTTTATAATGTGGTTGTTTTGTGCTTTTTGAGTGAGTTTAATGATTTTTTTAAATGTTTTAGAATATTGTTGGAATGCTTTTTTAGTTTGTTCTGAAGGTGTTTGCCTATATTTCCATAGTAACTGTCTTTGTTTTTTACTACAAATTCTTATACCTTTAGATACCCACTTTATTTTTCTAGAGGATTTTATCTTAATTAGTTTAACTGGAAAACATAAATCATATATTAAATGAAATTGCTCAAAAAAAATGTCATATGCCTCATTAGGATTGTCAGAATGGTACACCTCTAAAAAAGATAAACTTTTTAGGTGTTTCTTAAACTTGGTCAAATTTACTTTAGACATGTCCCTTTTTTTTATTCGCCATGAATCAAGTATACAAGTTTTATTCACGTGCATTTTTAGTAATTGAGCTGAGTGGTCCGATAGAGCAAAGTCAATTACTTCGCTATAACACTTTTTACGACAGTTGTGCGCAAAATTATCAAGACAAGATAAGCTCCTTGGTCTAGTTGGTTGTCTAATTTCTAACTTGAGATTGTGATTGATAAGTAAGATTTCAAAGTCCAAAGTGTATCTATTTTATCTAACGTGTTTCTAAAGATTTGTATGTTTTGTTGTGGATGGCAGAATACAATTTAAGTTATTGTCTCTATTCTGTCTGTAATTAGCACCTTCATTAATTAGTAAGGTCGGGAATAACAATGTATATAAGATTCTAATAAGATCTTGTAAGAAAATTCGATCTTGATGAAGAAATCGTTGAATTTATATGTTGTTGTAATAATAAGGATTTAACTTGTGTTATTACTTGTTGATAATATTCTATTACTGTTAATTAGTGTTTTTTAGCCTAATAGAAGCTATTAGTAACAATAGATCTCAATTTGCAAGGATTTAGATAAAGTTGAAATTCTAAAATGTTCGTGATCTTTTACGTAATTAGAATTTGAAAATGAGACTTTTTATTTGATGACTAATTAGCAAGAACATTATGTAATTAGTTAGGATCTGTCTAGAAAATGATGTTGTAACAAATAGAATCCTAATTAGAATCTTATTGGAAAAGATATAAGAAGTTTTGTGTACATGAATGTGGTCGAACTAGAATATTTTACAGTTTATGTTCTAGAAACTTTTTTATGTGCAAATGTATGTGAAATATTATTGTTTTATGTAAAAGTAGAGATTGTAACCGACATTTTGATGTATATATTGTCATGGTTTTGTGAAACAATAAATAAATACGGCGTCAGAAAGGGTTCGGCTGAAGTGAAATTGAAGCGAAATTTAAAGTAAATTTAGAGCAAAATACGCGGTCCCCGTTAACAGAACTTAGCAGGGTATATAAGACGGGCTGTTTTTTGGTCCGATGTCAGTCGAAAACGTGCCACCGAAGAGGCAAGAACACTTAGGGAAAAGCTTCAAGCCGAACCCCGAAGAACCTTTTCAAGTCGAAAACGTGTTTTATTTCTCTTCGGTATCCGCTCTGAGGTCCTCCTACGTGCTCCGTCGTCATCGAAGATACGCATTCAGGGGTGCGTGGTGGCGTACGTGACCAGCGAACCAGTAAGGCAGCGTACGTCAATAATCGGGTTGAACTGTCCCGAGGGCTCGGTAGCTGCAGGGTACGACCCGCTACCGTCAACACCTCCTAACAGGGGTTAGTCCGCCACAGTTTATGGTCCTTTGAGCCGGATCCCTGTAAGAAGACAGAAGAAGAAGAAGCCAGAAGATTCAAGAAGATGGGCCCCGTAACGAGATCGCAGAAGGATGCCCCCTCACGCCCCACGTCTCGCCCCTCCGAGAGGGACCAGACAGAGGAAGCTTCCGGGTCAGAAGGAGTCACGTCTGCGTCATCAGGGACAACGGGAACGGGTTCAACAGGAATCACTGGTACAACTTCTTCAGGGACGACGGGAACGGAAGATACCTCAGCGACGGAGGCTACTGTTACGACTGCGACCACAGCGGCGACCGGTGCTACCGGTCAGAAGAAAGAAGATGCCGCACCGAAAGGGACGACAAAGAAGACTCCAGAAGATGGTCTGGCAAAGGGTGTTGCCAGGTCTGCTGCCACCTTGAAGCCGATGGGAGTCAGTCGTCGAGCCAGGTCCACGAAGACCACGAGTTCATCAGCCAGAAGACGCGAGCTGGAAGCCAGGGAAGAGCTGGCACGCCTGGAACTGGAGCAAGCACAAGCAGCAGCGAAGCTGGCACGCGTCAGGTTGGAGATGGCGCAATGCGATGATGATGACTCCGTGGATGAAGACCTGGAAGAACGAACAGCACAGGTGCAGAACTGGATCCAGTCTTCAGTGCTTGAAGAATGCAACGACAAACAACCCGAGCTACGAGGTCAGCGTCCATCAGAAGAGCTGCAAGTGAAGCCTGAAGAGAACTCCTCAACGAAAGGTGCTACGATCGAGCTGCAAACGCTGACAAGTGCGTTGAAGGAAGCCTTTGCCACACGAGGAGGATCAGCCGAGCAGCCGAAGTATATCCACGAGTTACCCTACTTCGACGGCAACAGCAGCGAGTGGACAGCTTTCAAGGTTGTTTATGAAGACACGGCACCAATGTTCAACGAAGTACAAAATATGGCTCGACTAAGAAGAGCACTGAAGGGCAATGCAAGAGAAGCCATCAAGAGTTTGCTGTTTTCAGAAGCTTCTCCATTGGAAGTGATGCAGGCCCTGAAAAGAAGATACGGAAGACCTGATGCGCTGGTGCTGGCTGAGTTGGACAAGATCAAGACGCTGCCAAGGATATCAGAAAACCCAAGGGATATCTGCGTCTTCGCGAGCCAGATTAACAACAGCGTAGCAGCCATCAAAGGATTGAAGAAGCCGCAGTACCTGCATTCACCAGAGATAGTGAAGCAAATAGTTGAGAAGATGCCTACGATCCTCAAGTTTAGGTAGTACGACTTCACTGCAGCAACGGAAGAAGGCGAGTTCTCGGATCTGACGCTGGTGTCCAGATTTTTGAATATTGAAGCGGACAAATGTGGAGCCTTCGCGACTTCTGAAGAGAAGACATGGACCAAGAGGACTCATCGACAAGCGACGCACTCAACGAAAGAAAAGGAAGGGAACTTCAGGGAAAAGGAATCAAGAATCAGCGAGAAGACTTGCCCCTTGTGTCAGGGCGAACACCTCCTCCTGGATTGCCAGAAGTTCCTGAAGGCGTCGGTGCAAGATCGGTGGGCATTGGTCAAGAAGAGTCGCGTCTGCTTCAAGTGTCTCCAAGGGAAGCATCGCAAAGAGAACTGCAAGAAGCCGCCGTGTAAAGAATGCAAGAGGTGGCACCATCATCTGCTGCATGTGAACATGGAAGAGAGGACCTCAGAGGGGAACAATGAGACACAGCAAGAAGTAGCAAGTGTCATGGCATCAGTGAATGCGGCCAACAATGCAAGGGCGTACCTGAAGATAGTACCAGTTGAAGTCTTCGGGTCGCATGGATCCAAAAGGATATTGGCTCTAATGGATGAAGGGTCAACGGTGTCACTGCTAGAAGAGAAGGTGGCACAGGAGATCGGCGCTCAAGGAAAGAATGAAGAACTGATCATCGAAACAGTGGGAGGTCAGCTTATCAGGAAGAAGGACTCGCAGACATTGGACCTGATGGTGAAGGGGATTCGCCAAGGAAGAAGGAAGACCCTTAAGAGAGTGCGGACAGTCGATAACCTGAAGCTGACACCTCAGTTCTTGGACAAGAAGAGAATAGAAGATTGTTCACACTTGAAGAAGATCGCCGACTCCTTGCATTATGAAGGGGAGTCACCACAGCTGCTCATCGGTCAAGACAACTGGGAGCTCATCGTGACTCAAGAAATAAGAAGAGGAAGACCAGGTCAACCAGTTGCCTCAAGAACGGGACTTGGCTGGGTGCTACATGGGTTCGACACGGGAGGAATACGACCAGTGCACTTTGCCAACAGGTGTCTTCATGCCAGCACAACAGAAGAAGAGATGCATCAAGCCATCAAGGAACACTTCGCAATAGAAGCATTAGATGTGCAACCAAGAAGACCTACGACAGATGCAGAAGGAAGAGCACTGGCCATCCTCGAGAAGACCTGCAGAAGAAAAGAAGATGGTCGTTTCGAAGCTGGACTGCTATGGAAACAAGAAGATGAAGTCATGCCTGAGAGTTACACTTCAGCGAAGAATCGACTCTTCAACATCGAGAAGAAGATAGATAAAGATCCTCAGTTGAAGACGGAATATTGCAAGCAGATCCAGCACCTGATCGACAACAAGTATGCAGAAGAAGCACCTGCTAAGCAAGAAGAAAATAAGAAGACCTGGTACCTACCTCACTTCTCCGTGGTTCATCCGCTCAAGAAGAAGATTCGGATCGTGTTCGACGCCGCAGCGAAGTGCAAAGGAAGAAGCCTCAACGACGCTCTGTTACCAGGGCCAGACCTACTGCAATCGCTCCTCGGTGTGCTGCTGAGATTCCGTCAAGGACCATTAGCAGTAGCAGCCGACATCAAGGAAATGTTTCTGCAAGTTCGCATCCGACCAGAAGATAGAGACAGTCTACGGTTCCTGTGGAGAGGTGATCGACGAGACGTGGCACCGAAGGAATATCGGATGACTTCAGTGGTCTTCGGTGCAACATCATCTCCCTGCACAGCCATATACGTCAAGAATCGGAATGCAGCGGACTTCAAGGAGCAGTACCCAGAGGCAGTAAGGGCAGTAGAGCTGAACCACTACATGGATGACTACCTGCACAGCTTTCATACGGAAGAAGAATTCAGAAGAGTGACAGCGCAGGTAGACCTCATTCACAAGAAGGCGGGCTTCGAACTCAGGGGATGGGCATCGAATCAACCTGAACTGCTGCAAGGCACGGAAAACGACGCAACGGAGAAGACAGAAGTAGACCTTGGCGAGAAAGAAGAGAAGACACTTGGACTGCGTTGGTTCACAGAAAGAGACTCCATCGGATTCAGGGCGAATCTTCGAAACACACCAGAAGAGATAGCAAAGGGTTTCAAGATTCCGACCAAGAGGGAAGTCACCAGCGCTGTCATGTCAACCTTCGATCCATTGGGGTTGGCATCACCGGTTCTCGTCCAAGGCAAGAAGCTGCTTCAAAGTATATGGAGAAGTGGCATCGGTTGGGATCAAGAAATAGAAGAAAAGGAATATGAAACATGGAAGACTTACCTGGAGAAGATGAAGCTGCTCAAAGACCTTCAGATACCGAGGTGTCTAGCGCCACATCGCACCGAGGGGGAGCTGCACACGTTCACAGATGCAAGCGAGACAGCGTATGCAGCCACCGTGTATTGGAGAACGGAGAATCAAGAAGGGACATACCACGTAAGCTTAGTGGCGGCGAAAGTACGAGTAACGCCATTGAAGCCGGTATCAATACCCAGACTTGAGCTGCAGGCAGCCCTCCTAGGAAGCAGACTAGCACACTCAGTGGAAGAGGAAATGGATCTGAAGGTGCAGAAGAAGACCTTTTGGACAGACTCCAGCATAGTGCTTTCATGGATCAAGACGGACCCAAGAACGTTCAAGACCTTCGTAGCTCATCGTTTGGCAGAGATAGAAGATCTAACAAAACCACAGGAATGGAGATGGGTACCTACGGCTCAGAATCCAGCAGATGATGCGACGCGCGACGTGCCGGAAGACTTCGACTGCGATCACCGTTGGTTCACTGGTCCTGACTTCTTGAAGAAAGAAGAAGCGCACTGGCCTGCACCAAGAACCTTCAAGAAGGAGACCACCGGTGAAGAGAAGACCACAGACGTCGCGGCAGCAGCGAGCATCAGCCACCCATCACCTGACCCAGAGAGGTTTTCGTCCTGGAAGAGACTCTGGCGAGCTACAGCGAGAGTACTGCAGTTTATACAACGCTGCAGAAGGAAGGAACAGGTTCACGTCAGCCAAGAAGATCCAACCTGGAAGATGACGCAAGGCAAGAAGGCGAAGAAAATTGAGAAGAATATTCGACCTTCGAAGAAACCGGAAGAATGCTACGCTCCATTAGACGCAGACCTACTAGAGCAAGCTGAAACTCTCCTGTTGAAGGGAAGCCAAGAAAGGAGCTTCAAAGAAGATATCAAGTGTCTTCAGCAAGGGAAACAACTCGAGGGCAGCAGTAAATTGAAAAGGCTCGACGTAGTGTTAGAAGATGGACTCCTGCACCTAAAAGGAAGAATCGACGCGATACAGGGTGTGTCAAGAGAATATAAGCGACCCATCGTGCTCGACAGCAAGGACCAGACAACGCGACTCATCATCGAACATTTCCACTGTCGCTTCAATCATGGGAATCATGCGACAGTAATGAACGAGATAAGGCAACGCTTCTGGGTATTAGGATTGAGGTCAGCAATCAAGGCGGTTCAGCACCAGTGCCAGTGGTGCAAAACGAAGAAGGCGAAACCGCAAGAACTACCGACGGGCAACTTACCTGCTGAGAGGCTGATGCACGGAACATCTCCTTTTACGTGCACCGGCATTGATTACTTCGGCCCAATGACGATCACCGTGGGAAGAAGACGCGAGAAGAGATGGGGAGCGCTTTTCACTTGCCTAACTACCAGGGCAGTGCACATCGAGCTTGCTCCTTCGCTCTCCACCGACTCCATGATCATGGCTCTACGACGGTTCGCTGCAAGAAGAGGAATGCCGAAGATAATCTACTCAGACAACGGGACCAACTTTGTCGGCGCCAACAAAGAATTGAAAGAAGCGCTCGACACGTTGAAAAATGAAGACCTCGTCTCAGAAGCAGAGAAGATCGGCGTGCAATGGAAGTTCATCCCGCCTGGTGCACCCAACATGGGCGGTGCATGGGAGCGTCTGGTGCGATCCATTAAAACCGCACTGGACGCCACACTCAAGGAACGACATCCTCGAGAGGAGGTACTTCACACTCTCCTCCTAGAGGCCGAGCATACAGTCAACTCTCGGCCTCTCACCCACATCTCCGAGAACCCTGAAGAAGAAGCGCTCACACCAAACCACTTCCTCATCGGGCGATCATGCGGCGCTACGAGAATCGGCAGCTTCGAAGATCACGTGCTCGTGGGCAGGGACACCTGGAAGACTACGCAGCGACTTGCCGACCACTTTTGGCAACGTTGGCTGCGTGAATACCTGCCCACTCTACTGCCGAGGAAGACTACGGGCAGAACCAGCTCCACGGACCTGCGAGTTGGCGACATCGTGCTCATCGTCGACCACAGCCTGCCGAGATGCACCTGGCCACGCGGCAGAATCCTGCGGGTGTATCCTGGACCAGACGGGCGCATCAGGATCGTCGACGTCGAGACAAGAGGCGGTGTGCTGCGACGGCCGAGCTCGCGGGTGGTGTTGTTGGTGCCGGGAGTATCGCCGAGGCTGGAGGATGGTGCGACGCACGAGGGGGAGACTGTCGGCGACGAGGGTCCCATGCAGGCACCAGGGCGCAAGTAGTGGTCGAGACCACCTAACACGCAAGTAGTTTTTTGTCATGTTTTATATGTTTAGGATAGGATGTTTTCACTTATTAAATGTTAATTTGGATTAATTAGTTAGTAACTCATTAGGTTTAATTGATAAAGACTGAGTTTTGCTAATTTAAGTGTATAAATAAGTAGCATCTAACGTGTTTCTAAAGATTTTTATGTTTTGTTGTGGATGGCAGAATACAATTTAAGTTATTGTCTCTATTCTGTCTGTAATTAGCACCTTCATTAATTAGTAAGGTCGGGAATAACAATGTATATAAGATTCTAATAAGATCTTGTAAGAAAATTCGATCTTGATGAAGAAATCGTTGAATTTATATGTTGTTGTAATGATAAGGATTTAACTTGTGTTATTACTTGTTGATAATATTCTATTACTGTTAATTAGTGTTTTTTAGCCTAATAGAAGCTATTAGTAACAATAGATCTCAATTTGCAAGGATTTAGATAAAGTTGAAATTCTAAAATGTTCGTGATCTTTTACGTAATTAGAATTTGAAAATGAGACTTTTTATTTGATGACTAATTAGCAAGAACATTATGTAATTAGTTAGGATCTGTCTAGAAAATGATGTTGTAACAAATAGAATCCTAATTAGAATCTTATTGGAAAAGATATAAGAAGTTTTGTGTACATGAATGTGGTCGAACTAGAATATTTTACAGTTTATGTTCTAGAAACTTTTTTATGTGCAAATGCATGTAAAATATTATTGTTTTATGTGAAAGTAGAGATTGTAACCGACATTTTGATGTATATATTGTCATGGTTTTGTGAAACAATAAATAAATACGGCGTCAGAAAGGGTTCGGCTGAAGTGAAATTGAAGCGAAATTTAAAGTAAATTTAGAGCAAAATACGCGGTCCCCGTTAACAGAACTTAGCGGGGTATATAAGACGGGCTGTTTTTTGGTCCGATGTCAGTCGAAAACGTGCCACCGAAGAGGCAAGAACACTTAGGGAAAAGCTTCAAGCCGAACCCCGAAGAACCTTTTCAAGTCGAAAACGTGTTTTATTTCTCTTCGGTATCCGCTCTGAGGTCCTCCTACGTGCTCCGTCGTCATCGAAGATACGCATTCAGGGGTGCGTGGTGGCGTACGTGACCAGCGAACCAGTAAGGCAGCGTACGTCAATAATCGGGTTGAACTGTCCCGAGGGCTCGGTAGCTGCAGGGTACGACCCGCTACCGTCAACACCTCCTAACAGGGGTTAGTCCGCCACAACATGCAATATTTACTTACAATTAAACAAGTACTTTCAACAAGCTAACACGATACGTAATAAGTTCCTAATAGTACAACAAATATGAACTTTTTTTTTCTTGTTTACCCTCATGACAATGTAGAATTGTTGTGTTTAGATAATTTAATACTTACCTACGAGTTTATTTGAGTACCTATTATATTTCTCATGTCAACGCGTTTAGTATTTAAGAATAACTTGTACGAGGGTGGTGTCGTGATGAACACGAGTAGTAACGTAGGTGAGAATATCTGTCACTTTTATGTAGCAACACTCAGAGGGAATGCAATAGAGATTGTCATTCTAGTTTAGTCTATAGTCTCGTAACGGCGAAGCGATCCTGAAAAACGCGTTGGAACAGGTCGCGACTTGCGAAGTGAGGCATCGAGCAGGTGTCCAGTGTATCTACGGTCGACGCTTCATTTAAATTGAGTATTTTGGGTATTCGTGGGGCTTGGAGAGGAAGGCGTCTTTGTTAAGTTCTCACACCATCCGTTTTTACAGTCTAGGACGAGCTCTTGGCAAGGACTTGAGTTGCGTACAGATCTCCGATAAAGTTACAGGAACGATTCCCACATAATGATCCTGGCTGAATAGTTAGGTGTGGAATTCTGGGTGATCACCAAGTTGTAAGGATAAATCCCATATAATGATCCTCAAGGAGATTGAGGTTTGGGTAAGTTGCAATGTTGATTGAGAGATCTAACCAGAGTGGCTGGGTTAGACTTATGTCATTGAGTTTGATCGTATAATGGTCCTGGCGGTCAGCGCTGGGTTCGATGGACTCCTTGAGACTATGATTGGTCCCCTTGATCCTCTAGTGAGAGGGTAGGGACAAGAGTATGTAAATGAGTTCGATCGTATAATGGTCCTGGCAAGCAGCGCTAGGTTCGATGGATTCATTGAGACTACGATTGTTCCCCTTGATCCTCTAGTGAGAGGGTAGGGACAAGATTATTGAGACTATCATCAGGTTGTAGTTTAACCAGAGTGGCTGGGTTAGACTTATGTCATTGAGTTTGATCGTATAATGGTCCTGGCGGTCAGCGCTGGGTTCGATAGACTCCTTGAGACTACGATTGGTCCCCTTGATCCTCTAGTGAGAGGGTAGGGACAAGATTATGTAAAGATGTAACTGAGATATATATATATGTGTTTGTCATTTACAGTTATAACGGAAAAGGGTGTGCAGAGGACTGAGACGGTTGTTTCTCTGCGGTTGCCGGGGTACCTAAAGTACTCATGTGGATATAACCCACAGGTGGTGGAAGGAGATAACTAAGACGGATAATAGCAGAGCAGAACTCTTCATAACCAGTGATAAGATATACCCAAAGAAGAATCCAGGTATGAGATTAATTAATCCTTATAACCACGGGGCCTCCGGGATAATCTGAGTTACATCTCACTCACCTCTTTATGTCTATAATGCAGACAGGTATAGATTAATAAGATTATACCCGGGCGTCCCGACATGGTGGAGATGCTGAGGAAATGCGTATCCCAAGATGAAGGTGGATGCCGAATGATATGGCAAAGATACCATGGGAGTCAGTGCGAGATGCATGTGCAACCCCACATGGTGTAGTGGCCATGGGAGTCTGTGCGGCATGCAAGCGCACCAAGATAAAGTGGAAGATGTTCCACGAAAGCTGGACAACATGGCAGTGAAGCTATGGAAACGCCAAGGGTATAAAGACTGGTTTAAAATTGAAGATGTACCTAAGCGACAATAGGTTTTGATTACCTATTGACCAAGAAATATGTATATTAAGGTGCGATGTGAACGCACTCAGAATATAGTCATTTTATGTTGAACGCAACTTTTCGCCTGTTCCGGAGGGTCCTGTAAGGATATGAAACTGTCAGCAAGCATTATGTTACGTGTACACGTATTCAATATGATTATAAGATTAATTTTCTGTGTCGCTAGGTTCCATTACATGAATTTGTTTATTAAGATAGAAGTAATTCTTAGACTTAACTAGACTACTAGAGACATCTATGACGTAAGAGATGAACTAAATTCTGAGTGAAATTAATGGATATAAAAACAAACGACATAATGGATGAGGAGATTGTCTTAACTTGTTGCCTAGCTCTTGTATTTATTCAGGGATGTAATGTTGTGACATTGGCTTATCATAGGAAAAGAACACGTCAACAATGGGTCAAGCCTAAGTTCCCACGATGACTTTCTTCCAGAAAGTTCGGTTTAACTTCCGCTACTCGGCAATAGATGGCGCTCGGAGTATCGATTTGGACAAAGTTTGTTCTGAAAAAGTCTTATACGAAATCTAGAAGTAAGCTATTTCGTAAGTTTAATAATAGACTTAAATATTAAATAATTCTAAAATATTCGTACGTATTAAAAGGATAGAAGATATTATGTAAATCTAAAGAGAACTCAAAATAAGATCGTCAAATATAGGTGTACCGGAAATACGAGCTGGCGCTAGCAGCAGATTCGCCAACCTACAAAACGAAAAAATGAGCGAATCAAGAAATACACTTCACATTATACCTTGTTTAAAAAACCGGGAACATTTACGATAAGACACGAAGTTCGTAGTTCTATACTGTTAAAATTCACCTAAAATCCGGAGAAACGGTAGAAAACTTGAAAGTTACAGATAAATTATATTGAGTGCTGTATTTCTTTAGCTATAACTTTAGTGAACAGTGAATTCCAGAAAAAACGTGGTAAGTTTTTAAACTATGAAATTAAGGTGTTAATAGCAATACGAATTCTAGGCGTAAAAGTGGATAAACGTCTCGTTGTTTATTCATGTACTTTTACGATAAAATACAGTGAAGTCTGAATGAATAAATGCGCAAAGCTGATACAAATTATTCAGATAAAAGTAGGTACCTACTCATACATACACTGAATGCTACTTTTATGTTGTGAAGTTTAGGGTATTAGATGTATACGAGTACATACGATAATATTTACTGAGATTAGCTATACACCATTAACACGTTCACTATCATCCTCCGTTTTTGTTATTAAAGGAAAAAATAGAATTTTCCAACAAAGTTATTAACGAAGTTTAAGGCGTGGTCATAATAATCGTGCGGACCTTCTCGCCAGACAACAACGGAGACGTAGGTATTAGTATGTCCTAAAAGTTAACTTAATGCGCAAATAAAAGAAATACAAGAAAAGTTCTGTCAAGGTTCTTTTAATAAAGAATGGAATAGGTACTCGTTTTCATTTGTCAAAACTTTAGGAACGTTATAACCGTCTACAATAATCTATAAAAAAATAGAAGGGTCGTTTCCACACCATAAATCATATGGGTGTAATTTATCCAGACCTAGTAAATTCTAGAATCCAGTTGAAGCAATGTTTGAAAATAAATTCTTGTCAAGGATTATTTCACAAATTAATTCATAGAATATTGAAGACCAATACAATTTATACATCCACATATAAGGTTAACTGATCCTTCATAGAATCAATTAGACTATGTTTCACTAAAATAGTTATGACAGCAAGATGAAATAAAGCTATTTACTTATGTGAGAAAATACTCACTAGACATTGGTTATTATCCTAACAACTAAGTGAAGTACATGGGTTATATATTAAGCTGTTGATCCCCGCACGAACGCCGGCGGTCGTGCGCTATTGTCTTACTATTGTGTCTCTAATTACGCTACTCAAGAAGTTAAAATATGACTATTTAGTAAAAGGGACTTACCTTTTTATTCAAGATACCTAAATTACACTGTAACTATATAATAAACCAATCTTCTTCTCATGTAGATAGTGTTATATAGTTAAAGTTGTGCGTTGCAACTGTTTACTTGCCTGGGATCTATTAGTATTCAACTCATAATATAAAAAACCTACTTTATAAGATTCAATAATAACATTCAAGGGATGAAGTCAAAGAAAGAGCTAAAGTCAAGCATAGATGTACATAAGATTGGAATCTTGGTGCAGGATAGTGCAAAGACCAAATTCTAATATATTTGAAGCTTAAATGTAAGACTGGAATCTTGATGCATAGTAGTGCATAAGCCAAATTCTAATAGACTCAAAGCTTAAATATAATATTAAAATCTGGATACGTGGTAATACAAAGATTTTAAAGTTTTGATATATGTAATGTTGTTATACTTATTTGTGTGTGGAACCTGGTAACCAGATGATTAACGATTATTTATACTATTCTAATTAATTGAAGTTAGAATTAAAAAATATAATAATATTAATGAAAACTTTCACTTACTAGAATATCAGGTATACATATTATATAAAGGAAATATATACAAGTACAAAGTAAAGTGAGCAAAGCGGTGCTCAGGTCTGATATTGTAGATGTTAGTCTGTTAAAATATTTGAAGATTTATAAGTCAATAAAATAATTCCAGGAGAATCCAAAGTAAAATGGAGCAAGAGGAGGAAGATAGCTCTGTGGAAGTCACAATTAAATCAAGACTTTATCAGATAATAAACAGGATAAATGAACATAAAAGACAGGCCGAAATTTATTGTAGAGAAGGTAGCAGTGATAAAGAATCCATACAGAAGGCACAGATATGTGCATCAAAGTTAGAAAATATGATTAAAAGATTCACGAGCGAACTCAATGAATATTTTAGAATGTCAAACAATCCATCGCCGGATGAGATCTCGAATATGAGTAATGTCCAATTAGACGGTGAAGAAGTCCTTACCGAATTAAAGTGTATACTAGTGAGTAGATCAAACGAAGTCCAACCATACAGCCATAATGATGGCGATCAAACCCGTAATTTTTCTGCTAAATTACCGACACTTACATTACCAGAGTTCAGTGGAGATATACTGACTTGGTGCGAATATTGGAATATTTACAAATCCAATATCCATGATAGACCGTTGCCGGATGTAGATAAGCTACTTTACCTTAAATCAACACTAAAAGGTGAACCGCGTAGGATCATAGATGGTCTGGAAACCACAAACAAGAACTACACTATAGCTATTCAAATATTAACGAATAGGTACGGTAAGCAGTCACATATTATAGACGCACACTACAGCGCACTAAACAAGGTGAAGATTGCAAATACATCTGTTGGGGAATGCCGCAGTACTTTGAATGAGGTGGAACGCCATCTCAGAGTTTTACAGTCACTTGGAGAAGATACGAACCATAATCATTTGAGACATCTTATAATGGAAAAGTTTCCGGGAGATATCATCTATGAGGTAAAGATGAAGATGAAAGATAATACTGTGGAAGAATTGAGGATATACCTGGAAGGGATAATATCAGCAAGAGAAGAAGCTAATAAAACCCCTCAGGGAAACAAGTCAACTATCACAGATAATCATACAGTAGAAATGCTACACACAACACACGACGAGAAAAAACCGTGGAAGTTAAATAAAACCGCTGGAAAATTCAATAGCAACATCAAAAGGACGATAAACTCCAACAGAAGGAACATACAAAACGGAGACAAGAAAGAGGAATCTAATAAAAATCGTTGGTTACAAGAACCGCATTGTTCTATGACTGAAAAAAGTGGTCAATCGAGAAAGCGCCAGTATGACCAAACAAGAGATGGGAACCGAGAGAAAAGGAGAGAAATGAAAGACCATGCATTAAACAAGAAAAGGAGACGAACCTGTATATTTTGTGACCAAGGTCATTATTCAGATCAGTGTCAAAAATACGAAAACATAGAAAAGAGAAGATCACGTCTAAAAAACCGTTGTTTTAACTGCTTCTCAGAAGAACACATAATTAAGTCATGCCCAAGTAAAAGAAAGTGTTATTATTGCAAAGAGATAGGAAGACATCATCAAGCTTTATGTCCAGAAAAATTTAAGGTGAAAGAGAATTAACTATAACCACAACAGATAACAGTGACTTTACAGTATCGCAAACCGCTATATTAACAGTAGAGAATGAAAACAAACATGGTAAATCCATCAAATGCAGAGTACTATTAGACTCAGGATCTCAAAGATCATATGTCACGAGGAAAATTTCCAAAGAACTTAATCTACCAGCTAGAGAAGAAAATAAGTTATCTATCTTTACTTTTGCCAGCGAGACACCTCAAGACTATAGTAGCCCACGAGTCAAACTAAAAATGGTGACAAGAACAAACAGATTAATAACACTCTACGCTAACGAAGTACCGATGATTACAAGAGGTATAGCGTTACCTGACATAACTATTGAAAGGGAGAAGGATACAATACTAGCCGACGATGGTTCCCTTGGAGAAAGAGTAGATATCCTTATTGGAAATGACTACTATTTTAGCTTGATTTCTACAGGGAAGATACATATAGGAAGAGACCTATACCTGGTAAACTCCGAGTCTGGATGGATACTTAGTGGATAAATGTTATGTAGACAACTTCGTGACGGGTACCGACTCTACTGAAGAAGCAACCAAACTATATGATACAACTCGAAGAACTTTCAAAGAAATTGCCATGAATATTAGAGATTGGATATCTAACGATGAAGCTTTTCTACAGACTATTCCTACAGAATTTAGGGCTAAAGAAACCAATCAAACTAAAATACTAGGTTTAACATGGAACATTAAGAACGATACGCTACGCTTGAATATTAAGAGTGAACTTTTCAAGGAAGATAACATAAAAGAACCACAAAGTAAAAGAAAGATACTAAGTACTATAGCTTCTATGTATGACCCATGTGGACTAGGTTCTCCATTAATACTACCTATAAAACTATTACTTCAACAATTGTGGGAGTCGAAGGTGAAATGGGACACCATTGTACCAGACGAACTCCAAAGACAGTGGGAAGAAATAATCCATCACTTAGAAGCAATAAAGAGAATAGAAATACCACGATATATGGGACTCACAGAGCCAACCAATACAGTAACACATAGACTACACGTTTTTAGCGACGCATTCAAGCATGCATATGCTGCCGTGATTTACATAGCAACTGAAGATAAAGATGACAGGAAAATATCTTTCATTATGGCGAAGTCAAAAGTTATTCCAAAGGGAGAGAGAGAGCATCTACGCATGCCCAGATTAGAACTACTAGGATGTTACCTAGGTAGTAAACTAATGGCATATGTTAAGAGCGTTATTGGCATCCCGATAGTGGAAGAATATCTATGGACAGATAGTCAGATAGTTTTAAGCTGGATACATTCTAATAAGTTGTTACCTCCTTTTATTAGTAGAAGAGTAAACACTATAAAAGAAAATAAAAAACTGAGAATACGTTATGTGAATACAGAAATAAATCCTGCAGATCTAGCGACTCGACCCGACCTATGGGATAAGAAAAAGGGTATGTGGCTCAATGGCCCCGAGTTTCTGCACAAGGGAGAGCGGTATTGGCCAGACCACTCATCGCTTGACTTTTCCAGTCCGTCGTTGGAGAAGGGTCCTTCGGACATAGTAAGCTTTACGAAAACCGAAGAAAGAATACCGGATAAGACATTTAGGGAGGAAAATACAGTTCTACATAAAACTATGAAGAAAATTAAGGATTTACAAAAGGAACATTTCCCACAAGAAAGTGAAGGGCAGAAAACAAGTTTAGCAATTAATCTAGATTTATTTAAAGATATAGATGGAATATTGAGATGCGGTGGTCGTATGAAGAACGCTGAATGGCCGTTCGACAAACGGCATCCAATACTGATACCTAGAGAGTGTGAATTTACCAACAATCTCATCCTAAGAACACATAAAGAAAATTATCACGTAGGAGCAAACCACACTCTGAGTAAAGTAAGGGAGTCATTTTGGATTCCAAAAGGAAAAGGATATGTTCAAAGATTACTGAAGAGATGTCCAGAATGCACTAAGCAGAGCGGAGGCCCATTCAAGCTACCTCCAGCACCAGCATTACCCGCTGAAAGAGTAAACTATACAGCACCATTCACATATACAGGCGTTGACTACATGGGACCACCTTTAGTAAATAATGGAGACGGTAACCAGAAGAGGTGGATTTGTCTTTTCACCTGTCTTGTAGTCAGAGCTATACATATTGAAGTCGTACAAGACCTCACAGCCGAGGAAGGTCTACTAGCAACAAGACGGATGATCTCCACAAGAGGAGTACCGTCAGTAATAATATCAGATAATGCCCAAAATTTCAAGCTGATAGCAGAAATAATGTCAAGTCAATATTGCATACAACAGAAAATACAGTGGAAATTTATTAATCCCTTATCACCATGGGCAGGTGGATTTTACGAACGACTAGTTGGCATAGTAAAAAATTGCCTAAAAAAGACGTTACAAAAACACATGTTAAACGATAAACAACTGTCAACAGTCATCAAGGAAATAGAAGCCGTGATTAACTCTCGACCACTCACTAGTATAGATTCGGAAATAGGCTATATCTTAAAACCGTCGGACTTTCTAACAGTAGGGAGAGTGATCTCGTTAGAAGAGAACGGAGATGGTTGTGAATTTTCAAGTATATCCGTGACAAAAACAGATCTTGTAAAAGGATGGAAGAGAGCACTAACTATACTGGGAGAATTTAAGGATATGTTCTCGAACCGATATTTGCTTAGCCTTCGTGAGAGATATGCTCATTTACCTCGAGAACCACGAGTGACGTCAAAACAACAATTAAATTTGTTTGTTAATTGTCACCGAACCTTGGTCAAGTTGTGCAGATTAAAGGCGATTCAAAGAATAGGAATGATTGGAAAGTGGGGAAAATTATATCTCTGATTCCAAGCGCAGATGGACTGTACAGAGCCGCAAGGGTTCAAGTAGGGAAAACAGAATATACACGCTCTATCGCTCATCTCTACCCGTTAGAAGTAGAGGATACAGTAGAACCTATCTCCAAGCAGGTAGAACAAACTAACCCATCAGATGTCAATGATAATATTTCTCAAGAGACTGAGAAAATCGACCAAATCAATACACCGGTTATGCCAGATCAGATGTCAAATCATATGATCCCACCAAACGACACACCACTTAAAGAAATTATTGAGAATCATGAGAATAAAATTGAAGAGTGTGAAATTGATCTAATGGAAAAGGATACAGAATATTCATTGACGAAAAAAGGAAAACTGCTACCTAACACAACTGAGACAAATGATAAAGAAGTAGAAATAACCCCGAGAACTAAACGTGTCGCAGCTGTAAAAGCGACAGAAAAGATCAAGGAATGGACGCGTAACCTGGTTACGTCACTACTTCACTCCGAAGCTTCGCCGTTGGGGAGTGTCGTGATGAACACGAGTAGTAACGTAGGTGAGAATATCTGTCACTTTTATGTAGCAACACTCAGAGGGAATGCAATAGAGATTGTCATTCTAGTTTAGTCTATAATCTCGTAACGGCGAAGCGATCCTGAAAAACGCGTTGGAACAGGTCGCGACTTGCGAAGTGAGGCATCGAGCAGGTGTCCAGTGTATCTACGGTCGACGCTTCATTTAAGTTGAGTATTTTGGGTATTCGTGGGGCTTGGAGAGGAAGGCGTCTTTGTTAAGTTCTCACACCATCCGTTTTTACAGTCTAGGACGAGCTCTTGGCAAGGACTTGAGTTGCGTACAGATCTCCGATAAAGTTACAGGAACGATTCCCACATAATGATCCTGGCTGAATAGTTAGGTGTGGAATTCTGGGTGATCACCAAGTTGTAAGGATAAATCCCATATAATGATCCTCAAGGAGATTGAGGTTTGGGTAAGTTGCAATGTTGATTGAGAGATCTAACCAGAGTGGCTGGGTTAGACTTATGTCATTGAGTTTGATCGTATAATGGTCCTGGCGGTCAGCGCTGGGTTCGATGGACTCCTTGAGACTATGATTGGTCCCCTTGATCCTCTAGTGAGAGGGTAGGGACAAGAGTATGTAAATGAGTTCGATCGTATAATGGTCCTGGCAAGCAGCGCTAGGTTCGATGGATTCATTGAGACTACGATTGTTCCCCTTGATCCTCTAGTGAGAGGGTAGGGACAAGATTATTGAGACTATCATCAGGTTGTAGTTTAACCAGAGTGGCTGGGTTAGACTTATGTCATTGAGTTTGATCGTATAATGGTCCTGGCGGTCAGCGCTGGGTTCGATAGACTCCTTGAGACTACGATTGGTCCCCTTGATCCTCTAGTGAGAGGGTAGGGACAAGATTATGTAAAGATGTAACTGAGATATATATATATGTGTTTGTCATTTACAGTTATAACGGAAAAGGGTGTGCAGAGGACTGAGACGGTTGTTTCTCTGCGGTTGCCGGGGTACCTAAAGTACTCATGTGGATATAACCCACAGGTGGTGGAAGGAGATAACTAAGACGGATAATAGCGGAGCAGAACTCTTCATAACCAGTGATAAGATATACCCAAAGAAGAATCCAGGTATGAGATTAATTAATCCTTATAACCACGGGGCCTCCGGGATAATCTGAGTTACATCTCACTCACCTCTTTATGTCTATAATGCAGACAGGTATAGATTAATAAGATTATACCCGGGCGTCCCGACAGGTGGATTGAAAAGTTCGCGGCCTAACACGTAAATACTTAAACTATTTTAATGTAACTGACCTAATTCGATTAGTTTACTCTCTGGTTGTCAAATAGTAAAATTCTATCGCAATAGCATTACCTGTATTTAAATTAGACTGAATTTTGTGAGCCTTTGTGCAGCGTTTTTAAAGAATGGAGAAAATTACAAATACCTGTTTATAAAAAAACTAACTCCAAAAGAGATTCACGAAGATATGTCAACAACATTGGGGGAATCTGCTCCGTCGTATACGAATGTGAAAAAGTGGGTTGCTGAATTTAAACGCGGACGAGAGAGTATTGAAGATGACCCTCGCTCTGGCCGGCCTATGACATCTACGACTGAAGAAAACATCAGGAAAATCTGGATCGGAGATTGACCATCAGGGAGATCGCAGACACTATTGGCATAGAATATTATATTATATTATTATCATAGTCAATGAACTTGGATTTTCTAAGGTTTCTGCGCGGTGGGTACCCAGATTGCTTTCAGTCGAACAAAAACGAATACGCCTCACGATTTCTCGCGACTGTTTGGAAATGTTTGAGGCTGATCCACAAGATTTTTTGGCCAGATTTATAACAATGAATGAAACTTGGGTACACCACTACACCCCAGAGTCAAAACAGCAATCCAAGCAGTGAACTGATGAACCGACTCCAAAAAAAGCCAAAACAATTTTGTCAGCTGGCAAGGTGATGGCGTCAGTTTTTTTGGGATGCTAAGGGTGTCATCATGGTGGACTACCTTGCAAAAGGTGAAACTATAAACTCGGCTTATTACTGCACCCTCTTACGTCGCTTGCGTGAAACAATCAAAGAGAAAAGGCCAGGATTACTCAGCAAGAAAGTGTTGTTCCATCAGGATAATGCACGCGTTCACACGTCTGTTGAATCTATGGCTCAAATTCGTGATTGTGGCTTTGAATTACTGCCCCATCCCGCCTATTCCCCTGATTTGGCACCTACAGACTTTCATTTATTCCCAAACCTAAAAAAACACCTTGGAGGAAAAAAAATTTCATCAAATGAGGAGGTCGAAGCTGCGGTGGGTGACGTTTTTGAAGGCCTTGAAGAAACTTTTGCTTATATTGAAAAATAAAATTACTTTTGCTTATATTTTATATTGTTTTCTTGCTGAGGCCGCGAACTTTTTAATCCACCCTCGTATTTATTTGCGAAAAACATGGTCTGCAAAGTTGTTGAAAACAAATATATGGTCCAGCATGTTTTGCTTAGAATTAAAGCATACAAACTTATAAGTACTTAAAACTATTAAAAATTATACAAACAAGAAGAAAAACTAATGTCTATATTCCATAAATTGCTTAATACTATTGAAATTAATATCAGTCAACCAATTATGCAGTTTAACCTTAAACAGCCTACAGTTTAACTGATTTAAAGTATTTGGTAATTTGTCTGGGAATTTCTTCTAGTACTAGTCTGTGTTGGTACTGATCACGCCGACTACGTGAGCTCATATTTTCTTCTACTGTTTTAAACAACTCTATATTATTATGTTTCCGTACGAACATTGTTATCATTTTGCAGCGTTTGCCGCCTGACCCGACTCGGTGTTGTTGTCGATGCATTGTTGTGAGCTCAAAGCGGTTTCGACCGCCTTCCGATCATGCTCATTTGTCTTTGTGGTCTGTATGTTCTGACCAGCTGATATTGACGAGTAGAGGGCAGGCGTTCAAAAAGATACACTTTTGTATATTGAACTCTGATCAGAAGTATTTTTATTAGTTATAGGAACATGTTGCAGTCCCATAGGCCAACTATCATAATCACAACTTTGCATCATATCATTTCCACCTTCTCGCTTTGTGTTTACATACGAATAGCAAGGACTTTTTAAGCTCGTTAACTTTTTAAAATCTTCTATGTCATGTTTGATCGAATCAAGTTGACTAATAGATACATACAATGATTTTATCTCGTCAATTTCACTTTTCAACCTAGTTAAGTAATCTTGTAATCTTAAAGTAATTTTGTCACGTCTACGTGATCAAATAATACTGGCGGTAGTTACTGCAAATCTTTTGCGACAATAAAAACTTTTTACAAAAAAAAAATAACCGACTTCACTAAAAGGATCAAAATAACTTGAATTTCGGAAGTCGGTGTTTCTCGGTATTGTTTGTTTCTTATTTAACACCGACTTCCGAAATTAAAGTTATTTTGATCCTTTTAGTGTTTTTTTTTAGTGAAGTCGGTTATTTATTTTTTTAAGTTTTTTTTTTCACACTTTTTAGTTGCGAAACGCCATGAGTTCATTCTGGCGCAGCATCTGGTCGGTGCCTGTCAGTCACACCGAGGGTGACTGGACTCGAGAGGTCGAGCGTGCGTGCGATCCAATACCACAAATGGGGGCAATTGACATCAGCCCCCAAGATGTAGCTCGTGCAGTCCGTCCGTTGCCAAACTGGAAATCTCCAGGGCCGGATGGGCTGCACAATTTCTGGATTAAGTGGTTTACAAGATCGCATGCTCGCTTGGCATATCAGTTCCAGTCTGCCTTAGAGTCAGGGTCGCTGCCCCAGTTCCTAACAACAGGAATAACCCACCTGCTCCATAAGTCAGGTAGTACTGCGGAGCCTAAAAATTATAGACCGATCACGTGCTTGCCGACGGTCTATAAAGTTCTTACATCCATACTGAGAAGCAAAATTAATAGTCATATTGACAAAAATTTAATCATGTCACCTTCTCAGAATGGATGTAGGAACGGGTCCCGCGGTACTAAGGAGCTGCTCCTCATTGATATGACCATTAGCCAACAGGTTCGACGTTCCCGAAAGGATCTGTCGACATGTTGGATAGATTATAAGAAGGCCTATGACTCTGTTCCTCATACATGGCTCATGAGGGTGCTGGAATTGTATAAAATAGATACAACACTACGCACCTTCCTGATGTCGTGTATGAGGCAATGGAGTACGGTCCTCCGCTATCCAGGATGTCGACATACCCAGAGGAATAGCGAACCTGTAAAAATCGAGCGAGGTATATTCCAGGGAGATAGTTTGAGTCCACTTTGGTTTTGCCTAGCCTTGAATCCTCTAAGCACACTGCTGGAGAATTCAGGTCTAGGCTATCGGTTGAAGAGAGGTGGTCAGGTAATATCTCACCTACTTTACATGGATGACCTGAAACTTTTTGCCCCCAACAATCTGCAACTGATGGAGCTTTGCTGCTGCTGAACCTTCAGTAGAGCCATCAGGATGGAATTTGGTGTGGATAAATGTGCAGTCATGCATGTAAAGCGAGGGGAGATTATGGAATCCGTGGGCACTCAACTCACGGATTCCATAAACCTGAGATCCCTCTCTCCAACCGAAACCTATAAGTATTTGGGTATGTCGGAAGCTCTAGGCATCAATATCACTGACATGAAGCAATCGTTGAAGGAGCGTTTCTTTGGACGCCTGAAGAAGGTACTCAATAGCCTTCTTTCAGGCGGAAACAAGGTGCGCGCCTTCAATGGTTGGGTCATGCCGGTATTGATGTACTCTTTCGGTGTACTCAAATGGACTCAAACGGAACTTGATGCCCTGGATAGGAGGGTCCGCACTCTGCTGACTGCATACCGAATGCATCACCCACGATCGTCGGTGATGAGACTGTATATCCCGCGGAAGTGTGGGGGGCGAGGTTTTTTAAATGCTAAGACCCTACACAACCGCGAGGTATGCAGTCTCAGGGAATATTTCCTAGCTGCCGACGTGGGTATGCATCGAGATGTAGTGGCAGTGGACAAGGGACTCACCCCGCTCTCCCTGGCTAATGAGAACTGGCGCAAACCGGTAGTGCTTGACACTAACGATCGCAGGGAAGTATGGCAGAGCAAGGAACTTCACGGACGCTTCTTCCGGGCCCTTCACGGGCCCGATGTAGACCAATTGGCGTCCGTAGCCTGGCTGCGTTTCGGTGACCTCTTTGGGGAAACCGAAGGTTTTGTCTGTGCAATTATGGACGAAGTTATCATGACGAATAACTACCGGAGATTTATTGTGAAGGACGGCACGGTTGAAATCTGTCGGGCATGTCACCGTCCGGGAGAATCAATTCGTCACATTATCTCTGGTTGTTCTCGTCTAGCTAACGGAGAGTACTTGCATAGGCACAACCTTGTAGCCAGGATTATCCATCAGCAACTTGCTCTGAAATACTCTCTTGTGGAATCGGAAGTGCCGTACTACAGGTATGAGCCCGACCCAGTTCTTGATAATGGTCATATCACTTTGTACTGGGATCGGTCCATCATCACTGACAGGACTATTGTAGCCAATAAGCCTGATATAGTGATGGTGGACCGAAGCGAGAGGCGTGCAATGATTGTTGACATATCCGTTCCGCGTGACGAGAACCTCGTGAAAGCCGAGAAAGATAAACAAATAGAAAGAAGAAAGAAAGAAAGAAAAACAGTTTATTTGCACAAACATGACACATAACTTAAAAAATAATAATAATAACATACATATATAACAAACTATACAAAAAAAAAAGGAAAATTATGCGACACATTCATGCAAAACGGCCAGCGCTCAGCAAAATGCTGGGGCTCATGTGCTGGACAGAGCCACAGCGCTGATTTTCAGCGCCAGCAAATCAAGTATATTGACTTGGCTCACGAGGTTGTCGACATGTGGGATGTGGACTCGGCTTTGTTATACCTTTTCAGACAATTTGCAAGCGACATCATATCTCGATTTCCTATAGGCTCATCCTTTGTGCTTTCTATAAAGACTACATATTCGAAGTTTCCACCTTGCTCTGGGTAAAAACGGTCATAATTCGGAATACGGAAATCTTTGTACTTATCTTGATCCTTCTTTCCTTCTATACTTTTAAATGAAGAGACGTCGCTGGAGTCCGACTCTTCACCCTCGCCTACAGTTCCATCTTCTTCCAATTTTTTTTTTCTTTTTCTACCACTATTCTTCCCCATATTTACAACTCCGTCTATTTACACTACTATCTAAAGTATTATTTACAGTTTTTATACAAAAGATTATGAAAAATATTAGATTTTTTATTTTAGTGGTTTAAAAATGCCGCCAAACGAGTCAAACGTTTCCCGCGCTTTCCCACTGTAAATGAGGATAATTTGACTTGACAATGACGTTTACCTTGGATTTGACAAAACTGATGAAAAATGGATATGGAAAAAATGTTAATGGACTTATTACAAGAGACAGTAAAATAAAAAGAAGCAACTAAATATGACATTCGAATACGAAAGACATTATTATTGAAAACATATTTCGCAAGAAAACATGGACGAAAGACTAGGCGATATGATCGAGCAACTTTAGCCTTCCCTAAGGGGTAAAAAAAAAAAAAAAATTAAAGAAAACTGTAACCTTTCGGCCTGTGATTTAGATTCAAAATTACCGATTCAGAGGTTTACCTCTTCAAAAGGTTTATCCCATTTGGTTGAAACGAAGTTGGGGGAAGGTGACATTAGCGGAGCAGCCAGGATTCTTTTTAGTAGTGATGTGGTGGCTCCGTGTTCTGCAGATACTCTTGCAGATCTGGAGAGAAAACACCCTGCCCCAGCGGATGGCCTTTCTTTTCCCGACCCCCCTGATCCGGACATTCACACCCTCACCATTACAGGTCGAGAAGTGATCACAGCTGTTTGTTCTTTCCGGAGCGGCTCTGCTGGCGGCCCCGATGGTCTCAGTCCTCAGCACCTAAAGGACCTTATTTGTTCAGGCGCCGGGGAAGCTGGTGAGTTGCTCTTGAAGGAGCTTACGGCTCTGATTAACCTTATGCTCTCTGGCAATGTGAACGAATCCGTCGTCGACGTCTTGTACGGGGCTAATTTATGTGCTCTGCGCAAGAGGGATGGCGGTATTCGTCCCATTGCCGTGGGAACTACGTACCGTCGTATGGCAGCCAAGATTTGTTGCAAATTTTTTGGTGAGGTAGTTTCGGAAAAATTACAGCCCCTGCAGCTTGGTTACGGCTCCAAAGGGGGCTGTGAGGCTGCCGTACACGCGTTGTCGACCTACCTAAATTCTGGCAAAGGAGAGGCTATCCTTAAGGTTGACATCAAAAATGCATTTAATTCTGTTAATAGGGACACCTTGCTGGTAGAAACTAAAAAAGAAATACCTCAAATCTTCAGTTTTCTTTGGCAATGTTATAGACATCCATCTAAATTACTATATCGGTCAACCTTTTGGAATCTGCTGTTGGCTGTCAGCAAGGTGACCCACTCGGGCCAGTGATCTTTAGCTTAGCTATTCACCCGATCATTCGAAAATTAAATTCTAAATTTAACGTGTGGTACCTCGATGATGGAACCCTAGGAGGCGATGTAGACACCCTTTTAAATACATAATTTAGTATTTTTAAAAAACCAACTCTTTGCTATAGGACTAGATCTCAACTTTTCTAAATGTGAATAAATTATTCCTATCTGACAATACTGACAGACTTCTGACTCTTCCAAAATTCAATGCAATAGCCCCTGCAATCAAAATTATCGATAAAAGTTCTCTTCGTCTCCTTGGGTCCCCAATCTTTGAGAATTCCTTTCCCAGTTTTGTGGAGGAAAAGATACAGAATTTCAATGACGTTTCGGAAAGATTGCTCCAAATTAACATGCATTCGGCCATTACCCTTATTCGTTATTGTTGTTTCGGCCCTAAATTAATATATTTCCTTCGTTCTTCCCACTTATGGAAGCACCCTCTACTTTTAGAAAAAATGGACCAAATTATCCGGCATACGCTTACATTAATTTTAAATGTGACCTTGGACGATCGAGCTTGGGCTCAAGTTACTCTTCCCATCCGTATGGGAGGCCTCGGCGTCCGCAAAATTACCAGTATTAGTTTATCGGCATTCATATCTTCGGTCCACGGCACTGATAAATTAATCAGGAATATTCTTACTTCAACACTGATTCCTTTTGATGTGCCGTGCTTCACCGACGCTATGGATGCCTGGAGACTCGCTTGCCCGAATACAAATCCGCCCGACAACCCCTCTTCCCAGAGGCGGTGGGATGAGCCGCTCTGCAAAGTAGTTCAGGAAAACCTAATCTTGACATCTGCTACTACTGCAGAGCGTGCGCGCCTACTGGCTGTGGGAGAGTGGGAGTCGGGCCTCTGGCTCCACGCACTACCATCGTCGAACATAGGCACCATGTTCGACGATACAACTTTCCACCTAGCTGTTTCCCTACGCCTAGGCGCTCCTTGCTGTTCGCCTCATCGCTGCCACTGTGGCGAAGTTGTCAACAGCCTCGGTCACCACGGCCTGTCATGCAGTCGAAGCGCGGGACGTATAGCGCGGCACGCGAATATTAATGACATCATTCGACGAGCCCTGGTCACCGTCGGCGTTCCGGCTGTTTTGGAACCTCATGGCCTGGCACGTGACGATGGTAAGAGACCGGACGGTATGTCTTTATTTCCATGGAAGATGGGTAGGCCTTTAGTATGGGACGCTACCTGTGTCGACACTCTTGCGCCATCCCATCTTCCTAGCTCGTCGCGCTGTGCTGGTGCTGCCGCTGCGGCTGCGGAGAACCTCAAGCGGCGGAAATATAACAACCTCGTCGGTAGTTATATTTTTGAGCCGTTTGGGGTTGAGACTCTTGGGCCGTGGGGTCCGAGTGCTCATGCCCTTTTTAAAGAATTATCCAAACGGCTAGTTGACACTTCGCGTGACCAAAGGGCTGGCTTTTACCTCGGTCAGAGATTAAGCATTGCCATACAACGTGGCAATGCCGCCAGTCTTTTGGGCACACTTCCAGTCGACAGCGATGCGGAGGAATTTTTTGACGCCATATTTTAGATAGGAGTTATTGTGTATATATTATGTAATTTTAATTAGTTAAGTGTTTTTATTTTTCATGTATAAGTAATTATAAAGATTAAATAATCGATTAAATACAAAAAAAAAAAAAATGTCAGACAATCAAAGACTGTAATTTTAATTAGTTAAGTGTTTTTATTTTTCATGTTTATTTATAAAGATTAAATACAAAAAAAAAAAAAAAAAATGTCAGACCATAGATATAGTATTGTGTCAGACAATCAAAGACTTTTAGGGAGTTTTTTGCGGGATTTCTTCGAGTGAAGTTCAGTGGCTGTTTTAATTATTCGCAAATTGATTCCTAGTGGATATTGTGATGTAAAATTGGTGTTGTTTTGTATCCCAAGTGTCTGCGCAACTGGAATAATATGTGGAATCATTAAAATAGGCGCGGTCTCGGTAAAATGGAGCTGAGAATTTTATTGTAGTTTTAGCTACCTCAGCGAAGTTTGCTGAGAAGGCTGAATCGATACATTTGCTGCCAAATACTTCAAAAAACATTAGAATGTGTTACACCTGCATTCTAATGTAAAACAAAAAGAAACAAAAACTGATGACTAGGCAGCATGGTCTATGATCTTAGCCTGTTCCACAAGGAACGAAAAAAAAAAGAAGAAGTCAAAGACTTTTATATGTTTGAGTTTGTGAAGTTGAGTTTGTTTTGGTAAATCCATTTACTATACTCTTTGGGTAAATCGAACAACACAACTTTCATTGATACTTATATATAATTAGTAAAAAAACAAAATGGAAAAGCTACCAATGTGTAGGCTATGTTTAGCGGAGAACGTTCGCATGTATGTAGTGGTAAACAAAGACTTGCATGAACTGTATGAGAGGCTGACTGATAATCCGGTAAGTTTCGCCTATCTACCTCGAATAAGAATCAACACTTTCTCCGTGTGAGTAGAGGCGTACAGCAAGCAGTGCTAACCACTCACTGTAGTCCTGATCAGCATCATTCCCTTGCAACTATCACAATGTATTTGTGTACTGCGCAACATGTCGCGCTCCATGCCCCTCTACGAGTCGGCATCTCAGTAGCCCCCCTTTCTATAGGGTAATGTCATCTTTCTCACGCTACATCCATTATTTCTGTGGTCACCCCCTCCTCTCGTAATTATCCACGTTCACACTCTTTAAACTTTACTAACTAAGCTTATGACTTCTCTGTATCACGTTTGAATGTAATTTATTCATAGAAAAAAAAATAGTTAAAGACAAGTTTATTGCAGTTTGTAACTGAAGACAGTAGACCGATGCTCGCTTGTTTTATGTGCTGCACTAAACTGAAGCAATGCTATCAACTGCAGAGAAAATGTCTGGAAGCTGAAGAGCTGCTCACTCAGATGGTGAATGAGGATTATGAGGTGAGTTTGTTAACAGATATAACTCCAGGGTTGAATTTTGAGTTGGAGCAGTAGGGACCTGCCCTTACTACTCCAACATCACACTTAACCTTTACAGTGCAGGAATGTTCTTAGGAGACTTTCCTTAACTTGAGTAATTGCTAATTTTATTCATAGATATTTTGGAAAAAGAATTACATTCAGAAGAAGAAAACAGACAATTTTGTCAAAATCTGTTTCATGCCATTCTGCACAATTCTAAAATCCACCCTGTTTAGATGGGATGCGGACCAATAGCTTCATTTTTTCTGAGGTTTGGATGGAGGTTGGTATGTAATGCATCTTGACTTATCTAATACTTTTCTTTTTGCAGCTAAATCCCCTTATAAACCAAGACCACTTCGGGTGTTTTAATGGGTTGATTCTATCACCCATGGTGCATGTAAGCATAGATTCTGATGAAGAATTTCCAACAGAATGTGATGCTATCAAAGAAGAATTACCAAATGTTTGTGAGAAACTAGATGATGTCATTGAGCCAGAGGAGGAACATCAAAGTGATGGTATGTTTTTAAGAACTAGAAATCTATCTATCTATACCAATATTAACCTTTCGAGTACTGTAATTAGAGACACAATAGAAAGACAATTAGCGAGCGCGGCGTTCACTTGGGGTTTCATGAATTAAGAGAGGTGAAGTGGTTTGCTTATAATGTTTATAAAAGGTAATTACGCCGGATCATTTAGTGAATACCATTAGTTGAATTCTTGTAGTGATAGTCACTGAGGTAGGCCACAGGGGCGAAGCTGTGGGGAAAAGCTAGAAAATAATATCTGAAAATTAATGTAAAGATGCCAAAGGTTTGTATACAAGCAATGGGGTGCAGTGTACTATGAAACTCTATACTGCACTTCAAAACCAGGATGGCTTAAAAGGCTGCCCAACTTTAATGAAATAAGGCAGGACATGTCTGCCACATGTCTAACAAACTGTGGGCCAAAATAGCTTAAAATTGGTGCTCTGAGAACTGTCTCTGTGTCCAGTTGGTCCTGCCATCTCCTTTGTGGTCAGCTGTGACCACCTCAATGTACATGGAGTCATGGCAGACCACTAAGATTGTGGTGGAGCAAACTGAGTCTTAAAAAGTAGTGGACTGTAATAATGTGTTTAGTAAAGATGAGAAAACAAATTACAACAGTCAGCTTTTCTCTGATTTAATCTGTTCATTTATAAATGTTCAACATCTGTTGTGTTCAGAATATATAATATCATCCCTGGTATGTGCTCGCTGGTGCACCCACATCAATCCATTCTATGATATTCTGCTGTCACAGTACCTATCAAGTTTAGTGGGCTAAGCCTTTAAAGCCAGGTGACGAAGCCAGCGAGCAGTTCGCGCGGCGCTAGAGCGGCGTAGTGTTGTGTGGAGAGAGATCGTGTCCTTGTTCGTGAACAAATTATCTGAACAGCGGCGACATTTTTGTGATACAAATTTGTTTGTAGTATTAAATTGATTGTGTTAATGTTAACCTCTGGTACCGGCAAGGAAACAAAAAGGCGAGTTTCATAGGAGTTATGAACAGAGACAATTCCCCGATAAATTCTATGACTATACTAGAGTGAGTGTAGAATATAGATACATTTTTGCCGTTCCAAATCCGGGTCTTCACAAAAATAGTCAATATATATATATATATTTTTTTTTAATAATATAATATTCCACAACTATCACACAACGCCGTCTAGTCCCAAGCTAAGCAGAGCTTGTGTTATGAGTACTAGACAACTGATAAACCTACTTATATATTTCTAAATACATACTTAAATAGATAAATTACACCCAGACACAGAACAAATGATCGTGCTCATCACACAAACATTTGTCCTGGGTGGGAATCGAACCCACGACCTCTGGCATAGCAGTCAGGGCCACTAACCACTAGACCAACAGGCCAGTCTATTTGCTCCATCACATCCGCTTGCATTTTGGAACATAAGTAAATGCGCAGCACTACAGTAAGCCAATGCATACACGCGCGGGTACCGCTCGATCGGCGCTCAGCGCTCGAACCCCGCTCACCGCGCCGCTACCTGCGTGGCCAGTTCCATATAAATCTATGCATCGCGCCGCCGCCGCCGCCGCTCCGCTGCCCGCTGACTTCGTGTTCATGGCCTTCAGCCTCCTGATAGCCTTCATTTCAAACGAAACCAAGAAAATAAGAACGTTAAAGAACGCGTGAGCGCAGCCGTGCGTGGAGGCTGAGGCGTGCAGCAGCTAACTGGTGCGGTGCGGGGGAGGGAGGGAGGGGCTGACTCCCCGCTCCCCGCTGCCCCCGCACACCTCGTGCACTGTCGCCGGCGCGCGCGGCGATGTTGAGAGGAGCGCTCTCAACTCAACAGTAATCTTTGGGGAGTTTTTTTTTTTCTTTGGCAATAGAGCCGGTGTCGACTATTCTGCCAGTGTCATGTGGTAACGGCAGCGCCGTAAGGTTAGCCGTCGAACACCACTTGCCACTTTGGTAGATCTAAGATGTTAATGGCTGTAAGGACAACATGGATTTAAGATATTATATGACAACACAAATAGACATTGATATCTACAGATTGAAAACCACTACATACCAGGCTACAGATTAATGTTATTGTCATTTAGGAATTTGGATAGGGGTTGGTCAACTTTAGGAGAGAAATTCGTCAATAGGGAATGGAAGTTAATAAGAAAGGGTAATTTAATTTTGGAAAGCATTTGGTACAAGTCGAGGGAGTGAGAGTTTGAGGAACAAGAAAAGAAGGTATGGTCCAATGTGCCATCATCGAGGCCGCACTCACACAAAGAGCTGTCACGAACGTGAATTTTATGAAGAAAAACTGGACTACTGCAGTGGCCGAGTCTCAATCTGCACAAGGACACACGGTCTCACCGTTCTTTTGGACAGTTTTGGACATTTAAAAAACCAAGGTTTCCGCTGGATGTCAGGCTGGATGCTGGCGTAGTACGCTCCCTTGGGCTTCGAACTTACCTGCCATGCCGCTGACCACGAGTTATGCAACTTAAATTTGGTGTCTGAGCATAAGTCGTAGCTATGCAGCATGTAATGCCTTGGGTCTACAGGGTTGGATGTGGCATATTTTGCTAGCGAGTCTGCGCATTCATTGCCACTTACACCCGAGTGACTAGGAACCCAAGCTACCTCAATATTTAAACTTTGGATATGGCAAGTGTAGAGTAAATTAAGTATATCCATAATAATTTTACTATGAAGTTTTGATTTTGATTGGTTTTGCCCTAGAGCCTGGATACTACTGCGAGAATCTGAGAAAATGACTGAATTTTTAATGTTGTGTGCTAATATTAAATTGATAGCTTCTAGTATGCCAATGCAAATACAGAGGCCTCTGGAGGGCATTTTTATTTGTTTTATTTTTTTATAGGTGGGAAAATCATCTTATGACAAATCTCGCTCTTGGGCGGAGCGAGAGATAGTGTCAGACTTTTACTGACTGAAAACCTGTTCCTTCGTTGCCTTCGTCCCAGGGGGGGTTTCGTTTTCACACTACCCATGGCCCCAGTAGGCTTCGACCCTACTGGGCCCCTACGATTTGCTGACATCTCCCTGAGGCGCGCGCGGAACAATACGTGCCGTCGACGACTTGGGCTCGGTCCGGATGGTTACCGGACGGTCGGACGGCGGGCCACCCATTGCCCGCCGTCCGCAAGCCCGCGCCTACGGTGGCCGGAAATCGGGATCGGAATCCCGGCGGCGGTTGGGGCGTGAGGACCGTTGCCGTTGCCTCACTCGATCGGCCGCCTCCTTTGCTAGCATTACTGCTTCGCAGAAGGAGGCGACCGCCTGCCACTCCTCCTCGCTCCGGACCATGGCCTGAAAACAAAATATACCGAGAAACACCGACTTCCGAAATTAAAATTATTTTGATCCTTTTAGTGTTTTTTTTAGTGAAGTCGGTTATTTTTTTTTTTGTAAAAAGTTTTTATTTCCTAACGCTTGTGTCCGCAACTGTACCATATTAATAAATACTATATTGGAAGGTTAAGAACGTTTCTTAGATATATGGCACGGCCGCTTTTTGGTAGCCATCCGAACTTGGTCGGGTTATGTAGGTTTTCGATGCTTCGTCAGTATTATAATTGTTTTTCTTTAATTACTGAATTTAATGACATGAAATTTTGCATAAGAATAGTTGAATGAATAGGGTAAGGTGTCTCACAATGAACCAGGTAAATTTTGAAGTCTTATAGTGGGCTGGATTTTCAATCAATGCCTTTAATTTTTTGTGTATAGTTAGCATATTTATTTAGCTTCAGTTTTGTAAAACATTAATTTCTCATATTCCTTTTAGTTTCAGTGTGAAACAGGTTTTTATGAAAAATGATTTTTGGTTCATTGTGTCCTTCAGGTGGTACACATTTAACCAGGGCATAGTCCACATTGAGCCACCTTATTTACTATGTCTTCTAGTTCAATTTATAAGACAAATACTTTGTAATAATAATATAATAATAATAAAAAACAGTAATAATAAAAATCAGTCTTACATTTATTAAAATCACTTTAAATCTTATGCATTTAAACTGAGAGTCTAGTTTTGTACATTTTAATAATAAAAATAAGTAAGAGTTTTTCAAAACTAAGTAAAAAACTAAATAACTTTTTACTAGGTTTTTGAAGGTTTTACCTTCAAATAGAGAGGCGCCAACGGCTCCGCCTCTCGCGGTGTCCGACGCGGACCACGACGGCGATGACGACGATACTCCGGAGGTGACCGAGGTAGAGATGAGTGTGGCGGTACGAAGGCTAAACGCTAAAAATACCGCCCCAGGACCCGATGGCTTGCCTGGGAAAGCCTGGGTCCTGGCCATGGAGGAACTCGGGCCTCGACTAAGAGGGCTGCTTAGCGCATGTTTGGAGAGGGGCCAGTTCCCACTTCGTTGGAAGACCGGGAAACTGGTCCTTATAGCGAAGCCGGGGCGCCCCGCGGACTCTCCGTCCGCATACCGGCCCATAGTGCTGCTCGACGAGGTGGGCAAGCTCTTTGAAAGAGTAATTGCAGACCGCCTCGTCGCGCATTTAGCGCGGGTGGGGCCGGATCTTTCGGACAGCCAGTTTGGCTTCCGCAGGGGGCGCTCCACGGTGGACGCCATCATGCGCGTGCGAGCCATCACGACGGGGGATGCGGTGTCCCAGGGCAAGGTCGTAGTGGTGGTGTCCTTGGACATCACCAACGCCTTCAACTCCCTGCCCTGGAGTAGCATTAGGAGGGCACTCCGGTATCACCAGGTGCCCGACTACCTCCGTCGTTTGATCGAGGCCTACCTGAAGGACAGGTTTATCATCTACCCTGGTCACGAGGGAGAGTGGAGACGGCGAGAGATGTCGTGCGGTGTTCCGCAGGGATCGGTACTAGGGCCGCCCTTGTGGAACATTGGGTACGACTACGTGTTGCGCGGCGACCTCCCCAACGGGGTCAGCGTGGTCTGTTACGCAGACGACACGCTGATCCTGGCGCAGGGGGAGTCACACCAGGCGGCGGCCGAACTAGCGACACGCGGGGTTGCGACAGTCGTGGACAGGATCCAGGAGTTGGGACTCGAAGTGGCACTGCACAAGTCCGAGGCCATGTGTTTTCATGGCCCTCGGAACGCGCCACCACCGGGTTCCCAAATAACGGTAGGAGGGGTTCGCATCGACGTCGGGTCGACGATGAAGTACCTAGGACTTGTCCTCGATAGTCGGTGGAACTTTGTGGAGCACTTTCGACGTCTGACTCCCAAACTGCAACGGACCGGGGCTGCCCTAAAGCGGCTCCTGCCCAACCTTGGGGGTCCAGACGCCTCCTGCCGGAGGCTCTACGCGGGAATTGTTCGGTCCATGGCCCTTTACGGGGCGCCGGTGTGGGCGCCGTCGCTGCAAAAGCGACCGGCGGCCATGCTGAACGCTTGCCAGAGGGTCATGGCCATCCGGATGATACGGGGATACCGCACGATTTCCCGCGAAGCGGCGAGCCTCCTTGCTGGCCTGCCACCATGGGATTTGGAGGCAACAGTCCTTGCATGCTTGCACGATTTGCGCGTGGAGATGCAACGCCGGGGCGAAACTCCGCTGCCGCGCCAAGTCGCGGCATGGCGGACAGAGTTCCGGCGGGATCTCATGGTGGAATGGCGACGGCGACTGTCGCAACCCAGTGCTGGGCACGCCACAATCATGGCGGTAACTCCCCTCTTTGAGGAGTGGCTGGAGCGGCAACACGGCGTCCTCACCTACCGCATGACGCAGGTCCTCACCGGACATGGCAAGTTCGGGAGGTTCCTGCATCGGATTCAGGCGGAAGCAACGCCCGAGTGTCATCACTGTGCGGACCACCCAGAGGACACGGTGGAGCATACGGTGGAGGTGTGCCCCGCTTGGGCGGAGCACCGCCGTGTCCTCGTGGAGGCAATTGGCGGCAGCGACCTTTCGCGTCGGGCCCTGGTTCAGGCTATGGTCCGAAGCGAGGAGGAATGGCAGGCGGTCGCCTCCTTCTGTGAAGCAGTAATGCTAGCGAAGGAGGAGGCTGCACGCGTGAGGGAACGAAGGCCCTCACGCCCTAGCCGCCGTAATTCCGACCCCGACTACCAGCCACGGTAGACACGGGCTTGCGGACGTCGAGCACTGGGTAGCTCGCCGTCCGGCTGTTCGGTAATTAACCGGACCGAGCCCAGTCGTCAACAGCGCGTAGTGATCCTCGCGCTCCTCAAGGAGATGTCAGCAAACTGTAGGGGCCCAGCAGGGCCAATGCCCGGTAGCTAGGACCGCGGAGAATTTCTGAAAGGGAAACCCGTAGTCCTAGAACGCAAAGGGTAATTGAAGGATACAGGTGTGGTTTTAGTCAGTAAAAGTCTGACACGCCCTCTCGCTCCACCCAGAGCGCGAGAAGTCATTTTGATGATTTCCCACCTTAAAAAAAAAAAAAAAAAAAAAAAAAAAAAAAAAAAAAAAAAAAAAAACCTTCAAATAACTATTACTATAGGAACAAACTTTAAACAAAGTAAAAAAAAAACTTCTTCAAAAAATAAAACAAAAAGTTGCACTTAGCCAAAATCAATTTAAAAATTTCGAGCAAAAAAATTACGAAAGTTGAGATTGTCCATAAACCTTAACGCAAGTTAATAGTTGGAGCAACGCGTATCGGAAAGTTATATGTCGAGTTTCGGTTTTGTGTTCCATTAATTTTTGGTGGTGGCAAAATCATTTTAATATCCTTTAATTGGACATTAGCCAAATCGGGTTCCAAAGGCATCCGGAATTTCATGGTTTCTTTGTTCATTAACCGCATGAATGAAACTCCATAGTAAGGTTTGTCAACTTCAATGATCTTGGCTACATAATAAACCTTAATATTTTTTGCATCAAAAACCACGAGCACATAGTCATCTTCAACGGGATCACGGGTCAATTTATCGAAATTTCCTCTCACAACAAACATTTCTTCTTCATCTTCGGACTCATCTATCTCACTAATTTCAGTCTCGCTCTCTTCTAACACCGTTTCAAGTTCTTCTTCAGAAATAGATTCATCTCTATCTACCTTTTTCATTATCTTTTTCTTTAGGGTATTTATTTTAACTTTTTTATCTGAAAGCACGGTGCGTTTAACTTCTTTTACTTTAGTTTTAGTTTCTTTACGCTTCTTCTTGCTTTCTATAATTTCATTTTTTTCCGGAGTGTCTGTTGCAATTCTGCTTTTTCCTGGTTTCCTTCGAAATTATTTTCCGTAACTTCATTTACAACTGGAGTCTCTACCATACAATCGGTGTTTAAAATTGATGGGCTTACTTTTCCGTCTTCATAAAATGTGTCATCAGATTTAACGGATTCGATTTCAACATTTTCGATATTAGGATCTAAATTTTGATCTTGGAGCTCTGGTTTGGGTCTGTCCGTCACGTCTGATGGCAAAAAATCGATGTCCGTGAAGACTTCTGGGTCAAAGGGATATATGCCACATTTCTTAAAGGCTGCGGATATATTCATGGGTGTCATTGCCCTGGCGTAGGCCACTCCAACGCACTCCGCTACGTTGTAAATTGTCATGGGCTTTCCTGGGTTCCTCATCATCCAGGAGTCTATGGCGCTGTTATAAAAAACTTTAAAGGGGGCATTTAACCCGACATCTAGAGGTTGCATCTTGGCAGTGGTGTGAGGATGCAAAGTGAGCATTGTGACACCCGATTTTTTTGCTAATTCTAAGGCTTCAATGGAAAGATGAGACTCATGGTTGTCTAAGATTAAAAGCGCAGGGTTATCTAGACTGGCGGCAGCATGTTTGATGAAATGTTTCATAACATCAACGAATAATTCGCTTGTCATCCACCCAGAAGCATGTGCTAACCCAAGAGAACCTGGGGGAGCCCCCGTTAACATAAAATCTTTAAAAATTTTTCGCGGAAAAACAAGCGCTGGTGGCAAAGCCTGGCCTGAAGCACATACAATAGCGCAAGTGGTTACTAGAGTTCCCTTTTCGCCACTGGTCACCTTTGCAATATTAAACTTTCCCTTAGGCCCCACTACTTTTTGTGGACGCTGAACCGTCGTCGTGGCTGTTTCGTCCAAATTATACAAACGACAACCAGTGCTGAAAGACGGATGACGACTCATTGCTATCTTCAAATTATCAAAAAAAGACTTAACCGTCTCGCGATTAAAAGCTGTCGCACGGGCTAAGCTGCAAGCTTCAGGTTTTTTTATTGAAAGATCAAGATGGCGTTTCTTAAATGACCGTAACCACTCTTTTCCTGCCAATTTTTCTCGCTCCCAGCTATCTGGCATTGTCACATTATTTACTTTCGCCATCTGGTACGCCACTTTACGGCAGTCTTTTGTGGTCAGTCCGTAAAATTTCAGAGCACACTCCTTTATGTACTCTTTATAAATATCTTCTTGTTCTGCGGTAAAAATTAAATGATTTTCATAATTCGGTACCAATCTCTTCTCGGCAAGATCCTCTGTATTGACGTCTAAGTTTTGTGCTACGTACCGTCGTAAGGTTGGATAAGCAATATTATAAATTTTCGCTGCTTTTCTGATACTTTCACCTGATCTGTGCAGTTTAAGAGCCTTAAGCATGTCGGCAGCCGAATGTCCCCCTCTTTTTCTTATTATTACTTTGTTTCGCGCCATTCTATAACAAATTAAAATAATTGTAAAAAATACACTCATTTAACGACTGGGGTAGGGTGTACACAATGAACCATGGTTCAATGTGTACCACACTCAGGTGGCTCACTGTGAGACACACCACGTTTTGATAACTAACCTCAAAATTTTACCGGCAAAACAATCTCGTAAAAACACGAATTATAGCGCTTTTAATTGCTGAATAACCGTAGAAAACACTGTATATATAAATAAATCGATATTGTTTAAACAAAAAAAGCTAAAAAATAATGAAATTTGCAAAAAATACTTACTTTTTGAGTCAGTTTGCTTTCGAATGCTCCTCACACAACCACTTTGCACGCGATCGCCACGCAAACTAGTGGGCAGGAACGGAACGTAAATACCTCTCTTTCACTCATATTAGCGCGGTTTGACAACGTCGCATTTTCGAGATTTGGCGGTGGTTAAATGTAGCTGCCTGGTTCATTGTGTACACTAATTATTGACATACATATTACCATGCAATTCCTTCAGAACGTCGTGATATTTGACTGCTTTGTAAACAGTGATCTGTTCATGGTAAATTTGTCCTATAACTCTTTAGTTACTAACGGAACATCATTGATACTTGGCAACATGTTGCAGACACTTACAAGGTTTGTATAAACGTGAAAATCTAGACCCCAAAGTGCATACTTTAAGAACTAAGACCTAATAAGCGTATTTTACGTTTATATTTTTATCTTTTAAGCCCTACGATTTTTTCTAAATCTGTTTTTTAAACAAATATAAACAAATTCAAAACAACGTATGTAAAAATCTACAGTTCTCTATGTAAGCGCTTTATATGAAAACTAGTTAGTGGCCAAACGTTCGCGTAGCGGAAACTTGAATTTCTCCGAAGTTTATGCATGCACTAGTTTTATTCATACATACACAATTACACACAAATACACACTAATTTTTGGACACATCTCTTTTCTTCTAAAGTCCATGGATTAAAAAAAGTTCCGCCAGGACAACGTTCGCCCAGCGGAATCAGTTTTTGGTGAATTTCTCCACATTGGTTGCGTGCACAAATTTTTTTTTACCATACACAATTATACGACGTCATACACTAAATATCTGCATAATTAAAATCTTTAAATTCAACAACATTCCGCTGCGCGTACGCACACTCGTAGAACGGTTAACGCTGAGTGGTATACCACAGTTTGTTTACCACAAGTTATCGTCGAACTTCGAAAATCTAACTCAAAGCGACGCGACGCATCATCCTGCAACACGACAACGCAAGCTCATACAGCGCTCGTCAAACGATTGAGTATTTGAAGCAGGAAAAAGTAGAAATTCTTGACCATCCTCCATACACTCCTGACCTAAGCCCTAACGATTTATTTACATTTCCTAAAATTAAGAAAAGTCTTCGTGGTCAAAGGTTCCAGTCCGGTGAAGAGACAGTCGACGCTTTCAAGTCAGCCATTTTGAACACCCCCACTTTAGAGTTGAATAAATGTTATAATAACTGGTTTGAGCGAATGGAAAAGTGTATTAAGCTACGTGGTGAATACTATGAAAAACAAAAAAGTACTATAAGGTTCTAGTTGTGTTTTTTTCTTCAAACGACAAAACTTAAAAATGCCTTTTAAGTTTTGTCGTTTGCCTCGTATAATAATATAATATACATATTAAATTAAAAAATAAGATTAGTATTTTTTTTTATTATATTAAATTACTCCCAGACACAGAACAAATGATCGTGCTCATCACACAACCATTTGTCCTGGGTGGGAATCGAAGCCACGACCTCCAGCATAGCAGTCAGGGCCATTAACCACTACACCAACAGGTCAGTCATATGGGTAAGCGCCCCACCATACGCCTGCCAGAGGTCTAAGGACCGAAATCGTGCGTTCACATTTTTTTTACCTGTGTTGTTAATGTGATCCACTCCCGATAATCTGGAATCCAGGGTAATAACACCCAGAAATCTGGCGCTCTCCTTTACTGGGATAGCTTAGCCGTCAATATTAATGTCCACCTGAGGTACAAGACGTCTGCGAGTAAATCAACTGCTGTACTCTTTGGGGCGCTTAGAGATAACCCATGATCTAGTAGCCATTGGTTTAATGAGGACAAAGATACGTTCATGGATAGGGTAGCATCCTCGATGGACTTGCCACAGACCAATAGTGCAATATCGTCCGCATATTGGAGGATTTTACAGTCCAAGTTTAAACAAGACGGGAGATCTGAAGTCTAAATGTTATATAAAGGGGGGCTGAGAACGGATTCTTGTGGTAGACCCCTCCAAGCTAACCTCGCTTCAGAGTCCTCCCCAGGAATCCTTAGTTTAAGACTGCGGCCTGATAAGATATTGCATATGATCTGACATATCCTAGCCGGGATTCTCAGCTGTTGTAACTTCTGCCTGAGAATTGGGAGGAGGACAGAGTCATAGGCAGCAGAAATATTCAAGAAGACGACTACCACAGACTCATTTCTACTAAGGGTCAGCCTGATCTCTGATGTGAGGGTAGCTACACTATCAGTTCTACCCAGACCTTTCCTAAAGCCAAATTGAGTCGTTGGTAGCAGTCTTCTGCTCTCCACAAACCATTCCAGACGATTTTTAACTAAATTTTCCAAAAGTTTCATAAGGACGGACGATAGAGCAATCGGTCTGTATGAAGAATGATCGCTAGGATCTTTTCCAGGTTTCAAACTGGGGATAACAACTTGAACCTTCCAATCAGGAGAAATATATCCGGAGGAAAAACAATAATTGGCCAAATCCAGGTAATACTGGTGGGTCTTATCCCTTGCTTTGCATATGAAAGAGTATGGAAATCCATCCACACCAGGAGCAGAATCCTTCACATGTGCGAGGACCGATTTCAGCTCCTCCAAAGTGAATGGTTTATCCAGAGGATCATCTGATGCCATCTGGGGATCTGAGGAAACACATTTATCTTTATCCGGGGCGTAGGCTGGGGCTAGTTTGGAGAAGAATTGGTGAGCCTGTTCTTTAGATGTCATGCTCCCAGAGGGTGGTCGCATGCTGTTTCTAAAAGATTTTAATTTACGCCACACTACTGAGGCTGCAGTGGATGGACTGAAATGACTTATGACTTATGACTTATGACTCAGCGAATCGCAGTACCTCCGCCAACCTTCTCTTTTCTTTTTCTTGAGTAGTTTCCTGGATTTAGCCAATACATGTTGAAAATTAATGAGGTTCTCCAGGTTCATATACGCGTTGACCTTTCTTTCGGCCTCATTCCTGGCTCTGATCGAGGCAGAGCATTCTCTATCCCACCATGGCGGAGAAGGAATTTTGCCGGTTGACGGTTTTTTGGAGGAGAAACAGTCGTCCGCTGAAGAGGATAATAATTAAATGTTGCGATAATTTTGACATTTGCATTTTTTTAGCGTAATAAAATATTGATTGTATGCAACATGTAACATTATAAACGTACATCCTAAAGGTAGTATGTTCATGGGATTTACCATGGAATGTGTTAAAATGTCAGTCGTGCGAGCGAGAAAGAGATAAATAGCTATTTTAACTTTTTTTTTGACATTTTGATTTTAAATTTTAGGATATAGGGTGTATAGCTCCATTGCTATACACCCCATATCCTAGAACGCCATGGAAAACTGTAAGACACAGATGGGTTTCAGTAAAAGTTTGACATGCCCTCTCAATCTGCCTTAGATCGAGATAAGTAATTTGATGATTTCTCCCATCAAAAAATAAAAAATATATGCCTGGATATTGGTTTGTAGCCCAGGCGGTTCTTTTTCAAGTAGATACCTAATAAAATTACTAGTTATGACACTTATGGCAACAATGCAAAAATGTAAATGTGTCTATAACATATAGGTACTCGAGAATGACGATAAGCATTCTTGAGCATTTGCGTCATTGATGGGAGGAAGAGAGGAGACCCGTAAATCCAAAACTTTACGAGTACAGATCCCAATCGACTGAATTCAGTTGGTACTTAAACAGGGGAGGGAGATATTGTTGGGAATGGATTTAGATGGGATTTCAACCATGATGGGATAGTGATCACTCCCATAAGTCATATCCAAGCATTTCCAATTGAAAAGGCTGGCTATATTGGATGAGCAAAATGTCAGATCAACACAACTTCTGTTCTGTCCTGGTGAGCCCCGACGTGTAGCACAGCCATTGTTGATCACACACAAATCTAGCTCATCCAACACATCAACCAGACCCGAACCAAAGTTGTCGCAGGAATCGGACCCCCACCTATAGTGATGGCCGTTGAAATCACCCATAACAAGTAAGGGGCTTGTACAGTGACCCAGCAAAAGTGCTTGGATACCTTAACGCCTATTTTCCCTTGCACGTTAGTTCAAGTTTTTGAAAATTAAACTAGATGGCGTTCGTTTCTTCACAGCTAAGTGGCGAGCAAAGGCAATCTCACAAAGTATAAACTTGACTTTTAGTTTAATAAATAATAGACACATGCGTCATCATTGTCGTCAACAACTGATTGTAGTTCATAATTTCATCATTCAAATTAGAGTCATGTTGACCTAGCGGTTTAGCATGTGCAGATAGATGCGTAAATCAATGAGCCATGAGTTCAAATCTCACGTAGTACTCACACTTTTTGTAAGTTATGAATAACAAACAAAAGAAGTTGGAAGGAATATTATATCAAAGCTAACAAGTGGATATTTATTTGTAATATAATATTCAAGTGGGTAGTTACTCAGCAAAACAAAAAAATGCAGGTAAACGCTCATCAAACCAAAAGGCACTATTAAAAAATAATATGTTTATTTCTTACAATTTCTTAATCAAATTTAACAATCACCGTTTATTAATCACCGAATAAGATTATAATATTATATACACTTCTGGACACATCTATTGGCCCACCTTAGAGTTTAGGTTTCGATGGCCCCTACCGAAATATGATTGCTAGATTGAACAAAAACTGTTGATGCAGTTTTAAACCTGATACATTTTACCATCTTTTTCGATCGTATTGTTTTAAATTTGAATTCAGAATACCATACGACATGGAGCTACGCCTAACAAGTCGGATATGCGCCTTGTTAAAGGCAATTGATTTTTGAATAAAAAACATGTTTTATCAAATAAAGGTTTAATTTAATAACGCGTGTTGCCTCCATGGGCATCTACCACAGCTCTCATACGATTAGGCATAGAGTTTATCAACCGCTCTATGAAATTTTGAGGGATCATCTCCCATTCCTCTTCTATGGCAGTTTTCAACTCCTGCATCGTCTGGGCAACTGGCTGACGAGCCCTAACACGTCTTTTTAGCTCGTCCCACATGTGCTCAATGGGGTTCATGTCTGGGCTTCTGGCTGGCCAGTCCATAACTGTGATGTTCACATCCCGAAGATATTCCCTGACGATGCCGGCCGCATGGGCTCTTGCATTACCATGCATAAAAAGGAAATTTGGGCCCACATAGTCCGCGTATGGTATCACGTGAGGTTCTAAGCACTCACGAATGTACCTTTCAGCATTTAATGTTGGCAGCCGTGGTCCTGTAACAACCTCAAGTTGAGTTTTGCCGCTCGCGGATATACCGCCCCAGACAGTCCATGAGCCACCGCCATAAGCAACCCTCTCTTCAAAGCAGCATTGTGCGAAACGCTCACCCTTACGTCGGTAGACCTTCTTCCTTCCATCATTGCCATGTAACACAATTTTAGACTCATCAGAAAAGAGTACACGGCTCCAATCTTGCTGTGTCCAATTTAAATGACTGCGTGCGAAATGAAGGCGCGCTGTTCGGTGGGCTCGCGTTAGTTTGGGCCCATTAGCTGGCTTGTGTGGTACCATATCGCGTTCTTTTAACCTTCTCCGAACAGTTCGAGCGCTCACAGATACTCTGTGGAAGTCGCGAAGTTGGTTTTGTATCTCAATGGAGGTAAGGTGACGATTTCTCAAGCTGGTCGTCACGATGAATCGATCAGTTGCCTTTCAGTTGTGACCCGAGATCGTGGCCTTCCTTGGCAACGAACAAAGCCGCCAGTCTCTAGGTACCTCCGATAAACATTTCGGACCGCAGATCGACTTAAATTAAGTTGAGCACTCACGGGTGGATCTCCAGAAAATATTATTTTTGAGTAAATTTTGTGGATTCTTGTAAACCTGCGTGCATCGCTCTTAATTTTTAATAGTATTAATAGGCATGTTCAGATTACAAGTTTCTTATCAGATTTATCCCAGATAAACAAGAATTTAAGGAGATATTCATATATTGTTTTTAACCATTGTTGAGGATAATGATGTAATTTGAGAAAAATGATTTTCAAGCTTAGGAAAATGACGATATGTTGAGGATAATGATAATGCTCATGAATTTAGTTTTGTACTTCTGTAAACGACGAAGATAAATGAAAATAAAAATAATTAAGTATCTAAATGATATTTTTATTTGGTTTAAAGTATCACAAATCAAATAATATAAACGAACGTCAATATAAGTCCAACAAAAACCAACTTCTAAGACTTCTAAAAACATGATTGCATTCAGATAGATTATGTAAATTAAAAGTATCAAAATCAACAGTCGAATATCAAAATATTAAAAGTTGTTCGCCGTAGGATCGTAAAAACCGTTAGTTCATAACCAGACTATAACAAACTATAAACTCACGGTTTTCACAGTCATACGGTGACTGAGTTTACAAGTCTAACAAAAATAAATTAAACATAGTCATTGATTAATTTTTCATTTTCACAATACTAATACTTATTAACAATTTAAAAATTTTAACAGCCTCATTTATGGTTATAAAAATTTCCTAACACTGTGTCAGGGATCATACAGGAGAGACTAAACATGGTTGAAAGGTGGTGTAAACTCAACCATTTATCCATCAACCCAAGCAAAACGGTGTTCATCCCGTTTACCAGAAGGAGGGACCTAACAGCAATGGGTACCATAAAGCTCTACGACACCGTACTAGAGTTGTCCACAGAAGTAAAATATCTTGGAGTAATCCTAGACAGCAAACTCGCTTGGAAAAGCCATGTCGAAGCGACAGCAAACAAGGCTCTAAGAGTATTTGGCATGTGTCGCTCTGCGTATGAGAAAACATGGGGCCTTAGACCCCAGGTTATCAAATGGATCTACACCATGATGGAACCGCTAATCATATACGGGAGCATCGTATGGTGGACCAGAACCAAGCTGGCAACTTGCAGACAGGCCCTACGCAAAGTACAACGGACTGCCTGCATGGCCATTACAGGAGTATTTAGGGCCACGCCAACTGCGGCTATGGAAACGCTGCTCAATCTCACCCCTTTACACATTGAAGTGGAACTAGAGGCGAGAAGGGCCATTCATAGGCTCAAAAGTATGGGGCACTGGACAAACTCCGGATGTAAAACAAACCATACAAACACAAGACCAAACAGGGAACTTGACTGGATGATGGAAATGGGATGTGACAAAATACATCATCATCATCATAATTTCAGCCGAAAGACGTCCACTGCTGGACATAGGCCTCCCACAAGCGTCTCCACAACGACCGATCCTGTGCGTCTCGCATCCACCGCACTCCCGCGATTCTCACCAGTTCGTCGGTCCACCTTGTGGGAGGCCTTCCGACGCTGCGCCTTCCGGTGCGCGGTCGCCACTCTTTCGGCCCCACCGACCATCCGTTCTACGAGCAATGTGCCCTGCCCACTGCCACTTTAGTTTGGCGATTCTTCGGGCTATGTCGGCGACCTTGGTTCTCCTGCGGATATCTTCATTCTTTATGCGATCACGCAAGGAAACTCCGAGCATAGCCCTTTCCATTGCTCTTTGGGTGACTGTAAAATGAGGCCCATTGTAAGCGACCATGTTTCAGTGCCATATGTCATCACTGGCAACACGCACTAGTCATAGATTTTCGTCTTGAGATACTGTGGTATGTTGGACGAGAAGATACCGCGCAGCTTCCCGAACGCTGCCCAGCCGAGTCGGATTCGACGATTGACCTCTTTCTCAAAGTTAGACCTACCCAACTGGATTGTCTGTCCTAGGTAAACGGAGTCGTCTACAACTTCGAGTGCAGAGTCTCCGATCTTGATCGGAGTGGGTGCTACATGGTTATTTACCATGACTTTGGTTTTGTCCATGTTCATTTTAAGACCCACTCTTTCGGAAGCTCTACTAAGGTCACCGAGCATTGTACTGAGCTCCTCAGTTGTCTCAGCCATGACTACTATATCGTCGGCAAACCGAAGGTGAGTGATGTACTCGCCATTAACATTAATGCCTAGTCCACTTCAGTCCAGAACCTTGAAGACATCCTCCATTGCAGCCGTAAACAGTTTCGGAGAAATGACGTCTCCCTGCCTCACACCCCGCTGCAGAAGGATAGGTTTCGAGGTCCGATCCTAAAGTCGAACTGACATTGTGGCGTTCTCGTACAAACACTTCAGCACCTCGATGTACCGATAGTCAATCTGGGACCGTTGGAGAGATTGCAGTACAGCCCGAAGAATCAAAAGCTTTCTCGTAGTCTACGAACGCTAAGCATAGAGGCAGGTTATACTCCTCGGTCTTCTGTATAACCTGCCGGAGCATATGTATGTGATTTACGGTGCTGAAACCTTTTCGGAATCCGGCTTGTTCGGGAGGCTGGAAGTCGTCAAATCTGCGCGCGAGACGGTTCGTGATGACTCTGGAAAACAGCTTGTAGACATGGCTCAGAAGTGAGATGGGCCTGTAATTCTTAAGCAGGGCATTGTCGCCCTTCTTAAAGAAAAGTACCACCACACCTCTGCTCCATGCCTGTGGCGTCTTTCCCTCAAGTATGACGGAATCGAACAATCTCTGAAGGGCCTTTAGGACCGGTTTTCCACCCGCCTTCAGGAGTTCGGCTGTAATTCCGTCGTCACCCGACGCCTTGTTGTTTTTAAGCTGCTTCAGAGCCATCATAATCTCGCGGCGGATATGACTCTGCCACCGTCAGTCTTCAGTTTCGTGAGCTGGCTCTGCCCTATAGACAGATCTCTTGCAAAAACCTTGGAGCCCTTATTCCGCTCGATCGTGTCTTTAATCCATTCGGTATTAAAGAGGCGAAGATTTTTTTTTTTTTTTTTTTCGCGTTTTAAGGACTTGGAGATCCGTCTATTGAGCTGTCGGTAGATGCACGCATCGTCTGAAGACTTCAGAATCATCTCACGCCTCTCTTTCAAGAGTTTGAAAGTTTGACCCGTGAGCCTTTTCTTCTTTGTACGACGAGTCTTAAAAAACTCCACTGAGCCACCTAGGCACTCGAAACGATTGTGAAGTTCGAGCTGAAAGCTCTCGGAGTTTTGAATCTGGATCTGTACTGGACGGAGCGTAGACTTCATCAGTCGAGATCTTTCAAGCTTGATATTGATATTCAATGTGCCTCTTACTATTCGGTGATCACTTCCAGTTTTCACTGCGTTGATCACGGAGACATCATTGAATATTTACTTCTTCGTCGACATAATAAATAAAAATAAAAAAAAATAAAAATCTTATATTTCGGACAAAGTCCATAGTTGGTTAGTATACACAGAACTTAAAAACTAAAACATAATGAAGTCAATCTCATTTCTGGTCGCACCATCAGGGCTTTGCTAGGTTCACTTCCTACGCTCACGTTTTTTGAAGAAGGAGTTCATCATATAGAGGCCCTCCTTCTCCATAAAACTAGCCAGTAGGTGTCCCCGGCGGTTCCAATGTCCAATTCTAAATTGCCTCACTCGCAGCTCATCACCGTCTCGTTTGCCCAGTTTCGCGTTAAAGTCCCCCATGACCACGGTGAAGTGAGTCTTAGAACCATGCATGGCTCTTGATATATCCTCATACATGGATTCTACTTCGTCGTCGGGATGTGTTGAGGTCGGGGCGTAAACCTGTGTGACCTTCAGCGAATAACTTGATGATATTCTGAATATAAGGTACGCCACCCTGGTCGACACACTCTCGATCTTCACCACATTGTTCACAAGGTACTTGTGGACGATAAACCCGACACCACCCTGGGACTGCTGGTCTCCCTCCCGGAAATAGAGCAGGTTACCGGATTTGAGAATTATCGTGTCCTCCCCCTGTCTTCGGACTTCAGATAATCCCACAATACTAAATCGTAACCTGCTCAATTCTTCCTCAAGTTCGGTGATCTTCTCGTCGGACCGGAGTGTACGCGTGTTATATGTTGCCAGGTCCAGTCGTCGTTTTCTAAAGGGGTAGCCGGAGATTCTTCGCACCCCTTGCCTCGCCGTAACCTTGACCGCTACCGGAGTCAAGGGTAGTCGGCCTGCCGGGCACTAGGGGCCATTTTTTTGGTTGTGCTTGTCATTTTGGGGTTGCCATAATCGCCACGCTTGGCATGCGGGTTGGCGATCGCAGTGTGGTTGTTGCAATTCACAGAGAATGCTGCTGCCCATTCTCTGGTATATGATATGACAAAATACATACCATTCACAATCTCAAAAAGGAGTTTAAGATTTACATTCCGAGTGGGGAGGAATGGAAGGGTGGGATAAAACCCCACAAAGGGAACAATCAGGTATGGTACACGGATGGCTCTAAAATGAACACCGGTATAGGAGCGGGGGTACATAGCGACAACTGCAATCTCAGACTAAGCATGGGCAAACTGGCGACGGTCTTCCAAGCAGACCCCTATGCTATAATCGCATGCGCGTAGGAAATATTAGACAGAAGCACCGAAGGGGACACTGTCTACATTTTAAGCGACAGCCAAGGAACACTTAAGGCACTCACGTTCAATAGAGTGGATTCTGGGCTGGTACTAAACTGTATTAAAATACTAAACCGGATAGGAAGGCGCAACAAGGTCAGATTGATCTGGGTGCCAGCCTGATCAATCTGACCTTGTTGCGCTGGCGGTGCCAGCCTTCTACTCCTGTATTACACAGGAGTAGAAGGCAACGAAAGAGCCGACACTCTGGCAAGGAAAGGATCCGAGACACCCCTATATGGATTGGAACCCTTCATAGGACTCTCACCAAGGGTCATCAACCAAGCATTGAAAAGAGCTGTGTTGGAGATACACAGCACACACTGGCGCAACACAACAGGCCAGAAGCATGCAAAGCTATTTCTCAATGAAATAGATAAGGCCTGGACCCAAAAACTATGGAGGTACAGCAGATCACAGCTCCGAACAATCACAGGAGTCTTCACGGGGCACTATGCCACCAACAAACAGCTCCACAACATGGGACTAGCAAGCGACCCGACTTGCAGGATCTGTGGAGATGCAGAGGAGAATATACTACACTTGCTGTGCGACTGTGCAGCACTAGGCTCCAAAAGACTAGAGTATCTGGGCCAACCATTTCCAAGACCAGAGGACTACAGGCTCAGCCCCATCAAGGCCATACTGGGACTCACGAAGAAGGTGCACGGAGGGCTAGGGGTTAAGTAGAAGGGAAGGAAATAGTACAAAAGATCCAGAAGGGTCGAAGTGCTCTGGCCTAGGGCCAGCCCCACAACAAGATAAGATAAGATATGGTTATAAAACCAAACAAGAAAAAAATGAAAAGGTAACAGTTCTAATTCATACCCTGGAAAAGAAACACTTTGAATATGATCAAAATAATGCAAAAAGATGTTTCTATTGAAAAACAAAACAACTTACTACCTAAAAAAAACTGGGCAAGTGCGAGTCGGACTCGCGCCCTGAGGGTTCCGTACAAACTTCTCCCTCTCTTCCTCAAATAAACTGAACAGCTGCCCTTCTTTGAAATTACACAAACCAGAAGAGAAAAGACCTTAAATAAATGCATATATTACGAACTCCCATCATTATCCTCAACATGTGTCATTATAATTTCACATAATATCATTCTTCTCAACGTGCGTCATTATCCTGGCAGTACAAATTCAGGACAATGACGTTGAGAAAAATGATGAATCGGAAAAAATCTTGTACAAACATGTTTTGCGCATGTAGTATTTCAAAAAACGTTTTATAATTGCGTATGTACACAAAACCTTCATACGTTTTTGCTAAATGAATAGTGTAACAATAGAATTTGACGGGTAAACAAATGAAAATGTAAATGACGTTTGCAATAAAACTTTTTGGAGAATGAATTTCAAAGCCTTACCTACAAAAAACGAGCGTGTATATCTACACCAAAGCACGTCGTCCGACTGTGGTGCGGGGAGGTCTGTTTGCCCAGCCACTAATTTCCCTCCCTCCCGTCTCTTACTCGACATAATATTGAAATCAAACATAGCGCAGGACAATGACGCACATTTTTTGAACATGAGTTTTTTATTTATTAACTTAGCGGGCATTGGTAATTTTATCAAGGATATGAAGATTTATTATGTATAATTACAGCACTCAACAGCAAATAGCTCCATGAAGTCACAATTTTTTATATCATCAAAATATAGACCGCGTGTGCCGAGGCGACACGTGAAAAAGTGGCAATTTTATTGGGTTTTTTTAAATATTTTTTTTATTATTAATTTTTTACAATCGTGGTTTAGAGCAACATTTTCGTTGATTCTTTTACTATTAAAAGTAACACTTTTTTTTTAAATACGTACACGCGTTCTCAAGAAATTTTCGAGGACATGAATTTGGAGCCTCTCAAATATTCACCCTCACGTTTCTTTGGCTGTGTCCGGCCTGAATAAGTGCCATAGCTTGGGCGGCGACTTCAGGTGAAGTATCCATAGATTATTGATAGAACCTCACCTTAATGTTAAGAATAAGTAATGTTTGTTGCAAAACCAAAGATATCAATCACTTTTTCAAGAATTAAATCTAAGTAAACCAATAAAACCAAGTTTTCTTAGTATTCGATTGTTTGATATCAACAAACAGGCTCCAAATTGTCTTTTGTTTCTTTAAATTCTGTGTTCGAAATTCAAAAAAAGACTATTGAATGAAATTGTGAATGTGCCAGGTTCAAAACTGCATAAAAACTTTTTGCTCGACCTAATATAAAATTTTAGCTAGGACCAAACGAAACTGAAAATACAAGGTGGGCCAATAGATGTGTCCAGAAGTGTATAATTTCTTATCGAGGCCATAGCTTAAGTATTCGTTTCCAAAATTGGAAAGAGGATTGAAGCTTATGTAACCTTAACAAAAACAAAAAAAAAAACCAGATAATTTTATCACAAAGGTCAATAGGATTAAAAATGTAGGCTAAAAACTATAAAATTGCACAACAACACATCAAGTGTTCATAACTTTTTTAAGTTGTTTTAAATACGGATATTAAGTTAAACACACATAACAAGGTCTCCAGTTAATACAGAGAATAAGTACTGAGTAAATAATATTAATTCAGTATTATAATTATTTATTATCTTGTAGCCACAAACATAACCGTCCGTGTTCACTGGACTTAAAAGTTTTTTCATGAGTAAATATGACATTACTCTAATCAAAGTTTATGTGATCCAAAGCAAACTGCAATCTTGCCCTTTTATGGTTTTCTGTAAGCAAGGATTTCAAAGCATGCCTCCGATAATGCAGCTTTTCACTAAGTATGAAGAGCACGACGGACAGTGTCAACGCTTGTGTCAAATGAACCAGCATAGTGGTTCGTCGACCCGTCCGTTTTCTTCGTACTCTCTTATCATGGTTTGATGCTGCAACATGTTTATTAGTTTTAGTCTGCCAGCTCTTTGATGGTGTTTCAAAGAACCCTCTTCTTCAAATCATCATATCCATAGAACAACTGTTTTTCTCTGCAACAATAAAACAGAAATATATAATTTCCAATAATGATTATTATATAGGAGCTTTTTGTTTAAAAGCGTTAAAAAAAACTACTTATGTTTACACCGGTCTCTCTGGCTACTTCTGACAAGTTTTTACCTTGATTATGCATAGCAATTATTTGAGTTCTTTTTACTAAATCTATATAACAATGCATATTTACTCATTTTGGTAAAATAAGTAAACAATACTCCTGGTTAAAAATAAAATTGAACGAAAGGCGCTGGAACGAGATAATCGAAATTAACTTAGCGAACAACCAATTGAGCTTAGTCATAACTCTTTGGTCTAAGTATTATTTATACAACCTACTAGTTATTATTTATAAGTAAATCCATATTCAACCTACCCTCTCAAGTTTGAAAACTAACACATAGATAATCAAATATTTATAAATTGATATTCAATTTTAATATCTTCATCTCTTTAAAAGAAATTATAAATTATTTCAATGTTTGAAGAAACAAAAAGAAAGTACAAAAATAAGCATTAATCATTTGAAGCACAGCGGCGCCATCTATTAACAGTATAATGTAATGTTGTCGATAGCAACATTTCAATCTGGTTTTACGCTAGTCCCCTCTTTGAGGAGTGGCTGGAAAGGCAACACGGCGTCATTACCTTCCGCATGACGCAGGTCCTCACCGGACACGGTAAGTTCGGGAAGTTCCTGCACCGGATTTGTGCGGAAGCGACGCCCGGGTGTCGCCACTGTGTGGACCGCCCGGAGGACACGGTGGAGCATACGGTGGAGGTGTGCCCCGCTTGGGCAGAGCAACGCCGTGTCCTCGTGGGGGCGATCGGCGGCGGCGATCTCTCGCGCCGGGCCTTGGTACAGGCCATGGTCCGGAGCGAGGAGGAGTGGCAGGCGGTCGCCTCCTTCTGCGAAGCAGTAATGCTAGCGAAGGAGGCGGCCGATCGCGTGAGGCAACGGTCCTCACGCCCCAACCACCGCCGGGATTCCGATCCCGATTTCCGGCCACCGTAGGCGCGGGCTTGCGGACGGCGAGCAATGGGTGGCTCGCGGTCCGACCGTCCGGTAACCGTCTGGATCGAGCCCAAGTTGTCGACGGCGTGTGTTGTTCCACGCGCGCCTCAAGGAGTTGTCAGCAACTGTAGGGGCCCAGCAGGGTCGAAGCCTACCGGGGCCAAGGGTCTGATTCTGAAAGGAAGACTCGGCCCTGGTACGAAAGGCAACGAAGGAACAGGAGTGGGTTTTTAGTCAGTAAAAGTCTGACACTATCTCCCGCCTCGCCCAAGAGCGGGGGATGTCATAAGATGATTTTCCCACCAGAAAAAAAAAAGAAAATCACCTGGGTGGTCTTCACTGCACTTGAAGCAACGAGGTTTCGAACGGCATACAGTACGGGTATGCCCGAAACGGCAGCAGAGGAAACATTGTATGATCGGGTACATGTATTTTCAACTGAGAGAGCTGAATAAAAGCAGTAAACTCGCCTAGGCAGAACTTGCCCGTCAAAAGTGAGAACAACGGTTTGTGTGGGTTTCCATTCGGTGACACCTAAAGAACTCACCTTCCGGTTCATTCTCCTCGCCTTTATAACAGGGCCGCATCCAGCAGGAACCTCGATATTTTGGATGATTTCATCCTCTGTCCAATCCGTAGGAACATCTCTGACAAGACCCATGCGGGTGATGTTGTACTGAGGAATAGTGGCTAGATAATTGTTTTGGACTAATATGCGGCTGATCAAAAAGCTGTTCGCATCCTGGTGAGACTGGAACTCCACTGACACGCGATTCCTTCCCAATTGTTTCACGCTGCCTAGTACAATGTTACTGAAATTTTTCTCATGCAGGAACATTCCAAACTTAACTTTGTGGAGGGTGGTACCAGATGTCTGACCATTGTTTAAGGAGACGTGCACTACATAAGGAGCATTGTCTCTAGTTGTATAGATCTGCCTACCGGTCTCTTTCTTATGGAATTTTTAAGGGGTTGTCACACTGGTCGGGGGAGAAGTTGCTAATCTTTTTCTGCTAGCAGATTCAGAGTCCATTTTGTCGTTTGAAGCATTATCGTCGGAAAGGGAAACTGTTAATTAGGGAAACACTCCAGTAGTGTATTCGAAAGGATCAGGGGGTGTCGGGAGGTTTTTTAGTATCCATAATGGATACTGGATAAAATGGTTAAAAAAATACACCAAAACTTACGCTATATACACCTTACAACACAACATAGACACAAATAATAGTTTCGATTGAAGTTCACACGGATTCGATTCACTTAAATTGAAAATTAAAAAAACAAACTAAAGCACGTGTTTGACCTTCACCGCTACCAAACAAAGTCATCCTTGGGGAGTTACTTCTACAGTCTGTGTGACAGCTGGATATTTTGTGAGCTACCGACATGACATGTTTTTGAATATTTATACTTACTAGTCAGTTTCCCCAAATATCTTGCCACGTTTACAATGATCTCTTCACTGTTACTTACTTACAGAGCAAGAACTGGACAATCTGTACAATAGCTATTCAGATGCTGAAGATGTACCAGCACAAAAGTCTGAGTCAGATTCAGAAGATGATGAACCCTTAATAAAGAGCAAAACTGAAGTGGAGGAAGAACCAGAAGTATCGAGGAAGAAGCGAAGAGCCGGTGACACGACACGTAAGTATTAGTTAGTGAATCAAGGATATCATTACTGCTTACCATCAAGTGGTTTCGCAGTCAATCAGGTCATATTAATTAAAAAAAATAAACATCGTGTGAGCGAACAGGCCGACTGGTTTAACAACATGAACTTACCAAAAGGCGTCTTGTCTGTACACTCTTGAGTAGCACAAACACACTGCTACACCTTGAGTAGTTGCTCTCGCCGGAGAGCACACTCCTACTGCCAGATGTCTCGCAGCACATCTGCTTAAAGTACTGAACACTGATTGCAGATACAACAGAACAGGGCCTCAAGTCTGCTATTACAATAGTGTCACAATGGTCTATCATTGATTTCGTAATTGTTGATTTTGACAAGTTTGGTAATCTACTAATATAATGGCGTCATTATGACTTTCCAATGGTCAGCCACTGACACTCCATTGAAAGAAGTGGTAATCTCGTACATACTGACAAATGAATATCTGACATATGCGGTAATCTGTAAAATTTTTGACAGTTCCTTTGATCAGTGACCTACCATTAGAACGTCATTGTGCAGTCATTGCTTTTAATAAGCTCAATATTGTCATTCTACTACAACTCTATTACGAGACCATTGACCGATAAATGATCGATCATTATGAATTAGCAGATTACGAACTTTTAGCAAAATGACAATGGAATCGTGTTGGAATGACGAATTTATAAAAATAGTAGACTTGGGCCCCAGTTCTGTGTGGGGAATAACATAACTCTTGCTTATGGCTCTGTCGTAGCTGGGTAATTACAGTTTATTTTGTTAAACCCTTTGATCATGCTTAGTAATATTCGAAAAACTGCAAAATGCAAATCTTTGGCTCTGATGAGAACCATTTGATTGTGTTTTGAATTTCGTGCTTACTAGATTAATGATTACAGAGGCGGCCGTTGCAAAGAAACGAAAACTAAACAGACGAGGAAAAAAACTAAAAGACGTAATTACAAAAAATCAAAAGAAAAATAAACACAAGTCAGGCACAAGAGTTATCCAGAACACTGTAAATTGTACGTCCAAACTTATTCCGAAAACAAGGGATTCTTCAAGTAATACAACACCTCGAGTTAATATTAGTGTTATTGATACTACTTTAGACATAGATTATCGTAATAATATTAAAAAACGTAATTTAACAAAACACGCTCGTACACGCACTGGTGGAGCAACTTACAAGTGTGATATTTGTCACTACAGTTGTAATAACAAGGGAAATTTAATAAAACATATTCGTGTACACACTGGTGTGTACACGAATATGTTAAAAAAAAAACAACCTTTCAAATGTGATATATGCCACCATAGTTTTTTTCAAAAAAGTGCTTTAACACGACATATTCGTATACACACTGGTGAAAAACCATACAAATGTGAAGAATGTCAGCTTTGTTTTAATCAGAAGAATCATTTAACACGACATATTCGTACACACACTGGTGAAAAACCTTTCAAATGTGATATATGCCACCATAGTTTTTTTCAAAAAAGTGGTTTAACACGACATATTCGTATACACACTGGTGAAAAACCTTACAAATGTGAAGAATGTCAGCTTTGTTTTAATCGGAAGAGTCATTTAACCCAACATATTCGTACGCACACCGGTGAAAAACCTTTCAAATGTGAAGAATGTCAGCTTTGTTTTAGCCAGAAGATTCATTTAACATGCCACATTCGTACACACACTGGCGCGAAACCATACAAATGTGAAGAATGTCAGCTTTGTTTTAGTCAGGAGAGTACTTTAAAAAGCCACATTCTTACGCACACTGGTGAGAAACCTTACAAATGTGAAGAATGTCAGTTTTGTTTTAGTTTGAAGAGTAATCTAACACAACACATTTGTACACACACTGGCGCGAAACCATACAAATGTGAAGAATGTCACCTATGTTTTAGACAAAATAGTACTTTAAAAAATCACATTCGTACGCACACTGGCGAGAAACCTTACAAATGTGAAGAATGTCAGCTTTGTTTTAGCCAGAAGATTCATTTAACATGCCACATTCGTAAACACACTGGCGCGAAACCATACAAATGTGAAGAATGTCAGCTTTGTTTTAGTCAGGAAAGTACTTTAAAAAGCCACATTCTCACGCACACTGGTGAGAAACCTTACAAATGTGAAGAATGTCAGCTTTGTTTTAGTTTGAAGAGTAATCTAACACAACACATTCGTACACACACTGGCGCGAAACCATACAAATGTGAAGAATGTCACCTATGTTTTAGACACAATAGTACTTTAAAAAATCACATTCGTACGCACACTGGCGAGAAACCTTACAAATGTGAAGAATGTCAACTTTGTTTTAGTCGTAAGGGTACTTTAAGAAGCCACATTCGTACGCACACTGGTGAGAAACCTTACAAATGTAAAGAATGTCAGCGCTGTTTTAGTCAGAAGAGTAATTTAACACAACACAGTCGTATGCACACTGGCGCGAAACCATACAAGTGTGAAGAATGTAACCTTTGTTTTACTCATAAGAATACTTTAACAATGCACATTCGTACACATACTGGCGAGAAACCTTACAAATGTGAAGAATGTCAGCTTTGTTTTGGTCTTAAGCATACTTTAACAAGGCACATTCGTATGCACACTGGCGAGAAACCTTACAAATGTGAAGAATGTCAACTTTGTTTTAGTCGTAAGGGTAGCTTAACAAAACATATTATTCATAGTCACGTTGTTAAAAACCATACAAGTGAGTAACAAACTAGTAACAAAATAGTTAGTGCAATTTTACTCAAAGATGTATTTCAACAAACCATATTATCAGTTCCGTGTCACGCGCGTTACCGAACAGACGTGACATGCGTGTCTAATTTAGTGCAGGATGAGTTCCTCTAACGTGGTAAAATGTGCAAGTTGCAATTTCGTTATTAACGAAGTGTTTGCTTTTGTGTGTAACTAACTGGACATAATGGACGAGGAAAGCCTAAGTTGTATATGTATTAGTGCTTTCTCGGATAGTGATATCGTAGAAGCAAAAATGCGATAACTTCAAAACGCAAGATTATGAGAAAGAAAGATGAGAAAAAGTTACGTGGGATTGAAGATATCGTTAGCTTATTACAAGTAACCCATCCTAACGACCGGCCAGTTTTTGTCGTAAAAGATTTGCAGAAACTCCCGCCAGTATTATTCAATCACGTAGACGTGATAAAATTGCTTAAAGATTTAAGTAGGATGAGAAGTAAAATTGACGAGATAAAATCAATACAATGATTTTATCTTGTATCTACTAGGCAACTTGAATCGATCAAACATGACAGAAGATTTTAAAAAGTTAACGAGCTTAAAAAGTCCTTGCTATTCGTATGTAAACACAAAGCGAGAAGGTGGTAATGATATGATGTAAAGTTGTGATTATGATAGTGGGCCTATGGGACTGCAACATGTTCCTATAACTAATAAAAATACTTCGGATCAGAGTTCAATAAACAAAAGTGTATCTTTTTGAACGCCTACCCTCTACTCGTCAATATCAGCTGGTCAGAACATACAGACCACAAAGACAAATGAGCATGATCGGAAGGCGGTCGAAACCGCTTTGAGCTCACAACAATGCATCGACAACAACACCGAGTCGGGTCAGGCGGCAAACGCTGCAAAATGATAACAATGTTCGTACGAAAACATATAGAGTTGTTTAAAACAGTAGAAGAAATGAGCTCACGTAGTCGGCGTGATCAGTACCAACACAGACTAGTACTAGAAGAAATTCCTAGGCTAGCAAAATACAATAGGAGCTGTCCAGCTGTGTGTGTATATTTAACAAATTACCAAATACTTTAAATCAGTTAAACTGTAGGCTGTTTAAGGTTAAACTGCATAATTGGTTGACTGATATTACTTTCTATAGTATTAAGGGCGGGTGGACTCAACGAAATAGGCATTTAACGCTACCAAGAGTTGCCCGCGATTGCCGCAAAGCGAGCCGTGCGCTTACGTCGCGCGGTCGCGAAAAGTGTCACAGTATAGATAAGCAGGCAGCAGGTCAACTTGCCTTATTAATTTATTTTTAAAATAAAAGATTTGATTCCTTAAAAGCTTGTTTTATTATCATTTGTAGTAATCAAGCTTGTTTTATTACTATTTGTAGACTTTGAATGTTTTGTAATAAATTAATTTGAGTAGATATTTTAAATGTAATAAACTTTAAACTATAATTATTTTTATTGACATTTTAGTTTCTAGGCCCGGTGTTCCAAATAAAATAGGTATTAACGCTAGGACGCGGGCACGGGGGTCGCGAGTCGCGACACGGTCGCAAATATTGCGTCGAGCCGCGCGATCTATGTACTTGCGCGTGAAACCACACTTACGTAAACTCTGAGTGTTAGCTTGCCACAATCTAAGCAAAACAATATTATAACGGCATTGGCTCAGAAGATAGGATAGTTAAAATAATACAATTGTGTAAAAATAAAAAATTTATGTTCCATAATATTGTCACAAAAATCATTGGTTTAAAGACAATATTTTTCTTACTATTATCAAATAATTGAAAGCTTTCAACATTATTTATTGACATAAACTGGTGCTTGATTGCAAACCCACCTGACGGTAAGCAGTGATGCAATCGTTAATGGTTAGGAGCACTAATTTATTAAGAGCCTACTCTCTCTCTAACCTTGAAGACATCCAAATTATAATCGAACGGGAAGACCGCAGTTGGCAAATTGTTCCAGTCCTTCGATGTACGAGATATAAACGACGAGGCGAAACGCTTAGTTCGGACCGTAGATATTTCGACAACGTAAGGGTTTGATACTCGCCGGGTTGTCATGGAAATCTCGCGCACAGTAACCAAAATGCATCCTGTAAAATACCGAAAGGCTAGCTACTCTGCGCCTATGCTTCAGGCTTTGTAGATTGGACATAACAAAATCTGAATCACCAATTTGCCTCTTCGCGCGCCCTTCCACCGAGTCCAAAGCTGCTAAGCGGCATTTTGCAGCACCAGCCCACATGAGCTGTGTTTAGGGCTTTCAATACCGGTATTACGGGATCCCGTAATACCGTAATCACGGATATATTTTGGTCTTTTTTCAATACCGGTACTGACGAGCCAATACCGTGATTACGGTATTACAATCATTTTATAATTTTAATTATTGTGGTTTGTTGTAATAAGTAGCAGGAAGTTGTATTAAATAATATAAATAACTATGTGATATTATTCTCACACTTCACACTTGTGTATTAAGCGCCAACTCTTATCTCCAGCCCACCCGCCCGCACCTTTCTTAAACAACCGGTTTCTGAGTCGGTCGAGCGAGCCAAACGACGTTATTGTTTTGTTAGTCAGTAACACAAAAGCCGCCCGGGTAACATGTGCAAGTGAAGTTGGTCATTGTGAGTTTTGATAAGTTTGTGATCTTAACGAGAAACAAGTAAGTACATCTATAATATTAATACTTGTATTTTCTGGGAGTTTGTCTGAATTTTTAACGGATCACGCGATCATATCTTTTTTTTTTGTAAAAACTGATGACGAGTCACGAATTCACAACAGATTGAAGCATCTAAACTTGCATTTCCACTTTGATTAATGTCATTGTTACTATATCGAATCGAATCACGTTATCCGTTAGATCTTCAATTAAATAGTAAAAATTGAATATTTGAGCGGTTTAGATGTGACTTTGTTTTCTAACTTTTACCTAATTAGTACTTATTAACTACGTTCATGTACGAAGAAACAATTCAAAATTATACATTTAATTGGTATTTTAGTAAGAAAGAACAAGTCTATAAGAAAGACACGAATCATGACGCTTGCTGACTTTTAAGGGCAGTATAGGTAATTAGGTACGTATCGAATGTATCAGCCAGTAAACAATAGGACGGCAGCGCCATCCTTACTTAAACTTTATTAGAACTGCGTTTTTAGACAATTCTAATACCTATACCACCCTCGGAAGCCAGCGATTAGGACTAAGGTAGCTTGACATTCTTTATTAGTATAAAGAAATGCTTAAAACTTGTCCAGCCGCGCAGTGCATGCAGACAATAGTTGCCTACTAATCTCTCCCGAATTCTGGTTGTAGTGCACGGCAAACACGGCGTTATCGCATACCTATAGATTAATGACAATTTCAATGTAGGTATTTATCCTAAACCTGACTAAATACTATACATTTGAAAGTGTAAGTTTAGTTATTAGCAGAGGTATAAAAGTAAATAAATAACCGAAGATCATAAAGGTTTTCTCTTTGTTTTAGGTCGACTCCAGAAAAGTCAGATTCGAAAACATACAAAAAATTTTTAAGAAAACGTACTACTACTGGCATATGGGATAATTTCACTGCCGCTGAAAATCGACTCACTGCAAAGTGTAACCTATGCAATAAAATCATAAAGACTGTTGGTGGAACCACTAGCGGATTGCGCACTCATATGCGCTCAATACATAAATCAAATACGCATAAAAGCACAGCTTCATCATCAAAGCCATCCACTATAGAAAACCCACAAGCCATCCACAAGAAAAAGTGTCACCAGAATTAGCAGTACAAGATGAACCAGTACGAAAGAAAATTCGAGTTTCAGACTATTTTCAAAGTTCTCATTCAATGGAATTAGTTGTTTCAAGGATGACCGCCTTGGATGGTATCCCTTTGAGTAAGTTTTGCACATCGGAAGATATGCGAAGACTATTTAAGAATTCTGGTTATAATTTACCGACTTCACCAGCTTCTATAACCCATACCTATAGTACAAAAGAAAAGCGATGATCTAAAAAATCAAATAAAAACGCAGTTCAAGACTTTGAAGACTCGTGATCAGGAACGATTTACTTTGACTTTTATACAGCAACTAATAAAAAGAGGTACATGAACATTAATGTACATAATAAAGATTTAGAAAGCGGTTACACGAACCTAGGATTAGTCAGGATATCAGGCTCCATGACAGCAGATGTAGGTATCCAATACCTAAAACAACGACTTCAAGAATTTGGCCTTAATTTACATGAAGATATTATAGCTTTTACTACAGATGGTGCCAGTGTGATGACTAAAATGGGAAAAAGTTTTGAAGGCCACCATCAGCTCTGTCTGGTGCATGGCATCCAGCTAGCTGTTATAGACGTGTTGTATAAATACCAATTTCAACAAACCTTTTCTTCTGTTCCACCGCTAAATCCTCACATTGAAACATTAGAAACTGACAGTGAAGGTGACAATTCTGGTCATCAAGGCGGTGACGATGCTTTGAATTATGTTGAAGCACAATTGCTCGAAACAGAAAGACCTGAGTTTATTTACAAAAACCTCATTTATAAAGTAAGAAAAATAGTCAAACTTTTTCGTAAGTCCAAAGAATGATTTGTTACAAAAATATGTCATTGAAACTCATAAAAAGGAAATGACATTAATACTAGATTGCAAGACAAGATGGAGCAGTATGGCTGATATGATTGGACGCTTTTTGAAACTAAAGGATTGTGTTTTAAAAGTTTTAATCGATCTAAAATTAAACTCCGATTTCGAATTAGACGAATTCGATTTGACAATATTAAAAAATATTTACAACAGCCTTTCTGTAGTCAAAGTAACTGTATTAGAAATTTGTAAACGGGATGCCAATTTACTAAAAGCGGATATTGCGCTAAAATTTATGTTGACAAAGTTAGATGGTCAAGCTAATGACTTAAGCCAAAATCTTGCAAAAACACTTCGAAGACGCATAAAGGAGCGACGACTTTTAATATCTGGAGTATTACAATATTTGCATGACCCTGAAACTTTTTTCAGTAATGATGATAGCGATGACGACACCTTTATAAAACCCACATCTGATGAAATATTAGATATTATAGTTAATCTACTTACACGTTTAAAATATAATAATAACATAACAAGACAGTCTCAAAGAGACAGTGAGAATATGGCTGATATGACGATAGAAGAACCTTCTTCTTCTTCTTCAAGTTGTGATAATGAAGACACGTCCATACAAAAGCAATTAGAAAGGGAGATTTCTAAATTGCCTAAAAGTAAGGATGCTGCTTCGGCTGTAACCACAAGCACTGATTTTAGATCAATAATAAGAGTAGAGATGTGTGTCTTTGAAACTGCTGGGGGTGGACGTGAGATATTTCTATCGGCGGCATACAAATATTTACTGTCTGTTGTACCGACAAGTGTTAAAGCAGAGCGTGCTTTTTCGTCAGCAGGCTATTTATGTAACAGGCTAAGAAGTTCGCCTTCTGTTTCGACCTTAAATGCACTTTCTTTTTTGCGATCACACTTTCAAAATTAAAAAAACGAAAATATCTTTTGATTAAAAATGTTTCAATATGATATATTTAAGTTTAGATTTTTATTATTGTTTGTCTGCAAATATGCAAAATACTATTTGATTTATTTTGTTACTTGTTTAATTTTGGATTTTTGATTGTTTTTTTTTTAATAAATATAATTGCGTTAGTAAAATGAAAACCTAATGATTGCTGTAATAATAAATATAAGTATAGATCTCATTATCATTGTAATTTGCATATTCTAAGTTAATTGTCTACTGCGATATTACATTTAGTTTAAGCTTTGATTACGTTTATAAATTCTAGTCCTATAATCAATCAATACCAAATTGTTATGCTATTAAAAGAGAATAAAGACTGATTTGGAAACAAAAATACGTATTTAAATGGTTTTATTAATGCCCTAATTAAAGTTCTTATGAACATTAGAAGAATCCCTTAGAAGGGATGACAGTCAAGCGCTAGTTTAATTTTTTTTTTAAAAAGCTTGAAAAACTTGAGTTCAATACCGTGATCACGTGATCACGGTATTGAAATTTCTAATACCGGTACTGATACCGGTATTGAAAAAATCCGGTATTTGAAAGCCCTAGCTGTGTTATTAGGCGATATGGCTAAGTACTTATTGGATCACTTTCATATGATTTTATATTCTTTAAAAATCCTCTAAATTTAATTGATGTGTGCTTTGGCCCAGTTGAAAATCATTGGGCTCAACGTTTTCGTTATCATCTGCATCAGGGTGAACAATCAGGGTGCCATTATCTTGGAGGGATAAATTTCTAATGGGCATGCCACGTGCCTTTCTGCTGTCTATTATTTCGGGTAGCAAGCATTTCATATAAAATTTTATTAATTTGGGTTTCATTTTGGTATCCCAAAATGTGTCATCCTTTTCTATGAATTTTGTATAAATATTTTCATTCTCGCCTGCCCATATAGCCAAAAGACACCTTTTTCGTCCAGAAACATGTAGCTGGCCTTGTATCTGGTAGTACCAGTTCGAATTTTTATTTATAGTAGTAGTTTTTGTGTTTTTATTATATTTTAAAATTTGTATTTTGTTTTCCTGTATAAAATTAGAAAGTCCTTTTTTGTGTGCTGTAATTCTTAAATAAATAAAATAATTAAACACAATGAGATAAACAACGTAAATCAAGACTATAACTTTTGTACAATATTATTTACAATTTGTTTTATTTCGTATTTGATATTCTTTACGAAACAGAAGCGAAGCGCGCGCGCAAAAATTTGGCACAGGTCCTTTCTCGGTAACGTCCCGCGGGACACTGGCAAGCGACGCGCGGATCGAAAATTACTTGAATAATCGATAAAAAAATCACAAATTTAATGAAAAAAAAACGAATCGGTAGCATTGATTCCAAAATGAATTACCTCTATATTGATGTTATTTATAAAATATGGAGTATTATATTACTCGTTTAAGATGTAAAAAATATCGCAAAATCTAAGTTACTTCAGTATTTTTTTCTATCGAGAAAATTGTATGGCATCGTGTTTTGAATGGGTACATGGTAAAGAGAAAGAATGTGTTCTAAATATATATTTATTTCAGATTCAAAATGATATAACTTGCCTATCAAAAATGAATTCAAAAACCGGCAAAATCTGGAACACCTAGCCTTAAACAATTTATGGAATATAGACATTTTCGAAGATATCTGACATTCACCAACCCGCACTGGGCCCGCGTGGTGGATTACGGCCCATTCCCTCTCCTAGAGAGGAGGCCTGAGTCCCAACAGTGGGAACATTATAAGGCCGACAATGCAAAAAAAAAAGACATTAGTTTTTCTTCTTGTTTGTATAATTTGAAATATTAGTTTTAAGTACTTATAAGTTTGCATGCTTAGTACTCGAATGCTACTTGGTACTATACTACCAAAATATTTTATACTGTCAAAAGCTCGAAGGGACCGTAGTACCAAAATTCGTCCTTGCCGTTTCTAGTACGATACGACCTCATAATATATCTATTTCTGTCTAACACACGATGTTTTATTACCTTTTCTCTTTTCTACTTGAATCTCGATACATTATTTCATGCTAAAAATACGATAACAGTTCCAAAACTAATCACACTTTAAAAAAAAAAATGTCAAAATCAGTCGTTGCATCTCGCGTGCGAACGCCAGATGATTCTAGTAGCGCTTTACGGTAAAAAATAATATTTTCGGTTTTGAGTGAGTGTTTCTGTGTAAAGTGTTGATTTAGTGGATAATTAGAATATAGTTTATGTGTGTGCAACAGGAGGTTAAACTTTCCTTTATGGACCGTCGATTTAAGGGTTGGGGGGGAGGGAGGGCTACCCCCCTGCACCATCCCCATACCGCGCAAACCCATGGTTACGGAGATATTCATGTTTAAAGTTTGAGGTTAGGTTAGGTTAAAACACTAATTTCCGTCGATTTAAGGGCCGGGGAGGGGGGGGGGCGAAGCAGGACTACCCTCCTATACCATCCCCACCCCGCAGAACCCCATGGTTTTGGAGATATCCATGTTTAAAGTTTGAGGTTAGGTTAAGTTAGAACACTAATTTCCATCGATTTATGGGGCGGTTTGGCCCTAAATCATAATGCCTTTTTACATTAGAAGGGGATCTGGCGCTCGGCGGCCGCTGCCGCGGCACGCTCGCTCCGCTCGCTCGCCTTTGCGCGTTGTTGGTCACAGTTCTAACCTAACCCAAATGATTCTCTAACATTAGGGGGGATTTTGAGATTAGCATACAGCCTCATTTGCTATACTGGGTTGGTGGGGCATAAAACCACTGGTTGACTTCTTTCTTCTATATTAGATGCTTTCTTCAAGATGGCTTCCCGCTGACTGGTGTCGGTCGTTCGGGCACTCGCTACGTCCCTCTAGAGGGGCGCGGCCGGCGAGATCGGGGCTTCGCCCCCTGCTCGCGGTATCGGTTGGCACCCGCGACTACGGGTGCTTCTCTATGTCGCCATATAGGCCAAAGTATTCTTGTTTGGGTGCAGTAGGAGCGCCGCGACGCTGCTTGTAACACAGCGTCGCTACTTCGCGACACCCCGGCGGTCAGACCCCGCCAGGTGGGACCCCCAGTTGCCTAGGGGAGGCCCAGCGAGAATCGACCTGCGACGAGAGTGCCGACTTTGGTGGCGCTCCCTACTGTAGGCGAGTGACCCCCGCCTGTCACGCTTCCAGGTCTAGCCGGTCACGTTCCAGGCTGCAGGGTCGTGTGAGTGTGTGTGTGAGTGGTATTGAGTGTGTAACACCACCCATGTATGCAACCGAGTGCGCGTCCGCGCCGCGCAGCTTGGTGCGTGAGTTTTTATGCGTGTAGAGTCGCGATTGTCTGAGGTTCGCTGCACGCTATGCCTATATTAACTTAGCACACAGCGCGCACCGATCGTATGTAGTGTTGTAGAGTCTTAGTGAATGATTAAGTCGCGTGTAGGTGCGTGCGACTTAATCATAGGTCAATCCGGTGGGCATGAGCGTCAACGTCCGATAGTAAATCGCGGGGCAGGCGTCTCGCGTCGGGAGGCCGCGCGTGCCACGGCGCTATGTTCTTGATGTGTGGTTGAGATGAGGCGTCGGCACGCGCGAACATGTTCGACGCAAGTCGACCGCAGAACTCTTCCAGGCTCTCAATTTGGAAATCACGCAAAATTACATCGTTCCTCACGAAGCGAGGCGCGCCAGCAATTTGACGTAGGGCAATGTTTTGCTGCGTGCGTAGGGTGCGTTTACTCGACTCGCTCGTGAGGGCGAGCCAGGCTGGGGCGGCGTAGGTTATGATCGGGCGTATGTATGTCTTATATACGCCCAGCTTTGCGCGTAGTGGCAGCCGGGATGAGAGCACTGGGGAGAGCAGAGCGCGGGCCGTCCTTCCCCTTGCGACTACTTGGCGGACGTGACTGCTCATGGAGAGTCGACGGTCAATCGTGATCCCTAGGTATTTCACCGTGTGGGACCACGAGACGTCGGCTCCTTGCAGCTGTAGAGGTGGTGGGAGGCGGCCTTGCCCGATGGCTATCGCCTGTGTCTTACCCACATTCACTGAGAGCCGCCATTTTGACAGCCACTCCGGGAGTTTATCTAGGGCGCGCTGCATTTTGACGGCCGCATGTGTCGTGTTCAACGACGTTGTGACGTATGCGGCGTCGTCAGCATACAGCGCGAGTGTGGCGTCCGGGGGGGTGGGGATGTCGTCCGTGTAATGTGAGTAACACACAGGCGAGACACAACTGCCCTGCGGTACGCCCGCGGCCACCGGGCGGGCGCTGGAAAGCGTGCCTTCTACCACCACCTTGAAAGTCCTGTCTTGCAGGAACGATGACATCACTCTAACAATCCGACGGGGCGTACTCGACTGCGACAATTTGTAGATGAGACCGGCGTGCCAGACACGGTCGAACGTCTTCTCCATGTCGAGGAATACTGCAACCGCCTGCTCCTTCTTGTTTAGCGCCGCTGTCATGAGGTGCAGTATCCTCGACAACTGGAGCGTCGTGCTGTGCTCCGACCTGAACCCGAATTGTTCCGGTCTTGGGATGATGTGGGGCGCGAGGTGTCGCAGCAGGAGTTGCTCAAACACCTTAGACACGGTCGGGAGGAGAGTGATGGGCCGATAGCTCTCCGGCTTCAGGATGTTTTTGCCCGGCTTGGGCAGCATAATGACGCGCCCCTCCTTCCACGAAGCGGGAAAGGTCCCGGTGCGCAGTATCCCCGTAAACAGGCGCGCCAAAGCTGCTACCGTGCGAAACGGTAGGTGGCGCAGCGCTGTATTGGTGACACCGTCGGCGCCGGGGGCCTTTCTAGGCTTCGTTCGTAGGATGGCGCGTCTGACCGCGTTGGGCGAGAAAGAGATGGGGTCCTCATCGTGAGCTATCGGCGTCGCGAAGTACTCGTGTAGGTGCCTCTCGACTGCTGCGACATGCTCCGTGTCAGTGGTCGGGTTAGGTCGGAACTGGCGTTCCAGGTGCTCGGCGAAGATCTCTGCGCGGTCCGTCGCAGCGTATCTCAGCGCCCCGTCGCTGTTTTTCAGAGGGCGCACCGGAGCTGGGGTGTTCGTGAGCTGCCGGCACAGTCTGTGTATTGCCGGCCAATCGCCCTCGGCAGCATCGATGGTGGACTCCCAGCTCGCAGTGTTGTGTGCCTGTAGCTCGGCCTTCACTTTCTCCGCGAGACGGTTGAGCTCTCTTTTCATAGTGGGGCATCGGGTTGCCTGCCACCGCCTGCGAAGGCGCCTCTTCTCGGCGACCATTCTCTGTAGGTGGTTGGGCAGGGGAGGAAGGGCCCCCTGCGGCTGCGACACTGTGGTAGTCGCCGCCCTTAAGGCGTCCTGAATGCAGACGGTGAGCTCTGCGGCAAGATCGTCAACGTCCGCGGCAGTGTTGATAGGCCGAGTGGGCGTCGTGATTATCATCGTTCCTGCAAACTTAGTCCAGTCCGTTTTGTGACGTGGCGCAGGAGGAGTGAGTCGGGTCGGGGCCCCTTCGAGGACGACAAGTACCGGCTGGTGGTCTGACAGTAGCTCGTCGTCCAGGACTCGCTGGGTGATCTGGTGATGTAGGCCACGATGTCCAGCACGTCCGGTGTATGTAGCGCATGATCGGGGTAGTGGGTAGGTGTCTCAGGGCCGGACACCGCGTACCCATGGGCCTCCGCGTCAGCGAAGAGTCGTCTCCCCCTGGTGTTCGTGGTGTTACTGTTCCACGCTGGGTGCTTGCTGTTGAGGTCGCCGGAAAGGATTGTCGGATTGGGCGACTGAGTAATGAGCCCCCGTAGCTCAGCTGCGTCTAGCGACTCAGGTGGGGCGTAGACAGCGTAGATATTGATGTCCTTGCCGGCCAGGTGGATTTGAACACCCAGCGCGTATAAGGTGCTGAGCGACGGCAGGGGGAGTTCTTGATGGACGACTCTACGCCTCACAATTACCGCCAGACCCCGGTAATTGTGGCCGATCGCCGACTTCTCATCTTTCCTATAAACGAGATACCCCGGGAACTTGGCTCTGTCCGTAGGTCCCAGCAGTGTCTCGCTTATGAGCGCCACGTCAATGTCCTGTTCATTGAGGAGGTGGCGGAGGGGGGCGACCTTGGCTCTAAGACCGCGGGCGTTCCAATGCAGTATCCTCAACGGCTTACGGGGCATGGTAAAGGGCAAGAAGGGCCGCCAAACCGTCGAGGATTACCAGGGCCGGGTCTTGGCCCTGCCTAATGGCCTGGATCAGGTCCATCAGGAGCTTTATAGCGCAGGCGGTAAACTCCTTCCGCTCTTCCATGGTAGCGGAGGAGGTGGCTCCCATCATTGGGTTGTTGACCGCTGTCGCGACGTTTGGGGGCGCACGGTGTGATGTGCGTCCCGAGTTATTGGTTGGGGGGGCCGCTTGTCTTGCGACTTCCCCCACTCTCCTTCCTTGTGAGGACGTCGCCTGCGCCATAGTTGGAGTAGGTTCCGCCCGCGTTGGTCGCTGTTGTTGGGTGGGGGGGGTTGGGGGCTTCTTCCTCCCTTTCTTCCCTCCCCTCTTCCCCTTCCTCCGCCCTGAGGAGGGGGGGGGGGACTCTGTCCCTGGGGCCATTTGCCACCGCCATCAGTGTGGCACTTGGGGCCTCGGTGTCGTTTGCTGTGGGGGCTTGGGGGATGGTCGTCCCAGGCCGAGTGGGTCTTCTAGTAAGGGCGGTGGTGCCCGCACGTTTGTTCCTCGTCTCCGCGAGGAACACGGGGCACTCTCTTCTGGAGGCTGGGTGTGGTCCGCCACAGTTGGCGCACGTTGCTGGTTCAGAGTGCGGGCGCGGACAGTCGCGCGCAGAGTGCCCCTCTCCACATCGTACGCAAACTAGAGGGCGGTGGCATTTGTGAGAACTGTGCCGGAATTTCTGGCACCTATGGCATTGTGCCGGGCCCCGTTTCCCCCTCCAAGCTTCGATCTTGACACCCCTCATGTATAGGAACACGGAGGTGTCATAGATACGCCTGAAGTCGGGCGTCTTTTTAAGGACTGCATAGAAAATGCAGCCCGGGCGTCCTTGACGGGCCTTTATGTTGCGAACATATTCGGGCTCGTACTCTAAACGGCGAAGCTCCTCCTCAATGAGGGCGGGATCTGTCTCCGCCGGGATACCTCTGATGGCTACCTTAATGCTCTTCTCCGCTGGTAAGGAGTAGGCAAACCAAGATAGCCCCGTTTCTTTCTCCATATTAGTTAGGTATCTCTGTACCAACCTATATTCTTCCTCACTCTCCGGGATGAAGCGTATACCGCCTTGGTACGGGCGGGCGTGAGGATGGTGGCCTAATTGGTTACCTAGTGCCCTAAAGTGGGTAGGCCAGTCCGGTAATTTTTCCACTACCAGCGGAGGGTAGCGAGGTTTTTTATTTTTGTTGCCCGTTTTGGTCGCTGAGTTCGAATCAGCGACGTTATCGGGCGCAGAGACTTCATCGGTGTGGGGGGTAGATGAAAAAGGACTTACCCCGCTTTTGTGTCCTGTGGGTGAGGAGCGAGGGCCGCAGTACCTCTTCGCTCCTTCATTTGCCCTTTTGGCTGCGTCGTCGGAGCTCCTCCTTCTTCGCTGCGGTCTGGACAGGGTCTTGTGCTCTTCCAGCGACGGGGTGGGTGACATGGGTGTGTCCATGGGGATGTTGTCGCATACCACACTTTCACAAGATGCGAGAGACTCGCTCGAAACCGCGCGCGACGAGCAAGCGGACAGCGGTGCCGGCGAGTCGCAAGCGGCGGCGCGGGGCGGCGCGGGCGATGATGGTACGGGAGGAGTCACGGACTGTGCGTTTGCCGAACGCAGCCTAGGGTCACGCGATGCACCAGCTCTACCCATCATCGGTTGACGAGGAGCCGAGGCGACATTAAGCGGCACTGGCGCGCGGCAAACGGCGGACGCGGCGGTCGGCTCGGAGCGCGGCGCTTCACTGCGACGTGCGGCTAGTACGGAGTGCTTGGAAATTTCCGTAGCCAGTGGCGCCACGGAGCGAGCGGTGGCAGATGGTGTAAACACGGGCTGCGGGGAGCCGCTGGGGGGGGCCGCGACACTTGCGTATGATGCAGTTCGGGCCTGGGCAGGTGATTTGTGGGCCGGTGGGTGATGATGGTGATGGTGATGGTGATGACCAGATGCTGGGGGCTGTGCGGGGCTCGCTGGTGTCCGCGTTTTGAACGGTCCGCTGGCGGGTTGCAGACTACCCACATTTGGTCCATTCTTGCCCTCCTTTGTTCTCTGTGCTGAACCGTACATCGCGGCCCGAATATTCGGGAGCGACGACGCCCGGTCCAGGGGGTCTACTCCGAAACCGCGCATTCAAATCTTCGGGCCCGACCGATACCCGACCGAAGTTAACATGGTGACCTTACTCTGAATTTGTATCGGACTCGCCGACTTTGATCGGAGTCACGTGACAATTTTCGTGAACGAATGATTAGTGCGGCAAAGTGCGCTAGCTTACTCGTAGTTTACGGTTTTTATTTCTAAATGGTATTTTAAAAGATTCACACTTTTATTTGATCTTAAATAACAAAAATTACTTCCAAAATAGATTGAAAAAGGGTTTAAAATCATAAAAACATTAATATCTCTCAATATAATAAAATATTTTTAAATTTGGCTGTACCAAATTTTGTCTTTGCCTAAAAGATTAAGTGCGTTTTTATCTTATTCTTTGTAAACAAATATTTATTTACGTCTGTGAGTTCGCAATTAAGTTTTTTCAAAGGAATTTTAAAGAAAAGGTCCAACCAAGTGTTCTGAAGTGTTCTCCATCCCATTTGCCATAAGTATGTTGTTATTGGTTTGAGACTTTTGAGTGGACGACTATTCGTAAACCCTTGAAATCCTGTCACAGGATTCTAATTAATGGCCCACTTATCCCAGGAGAGGTTCCTCAATCCATTGTTTTTTGTAAACATGAGTCCTACGGGTTACCAAGATTTGTGCTTAGTAGTTAAAGTGTATTGTGAACGTGACGTACAAAATGACGGCCTCAACTTCTAACCAAATGGAAACGCTGCTCAATTTTCTAGAGGAGCACCGCGAGTTGGCTCGCGGTGTTTTGAGAAATGTAGAAGGCAGGCTGCAAGCCCAGCGCCTTTGGAGCGAAATTTCTAATAGTCTAAATGCGATGGGTGGTTGCACAAAGACTGTGCAACAGTGGCAACGGGTAAGTTTTGCTATGAATGCATTTTATCCAAATAGTTTTGAAATAGTGTTTTTTTAGATGAGATTGATATCTAAAAAAGATCTTATTTTTAATAGGTATGGACAGATAAAAAATATCTGGCCAAGAAAAATATAGCGGCTATTCGCCGTTCAGCCAGCGCTACTGGAGGTGGACCATCAACAGCTCCAGAGCTCTCCCGATGGGACCAAAAAGTCCTATCTATTATGGGAGATGGTTTTGGAGAGCCCCAAACAACAGCGAGGGTTTCAGCTTTTGAGGAGGTATGTATATTAATTTTTCCAAATGTATTTGATGACTCTTGTCTAAGCAAAATGTTAACAACAAATTATTTTGTAGCAGTCTGAAGATCTACTTCCTTCCCAGCCGCCAGCATCTACCGAACCAGTAGACCATGAGAGCCAAGAGATGAGGGAACTTCATATTATAAATGGTAGGCACATTCTTTTATACATAAATCATGTAAATTCTTTAGAGTGAGGATTCTTGTCTGACCTTTGATAGTTATAATGTTGTCATGATACTTTAAGCAGTTGAATAGGAAGATAATGCTTAAGATTGTTGTAAATCACTGTAAATTATATAAGGAACCTCTATATATATAAAACAATTTTTAAGAATATTCACATAAATGATAAATGTAATAATATTATGTTAATTAACACAACCAGTAATAATAAAAGAGGAACTTTTACTCATTTAACTAATTTCTATTAATTATTCAATTTATCTTTCTTTTTACAGAACCTCTACAACCCATAGTCCCGGGAAGTGTGCCAGCAACTCCTCCTATTGAACGACCTCCCACACAGCGCTGTAAGTATGAAATTCAACAATTTAATTTTAACTTTTATTAGCAATATTTTATATTACTTAAATATCTTATAAATTGTGAATAACCCAAAAGTTATTTCTATATAGTTTCAACTTGTCTCATATTATCATAAATGGTAGGGTTGCTATAGTACTAAATCCTCCTGTCCACGGGGTTGAGTAAATGAAGAATCATTAGCAAACTAAAATTTGTGTATTGTGCGAGTGAATAAAATGGCTATTTTTTTCTAGCTACACGTACAAGCCGGGAAAGGAGAGTGCGGCGACGTACTGAGGACTCAGTTAGAAGTCGATTCTTCCGCATTGAGGAACAACGGGTGGCACAAGAAGCGCAGTGGACTAACGAGTTTGCTGGCATACGGGCGGCCCTCACAGAAATATGTGTGATATTGAGGGAAATATCACAAGGACTGCAACATAATAATTAATTAAGCTATTAAATTCTTCACATCAAAACTTTCTTTTACTGAATTTGGAAATTTTATTATAATTGCAATACTAATAGAAAAGAAGTCACTAATTTGAAAATCATTTATTTTGAGCATAGCCCATATAGTGTAAGTAGTACTATTACAATTAAAATGTCATGTATACAAAACAAACTTAATAGTATAATCTAAACCTATGGGTAATACAAATAAGCCACTTTAATTATTAAGTACCTGCTAAGGGGATGTATAGGGTCCCTGAGCAAATAAAATTTGGGCTTGATCTAACAAGACAATAAAATATTAATTAGTGACACTTATTTATTTATAAATGCAGCCAGAGCGGCCAGCTATAACTAAATTTTATTCACAAGAAAAACATCTATAACTAATTTTTATTTTATCATATTATAATTTAAGTTTTGGAACCCTTTAGGTACATGAAGACCACCGGCTGTTATTTTTATCTGAAATAAAAAAACATTTATGAATATAATTTATCTCTAAACCAAAATGTTCTACAGTCCTTTACCTATAATATAGTTGCAAAAATTGTAGGTAATATGCTACCTGTGGCTTTGTCCAGGTCGACTGCTTTCTAATTGTTGCACTAATCTTGCTCTTGCCCTTTGGCCACGTCGCAGAGCTTCAGTGGAAGACTGTGCAGCATGTGAAACAATATGTCTACTGGCTTCCATTTGTAAATCATCCCCTGTCAACTCAGGAGCGTCTAATCCAGCATGTATGCACATATTATGCAAAACACAGCAGGCTATTATTATTTTTCCTGCTGTTTCTGGAACATAATGAAGCCCCCTAGCTGCTAGGAGACATCTCCATCTTCCTTTTAATATCCCAAATGTGCGTTCAATGGTGGAGCGTACACGTTTATGTAAAATATTATACCGGCCTTCTGGAGAGTCTTCTTGTATATTTTCAAAAGGTATCATCATATACTCTCTTAGAGCATATCCTGAATCACCTGCAAAAAATATATAATGAAATCATTACTCAAAATTACATAAACACAAAATACATAGTACTGAAATGTAAAAGTCATCTAGAATGTACCTAATAAAAATGTAGTATCTTCATTGAGATTCTCCAAATGACTTTTGATCTCACTATTTGCCCAAACAAATGAGTCATGTGTAGCCCCACCATATGAAGCATCCACATTTGGGATATTACAAGCAGTGTCACATATCTGCAAGGAAGAAACCAATCATAGAAAAAATATTAAATAGGCAACATAACATTAATAAGTGTATTGTCAACAGTAAATTACATAGGTATCTACTCACAACTTGTGCATTCAAAGAATGGAAATGCTTGCGGTTGAAGTAACGCTCTTCATCTTGATCCGGTCGCACAATTGCTATATGAGTGCAATCAATACAACCCACCACTCCTGGGATATTGTGAAGTTCATAAAATCTGTGGAACAGTTATATTTAAAAAATAGATCAAAACATCTAAGCTAGTTGCCTACGGCCATAGCTATTCTTAACTTACTTCCTTTTAATAGCATTTCTTTCACCCCGATTCTGAGGAAATTTTATGTACTTTCTTAGTATGGTTGGTGTATTGATTGCAGTTGTTACTTCTCTGATACATCTTGACACGGACTGTTGAGACATTGGTGCTTCCACGTTTTGGGCAACAGAACCCTGATAACTTCCCCGCGCATAAAAGTTAAGTGCTGTGAGCACCTGTAAAATGTAATTGGTAATCAGTAGATACTAACACTAACAATCGCCATACTTAAATTATAGCAGCACTGCTTTTATAAAACAAATTATTTTTCATAAGTGACTACCTACCTTAACCACGGGATCAATTCCACGACTATTCCTTTTTGGGCGCAGAAGAGGCACTATCTCCTCGCAGAGAGTTTGAAATAATTCCCGACTGAGTCTGTAGTTGGCTACAAACTCAATATCGGAAATTATGTTGGGGTCAAAACTCTCCCGTAGGCGACGACGGTTTCTTCTGCGCTCCAAGCATTCTTCTTCCAAACAATCTTCGATTAAAAAAAGTCTTGCTGCCATTTCACTAAAACAACAATTAATATATATCATAGATATAGTTTCACATCAATGACTTTCCATAATATTGTTAGAACATACCTTATTTTAATTATTTTTGCAATTCCGATAATGCTTCCGATGGTCAAAAGGTAACTATTTTGTTATCGTGAATTTTGACGTAAATCTCACGAGAAATCTGCTGTCAAATTCAAAACTTCGGTCGAGTTTCGCGCGTTCAGAGTAAGGTCCGAGACGAGAAACGTCACCTAAAGTTCGATCGGTACGAACGTCGGAACGAATGTATTTCGGAGTAGGAAATGGCCCGAACGATCAACCGAAACATTGATATTTGACGTTCGGAGTAGACCCCCAGCACTGGACGTTCGTCTTCGTCGTCGTCGGCGTCTCCACGGTCCTGAGGGACGTGGACGCCGCCAGGCTTCGACATCTTGTCTTCTTCCTCTCCTTCTTCCGCTCTAGGCTTGGTCTAGGCGTAGCCGCCGCAACCACTTCGGTGTAGAGCACCGAGATGAGCACGGGGCAGGCCTTCCCTTTGTGCTATCGCCGGCGCAAACCGAGGTTTGTTCCGTCGACACCACATACGGTCGACCTGGTTCAAAAGTGGTTCGTACGGGAACTGAGGGTACTTTTCTTCGCTTCGTCTTCGGGTATGGTACACTGAGATTTGGCTACGGGCTGATCCGGTGTCGGTCGGCCAAAATGTTCCTACTTTTATACAATTTTTCGTAAGTCTAATTTAATGTCTAACCAATCACAAAAAATCACATTAAAATCGTTAGCCAATCAGAGCTAAGCAAGAAATTGTGCAATTTCCCTAAGTACCTCGAAACTTTACCGTAACGAGAACCGCGCGACAATATTGCTCGATTTACTCTAAGTTTACATAGTTAGACTATGTATTTGTGGTTTTTATATAGTAATTATACAACAAGAACATAAATAAAATACAAACATAACATAAAAACACTATTTCTTTACCTAACACTAAGTCTACTATATGTACAAGGTAAGTTCACTATCTATACAACTAAGGAGAAACATTGCACTTATTCACTTAAACTATTATTGTTCGTAATCACTTTGTTATAGGTTTATCAGTGTCTATGTATCACTTATGTACTGTTCACTATGCACTATATATTTCACTCTATGCACTATGTATTTTAGTTGTCCCGCACAATTAGGTTGGGGTATTTTTCGGATAGTTAGAATAAAACACAAGGGATATTTTTAATATTATATTAATCATAGGTATACACATGATTATGGCTTTTATTAGTTCTTTAAACGGATCCAAGTGATCAATTAGATTTCTTCGTCTCCACGTGTATTCACACAACCATTCTGTGAAATTTTGCTTGTGTTGTTACTGGTGGAATTTTTGTTTCAAACCTCTCAATGCGTTGAGTGTGTGTCCCATCGGGTGCCACAAATTTGTTTGTAGGGTCACTATGATTTACCCGTTTGTGGATATATCCATGCTGAGGAAGGCTCAGATATGCTCTCCAATAGTCTGTATGAATGAGAATGATGGAGCCTTCCTAAACATGTTTCTTAATTAGTGGCACCAACATTTCTGCAGATCTGTCATTATCGGGACACACCTCCAGCCGCAAATCGTCACTGCTGTCTTCAATCATGCCGATCACCCAGTGTCCCTCAATGTGTCGACCACGATTGTACTTCCTCCTTCCAAATTTGGACTCGTCAATTTGTACCACCTTGTTAAGGCCACCTATCTTCCCTTGGGCCCTTTGATTTTCCAGCTCATATATGGCAATAGTTTCCCGGCAATAACTGAACCAATCTGCTACAGTTCTTGAGGATATAATGGGACCATCATCATTCGCCAACTCCTTTTCGGTTTGATGATATCTCAGTCCCTCACTGAAGGCATACATCATCTGAAATATACTGGTAAGAGGCAACCGTGCGTTTTCAAACCATGTCCCATTAGCACGAGACAACTGTCTTGTCCGACAGTTGCTTTTTCGGCATCTGAATTTGCCGACTTGACCACTTTCCTTCGTCAATGACATCGGCGAATGGTGGTATGAGCATAACTTCACTCTAGGGATGAGTCCTCTCTCCTCCGCAAACTGAAGACACTGATCATGTGTTCCCAATTGCAAAATGATCTTTCTCCAGTTCCACATAGATCTGAAACAAATAAAAAAGTGCTACTTAATATAAAGAACTAAAACATTTTTCCACTTTAACAGACTACCAGTAACATATATACAATAATTCAAAACTGACCTTAACTCATCCGAGTGAGGATTGATCCTTCTGCCGCTAGACCCAGTAGGCCTGAGCATCACAGACATAAGGTCGTCGTCTTCTTCGTCCTCCGCAATACTAGCGATAGCTGGTAAGCTACCACTAGAGCCTGCTGCTGCTACTCCACTGGGACCAGCAACCGGTTCGTCGATGACCGACGACACACACGGGAGCACAAGTGGCTCATTTGAGTCCAACACTTGCACTCGCGCAGTAGGCACAAGCGGCTCTATTGAGTCCATCACTCGCGCACTACTTAAAGAAGAAGACACAGGCACAGAAGAGGAGGCCGTGACAAGCGGCTCATTTGAGTCCAACACTTGCACATCACTCGACTCTTCAGACACAGGCACAAAAGAGGAGGCCGTGACAAGCGGCTCATTTGAGTCCAACACTTGCAGATCACTCGACTCTTCAGACACAGAAGCATAGGGCTTCGGGGACGCCATGGTAGTCATACGAACGCAACTTGCAGGGCAACAAACGAACGATGACTGACATGACAACTATAAAGCAAAATGGGCGCGCTTCACGTTCCGTTCCGTTACTTAGTGAAAACAAATATTTGTTACTTTTTATGTAAATAGTCAATCTAATTGCTTGTAACTGCATGGTTTTTGTGCAAATTAATTACATACGTAATTTAATACGTGAAAATTAAATTATATTTAAAAAAAAATATGACGCTTAACGAAACGTGAAACGTCAATCTAAATGGCGTATTAGTTTACAATTTTTGTGGAACTTTGGAAAATTATATCTCGTAAACGGTAAGTTTGCGCAACTTACTATTTTGCAAAAAGCTTTCTATTTATGAGTACTATCTACAATAAAAACATGAACTTCCAAATCGACGGTCCATAAAGGAAAGTTTAGCCCAACAGGATTTTAGCCTGGGTAAGTTTAAAATGAGTATATTTCTATTTCTGTGTGGTTATGACGGCACTCGTATCAGTGCTAGAATTTTGTCAGAATGCTATCGCAATTTATTATATTTTGAGACCAGTTCTGTGTTAAAAGAATTTACTATCGTGTTGAATGTTTATTCGGCAATAGTTTTCAGCCAAAAAATAAACGGTAATAGATTTAAGGTCAGATTAGATTTTTCGTTTCAAGTGGAGTCGGAAACAAAAATGTCATTGAACCCATTATGGCTGCCAACCTAATTTAGAGATAGTAATAAATATTAATATATTGTATTATTGAATTGGAAAGGGTATTTATTGTAGAAAATAGTTAAATTTTTTATTCATCTTTCTTTACTCAAATTTCACTGAACAAAAAATAACCAGAAATGTTAAGAGTATTTTCACGTAAGTGGGAATGCCTTCAATCAATTCCATATTTTTCTGTATTAGATAAACCTATCAACATAATATTTACATATATGTTACAGCAGAAACTTAGCTTTCAGATAGTAACAATATTTTTAGTTTACGTGAAAGCTATATACTTGTAGTAAATTATTAATTTGGGTGAAAAATTATTCACCGTGAGCAAATGTCACATGCTAGTCATATGCCTCTAAAATAAATATTTATTTACTATGAAGTATGTTTTTTTTGTTTTATCGTATGTAGATTCACCTATTGTTAGCTAATGTATTGACTTTAGAGAAAGATTGGATAAGAAACTTATTTAGTGTACCTAGATATAGTGTAGCGGGAAGGTTTTAAATAAAACGACCAAAACGGGTAACACACCCTCTATACTTTTGCCTTAACAGCACACAATTATTACAAATAACATAAATCAATACCATTTAAAATAATAATAATTATATAGTAGCACTTACTCTGAGATGTTGCTTATCCTGAAAACTGGAATGGAATGTGTCAGGACAGCGCAGCGCGTTATTTTATAACCTCTGCCAACTGTCATAGCGCTGAGCTGTAAAATCGCATAACGTTCCAGTTGTCAGTGCAAAATAAATACATTTTAATGTTGCTAATACAGAAAACAATCATAATGTATGTAACTAATCATAAAAATCGCTAACAGTCGGCCATCCGTATTACAAATACGACCTCGTATGTGAAAGAATAATAAAGAAATTGGTGTTATACACAAAATAATGAGAGAAGAAAAAAAGAATAACAGCAATAAAGCAAACAGATATCTATTACAGTAGCGAATAAAACTTTAGATTATTCATACACTGGTTGCTGTACCTAGGAACGAGACTAAACATAATTATCAATTTACCAATATTACTATTTAGACACAATTGATTGCATTATTTAGTTGTTATGTAAAAGTAGCTTATAAGCAATTGTGTATACATGATTTTACTTTGTTGCTCAATAAATATATATTATTATTATTATTGCATTTATTTATTTTAATATACATATCATTTATATTTTTAAATATTTATATTTTATTATTATTATTATTCTTACAAATCATTATCTTATTCTTTATACAGTCAGCCTGTAATGAAAAACAAACAGGCCCCTTAAATGTCCTGCCTCTACTGATTCAAAGCATTTTATTTCAAATAAACCATTTACAGGCACTTTTGAAATGTCAAGAAGTCAAGTTACAAATCTATGTTACTTATTTCTTGTCGCTATCATGTAATGACCAACGTACAGGCCACTCAAATATCCTGCCTCTAATGAAAAACAAACAGGCCCCTCAAATGTCCTGCCTCTAATGAAAAACAAACAGGCCCCTCAAATGTCCTGCCTCTAATGAAAAACAAACAGGCCCCTCAAATGTCCTGCCTCTAATGAAAAACAAACAGGCCCCTCAAATGTCCTGCCTCTAATGAAAAACGGGCCTCTCAAATGTCCTGCCTCTTATATAAACAGACAGGTCCCTCAAATGTTCTGCCTGTAATGAAAAACAAACATTAGTAAATTAACAATTGCCTGATAAAGCCAATTGGTTTATCCTGAACAGGCCCCTCAATGGTCCTGAACAGGCCCCTCAATGGTCCTGAACAGGCCCCTCAATGGTCCTGAACAGGCCCCTCAATGGTCCTGAACAGGCCCCTCAATGGTCCTGAACAGGCCCCTCAATGGTCCTGAACAGGCCCCTCAATGGTCCTGAACATGCCCCTCAATGGTCCTGAATAGGCCCCTCAATGGTCCTGAACAGGCCCCCCCAATGGTCCTGAATAGGCCTCTCAATGGTCCTGAACAGGTTTCTGTCAATATCCTTTTGATTTTGATATGGCCACTCAGGCCAGGTACATGATAAGTTTCAAGTGCATGTCACAATAACATCAATGATTTACCTCAACCACAAAATTTCACCCGTTATTTGTGATATCTAAATTGAAATCGAGTCAATGATTGATTAACAATGACTGTTTGTTTACAATTGATATCAGTTGTAATCACTGCCCCGACTAAAACGTGAGGGTATATATTTAATTTACTCCTTTGGCTCCGATTAGTTTTTATTGAAACTCCAAATTTCGATACAATAACTAATCAAAATCCGAGATCACGAACTATGAAACAGTTTCGTCTATTTTATTTCATTTCATTCATTAAAATTACCCACCCAACTATTAATTATCAGTACGTACGCTGTAAATCCATTTCGATAGTTATGTTCAAAGCCAATCTTATTTATTTGGTCTTATAATGTTAGAAGATAACACCGTTATGAAGTTTCAAACTAATCCCAAAAAGCAAGTATCCAAGTTCGGTAAAATTGCATAGTAAAATTCATGAAACGTTTGTTTGACGGAAGTGTTATGTCAGTGACACACTGACGTTAAAAGTGACATGACACTGTTGTCATGTCACCAATTTTATTGTAGGTCAATATTTGGCGTGTTCCCAGTCACTCGGGTATATGTGGCAATGAATGCGCTGACTCACTGGCAAAATATGCCACATCCAACCCTGTGGACCGAAGGCATTACATGCTGCATGGTTACGATATACGCTCGGACACCAAGCTTAAGTTGTTCAACTCGTGGTCAGCGGCATGGCAGGTAAGTTCTAAGCTCAAGGGAGCATACTACGCCAGCATCCAGCCTGACATCCAGCGGAAACCATGGTTCTTCAAGTGTCCTAAACTGTCCAAGAAAACGGTCTCATCCTTGTGCAGACTGAGACTCGGCCACTGCTGTAGTCCAGTGTTCCTTCACAAAATCCGCGTTCGTGACAGCTCTTTGTGCGAGTGCGGCCTTGATGATGGCACATTGGACCATATCTTTTTTTCATGTCCTTCAAACTCCCACTCCTTCGACTTATACCAAATGCTCCCCAAAATTAAAATACCCCTCCCTACTAACTTCCATTCCCTATTCACTAACTTTTCCCCTAAAGCTGTCCAACTTCTATCCAAATTCCTTAATGACAACCATATTAATCTGTAGCCTGGTGTGTAGTGTCTTTTAATCTGTAAATATTAAAGTATTTTGTGTTGTCATATTATATATTTTAAGTCTGTGTTAATTAACAAAAATTGTGTTGTCCTTACAGCCACTAACAAGTTAGATCTACCACAAAGTGCAAAGTTCGACGGCTCACCTTACGGCGCTGTCGTCACCACATGACACTGGCAGAATAGTCGACATCGGCGCAGTTGCCAAAAAGGAAAAAAAAAAAAAAAAAATATTAGGTGTGAAAAAGTGCGTCATTTTTGCGATTGGAACATATATTATTTGGAACATTGGCTCAAAAGATACAAACGGATCATTTGAAACATCGGTTCACAACAAAGAGATTTAAAGAGATACAATAGAGAGGCTATCAGAACAAATGTCTTAGAAAAACCGTCATCCCATGTCTCAGTGACTACCCGACCAGATGCCAAATGTAATATATCTAAGAAATGTGTGTGATAATATAAGTTAGAGGGTCGATGATACCAGAAAATTAAGAAAAAGGTAAAGAATTTGGGCGCCAGGTACACCAAACAAAAAAATTCGGAATTACTGTAATTCGAAGAGAATGGACTTCTAATCTGCCAGCAATGTAGATGTAGCAATAAAAATAAAACGATGAATTTAACTTCTGTCTTTTATTTTCTGGCCCGCAGTTCATGATCAGGTTCAGTAATTAAGGAGATATTATTTAATGTGATATTGTTGCATCTTTGCTGTTTAGTTTAATTAAAAAGGAACATTCCGACGACCAGACTTTCCCTCATGGAGACTCGTGGATTGGCAATCCATCAATGTTAAAATTCAAGTATATAGTATTGGGTAAATTGCTTAACTTCCTTAAAATAAAACCATGAATAGAATAAAACTATTTCGCAAACATGGACGAAAGACTAGGCGATATGGTCGAACGACTTTAGCCTTCCCTACGGAGTAAACAGAAAAAAAATAATGACAGACACAATGTTTATCGTTTGAGTTGGATAAAGAGTTTGATATGCATTGATATGTTTGTTTTGGGATTCTCGCCACGAGTGTACTTTGGTTAGCACGTGTGTTTTGAGAGTTTTAAGTTTTAACTGTTTCTGAGTGATCGTTGTTACCTTTGTGACTTGTTTTTATATAATTGTGCCGTCCTTGTGTTCGTAAACAGGTTTGTTTTGTGATTGTCTTGTGTTTTGCTCAGTTTATCCAAGATGGAGAGAAATAAACCCCCTGACCCTGCTCCCCCTGACATTCCAACTTCCCCAAATCTCTTATCCCAAAACCCACTAACACAATTTGCCGACGTTGTCTGTAGTATCACGGAAATGGATGTATCCTTAAATACACGTAAACGCCCCAGTGTCGAACAGACCACTATTCCCACACCACCAAATAAACAACCGAAGAGTCAAATCGGTCGTGTGAGATACTCTGCTGTAGACAAAGGCCCTTATGTCGTTCACGTTTCTCGGCTGGAAGCTTCACCAAACGCAGGCACCACATTACATCCTGTAAACTTTGGTAAGTTTTTAATATTTAATAATATCGCCAATGTTCGTCGGGATGGAGTCAATAAAGTTGGTCGTAACCGTGTCTCAGTGGAATTTACATCTCCCCAGGATGCAAATGCGTTCCTCATCAATAACCTCCTGTCCAAACACGGTTACTCAGCATCCATCCCAACATTCAACATCACAAGGATGGGTGTTATTTCTGGTACCCACTGATATTTCTGAGGAAGAAGCCTTAACCTATTTGTCTGTTCCTTCTGGATGTGGTAAAATTCTGAAAGTCCGCCGCATTAATAGGAAAATACAGAAAGACGGTGCGAATGAATGGAAACCCACAGAAACTTGTGTCATCACTTTTGATGGCCAAGTCTTACCTCCAAGGGTCTACTGTTGCTATACATCTCTCCCAGTTGAGCAGTACATCTACCCTACGATACAGTGTCGCAAGTGTTGCAGATTTGGACATGTGGCCAACCTGTGCAGGTCGAAACCACGCTGCAGTAAATGTGGCCACGATCACCCCGGTGATGGTTGCAACATTTCTGAAGGCGAGGCTTTCTGTATACTTTGCTCGGGTAATCACTTTGCCAACAGCAGGTCATGCCCCGAGCATGGTAGACAGAAGGCTATCAAGACAATTATGGCTGAGAAATCAATTCCCTATGTAGAGGCTAGTAAAATTGTGCCTATACCTTCTCGCAACTATGCCAATGCCACGAAATCTCAGTCATACCGCAAAACTGTCACACTCAAACCCAAGACCCATGCCCCACTTTCCCCATCATATAATAAAAATATCCACTATGATATAGTCAGTTCTCCCCAACCCACACAGCCCAATGGCTGCGCCTTGAATCCAAATAATGCATCACCTAACAATAATATCTCCATTGTTGAACTTCTCATTAAACTTTTACCTACCCTTATCTCTTCCCCTTCTAACTCCCAATCACCGTCCAACGTTGCCGACCAACTAATACAAATCCTTTCACAATTTAAAAATGGCGTCCAGCCAAACATTTCTACAGTGGAATGTGAGGAGCGTGTGGCATAAGAAACACGACCTCATATTCCTCCTCAATAAATATAAACCTCTTGCTTGCTCCATAGCTGAGACTTGGCTCACCCCAAGTCTCAGCTTCCGTATACCACATTACAACGTCCTCCGATGTGACAGATCCGACGGATATGGAGGATCGGCTCTTTTTGTCAACAATCGGGTCCCACTTTCGCCCTTATCTTTGCCTTCACTTACAGGCGACATGAGTATCGTATCTGGAAAGATGGAAGGTATAACAGTACTCTCAGTATATATTGCTCATCCTCAGCACAATTTTTTAGCTATTTTAAGAAATATCCTTTCCAACGTTCAAGGTCCTATATTGGTCATGGGTGACTTTAACTGTCATCATTATAGATGGGGGTCTGAGCGTTGTGATGCGTTTGGTACAGCTCTGGTCGAGATACTGGATGATATGGACCTCTGTATATTAAATAATGGTTGCCCAACACGTAGGTCTCCCCCTGGTCAGCAGAAGAGTTGCGTTGACCTAACATTTTGCTCTGCTGAGTTAGCAGCTTCGACTCATTGGGAATGTACAACCTTGTCGCATGGTAGTGACCATTACCCCATTGTCATTTCTTTGATTAACAGGACTTATTTAGAAAAAGCTTCCCCTCCGCTTTTGAAGTACAACCTGTCCAATCCAGATTGGACAAAGTTCGCTTCATTACTGGAGCAGAAAATTGATACTCTTCCAAATTTAAATCCAAATTTATCCGATCCTTCTGATCACCGCCATGCCAAGAGGTGTTATGAAAGTTTTGTTGAAGCAGTTACTTCTAGTGCAGATTCTTGTTTCCCACTTAAAAATAGTGCCCGAAACAAAATCCCGTCACCTCCATGGTGGGACCAAGAATGCACTTCAGCAGTTAGATTGAGGAACGAGTCTGAAAGGCACTACAATAGAGAGATGACCACCCAAAATCTGTTGGCTTATTTACAAGTTTGTGCTCGATCTAAACGTCTTCTCCGTAGGAAGAAACGTGCAGGTTGGGTGAAGTTCTGTACATCCTTATCCCCCTCCACCCCGATTTCAGTAGTGTGGAAGAACATCAATAGATTTAGATGTGGTTGCTCGCCTTCAATATCCTCACCAATTACTAGGGAAACAGCTGAATTATTTTTTGACAAAATAGCCCCACCGTATGTTCCACTCGCGTCTGAATACCATATCGCCCCCTTAAATGCTGTATCCAATGATCCCTTTGATGCGCCATTTACTTTAAAGGAACTGAATATGGTACTCAGCCATGTCCGGGACTCAGCACCTGGTAGCGATGGTGTGATATACTCCTTTGTAAAACATTCCGGGGATAAAGCTAAAGCATATTTCCTCGATATTATTAATTTCTGCTATGATCGTGGTTGGGTTCCAGATCAGTGGAAACTACAAATTATCATTCCTTTGTTGAAACCAGGCAAACATGTAGATGATCCGAACGGCCTTAGACCTATTGCCCTGTCCTCAGTCTTAGCTAAACTAATGGAACATCTTATTAAGAACCGACTTGAGTGGATAGTTGAATCCAGAGACTTACTGCCGAACTACCAATTCGGTTTTAGAAAAGGGCTTAGTACAATGGATAGTGTTGGAGTTTTAGTCACAGATATCCGTCTAGCACTTTCTAAAAAAGAGTCCGTCGTCGCAGCCTTTTTAGATATCTCCTCTGCATACGATAACGTTCTTCTTCCCGTCCTCAGGCAGAAACTGCACCAGCTGAGCATCCCGGTAAAGATGATCGAATGCATATGTGGACTACTGTATTGTCGCTCATTGGCTTTGAGGGTCCAGGGAGAGGTCTTTGATGAGAGGCTGACTTGGAAGGGACTCCCGCAGGGCTTCGTCCTCAGCCCCATTCTGTATAACCTGTATACATCCGAAATTGGCTCCTGTCTCAACAATAACTGCCACATCCTCCAGTATGCCGATGACTTAGTCCTGTATGTGTCAGATTCTTCCATCGTTGACGCTGCATCATCCCTGTGCCTCTCTCTGGACTCTTTGAACCATTGGCTGTTGAACCACGGTTTATCGCTATCTGCGCCGAAAAGTTCTGCAGTAGTTTTTTCTCGCAAAAGAACTATCCCTCCCATCACAGTGACCATTTCGGGAAAACCTATTCCGCTGACAAATAAAGCAAAATTTTTAGGCGTTTTTTTGGATTCAAAATTAACAGGTAAGCACCACATAAATTTCTTAATTAAAAAATGCGAACGCGTTATTGCCATTTTAAAAGTTCTGGCGGGTGTGTGGTGGGGTGCCCACCCCTACACCATGAAATTAATATACAACGCCTTAGTCCGCAGCATATTAGATCATGGTACGTTCCACCTAATACCATGCAACAAAGGTGCTTTGGCTGGACTAGATAGGGTTCAGTCTAAGTGTCTTCGGATCATCTCTGGGTGTATGAAGTCCTCCCCCGTTAACGCGTTGCAGGTCGAGTGCGCTGAACCACCTCTAGCCCTAAGGCGGCAATATCTAGCTTCCCGTTTTTTGTCTAGGATAATATGTAGATCCTCCCATCCCCTCATTTCAAAACTGAATGAATTAAATAACATATGCAGAACCTCAAACTACTGGAAAAATAAAGAAATTCCCTTAATTCTAAAACATTTTCGTATTACTCAAAATTTTGAATGTCCGATCGTCCAATATCCTAAATTACCCCTTTTTAATTTTGAGTATGAAGTTTTATGTTTCACCCCAAAAATTTTCTACAACATTGGCATATCCAAAAATTCCCCTTCGGCGGATTCGGCCTTCAATGCGGTGGTGGGCGAGCGATGGAATGGTTTTCAAAAATTTTTCACTGACGCCTCAAAATTCACCGACAGTTACACTGGAGCTGCAGTTTACTACCAAAGTTCCAGAATTATCCTTCAATTTAAATGCCCCATGGAGTCTTCTGTGTTCACTGGTGAATGTGTGGCTTTATTAGAAGCTTGTCTTTTTATAGAGTCGCCGTTATTTTCACAGACTCCCTTAGCTGCCTTCAAGCTTTGGTCCAAAACTCTTTTAAAAGTAAATTGCACAGCTCACTAATTTTAAAAATTAAAAAGTCCCTATTTTCGTGTTTTAATAGTCAAAAAGAAGTTCAGTTAGTTTGGATACCTAGTCACTGTGGCATCAAGGGTAATGAATGTGCTGATACCTTGGCTAAAGACGCTTGTTCGTCAACCACAGCTGACCTTTCATATAATTCTAACCAGGGGTACGACTTACTGAACCTGCCAAAAGCAAGTCTTCAATGTGCATGGCAGGAACAGTGGAATACCACTGGTAAGAAGAAGGGCAAATTCTACCACGCAGTACAGCCGACCATAAAGTCTAAACCTTGGTTCTACCCTTTTAAAAAAATGTCCAAACCAGTCATTTCCGTCCTTTGTAGAATCCGCTTAGGGTTCTGCTGTACTCCTGTCTTCTTGGAAAAAATCCGAGTTCGTGACTCTTCCATATGCGAGTGTGGTTTGGAAGAAGGTACATTGGATCATATATTTTTTGAATGCTCAAACAACGTTCCACCTTTAGATCTATATAGCCGCCTCCCGAAATTCAAAATTCCTCTCCCAATTAATGTCCCCGCCCTCCTTACATATCCCTCTCCAGATCTACTTGTGGCGCTGATGAGCTTCATCCGTCACAACAACATCAAATTATGAGCCTTGACTTGTATGTAATTGTGGTTACGTGTATATTCTTATTTAATGTTCTAACAATTTTAATATTTATGTACCTTTATTTTTTGTTTGTTTCAGTCCAGTACTAACACATGAAGTCCAATCGTATCAGTCGAAAATTTATACACCGATAGTTACTACGTTTCTAGCATACCAATTCCTTGTGTTAATGACATACGTACTTGCTTATCAAATTTACTTTCGACATTGGCAGAATAGTCGACATCGGCTCTATTTGCCATCAATAAAAAATAGAATAGAATAGAATGTTTGTTTTGGTAAATCGAACAACACAACTTTCATTGATACATAAATAATTAATAAAAAACAAAATGGAAAAGCTACCAATGTGTAGGCTATGTTTAGCGGAGAACGTTCGCATGTATGTAGTGGTAAACAAAGACTTGCATGAACTGTATGAGAGGCTGACTGATAATCCGGTAAGTTTCGCCTATCTACCTCGAGTAAGAATCAACACTTTCTCCGTGTGAGTAGAGGCGTACAGCAAGCAGTGCTAACCACTCACTGTAGTCCTGATCAGCATCATTCCCTTGCAACTATCACAATGTATTTGTGTACTGCGCAACATGTCGCGTTCCATGCCCCTCTACGAGTCGGCATCTCTGTAGTCCCCCCTTTCTATAGGGTAATGTCATCTTTCTCACGCTACATCCATTATTTCTGTGGTCACCCCCTCCTCTCGTAATTATCCACGTTCACACTCTTAAACTTTACTAACTAAGCTTATGACTTCTCTGTATCACGTTTGAATGTAATTTATTCATAGAAAAAAAATAGTTGAAGACAAGTTTATTACAGTTTGTAACTGGAGACAGTAGACCGATGCTCGCTTGTTTCATCTGCTGCACTAAACTGAAGCAATGCTGCCAACTGCAGAGAAAATGTCTGGAAGCTGAAGAGCTGCTCACTCAGATGATGAATGAGGATTATGAGGTGAGGCTTAGTTTAGTTTTGAAATTATATATATATTTTTTTAAGGTTTTTTTTTAATTTGTAAAATATTGTAGTATAATGCAGAAGCATTTTTTTTTCAAAATTTGTAATTGTGAGTACCATGGAGCTATTTTATGGTTTTTAGGTTACTATTCGACTTGTTTGACATAAATAAGCATGGCAGTTGAGAGCTTGTCATGCTCACTCAAATGTTTCACTGATGGTGGCACGCGTGTTGGATCATTTGGTTCCCTTCAAAATGGTTGAGCTGAGTGGTGCTAATATTCGCGTCATGTCCGTGAATGGGCGCTGTCAGTTAAGACTGGTCATCTCTTAGCTGCTATTTTAATATCTATTTAATATATTTAGTTTTTATTTTTACTTTATTGACATTGTTCTCACATGATAGCGACAAGAAATATGCAACAGAGATATTTGTAATTACAAAACATGATAGAAAAGAGTTTCCATGGAGTTTCTTGCACATTCTTCTCCATAGAGATATACGCTTTGGAATGTGTAATTAGCATCATTTTTTCTGACTGACTGACTTCTTGACATTTCAAAAGTGCCTGTAAATGGTTTATTTGAAATAAAATGCTTTGAATCTTGAAGCATTTGTTATCACATATACCTCCAGGGTTGATTTTTGAATTGGAGCAGTAAAGGCAGGTATCTTAACCTTTAAAATGCAAGAACATTCTTAGGAGACTTTCCTTGAGTAATTGCTAATTTTATTTATAGATTTGGAAAAAGAATTACACTCAGAAGAAGTAAACAGACAATTTTATCAGAAACTGTTTGATGCCATTCCCCTGCATCTCTAAAATCCACCCTGTATAGATGGGTTGGATGGACATTTTCCCTGAGGTTTGGATGGATGGAGGTTGGTACGTAATGCATCTTGACTTATCTAATACTTTTATTTTTGCAGCAAAACCCCCTTATAAACCAAGACCACTTCAAGTGTTTTAATGTGTTGATTCAATCTCCCATGGAGCATATAAGCATAGATTCTGATGATGAATTTCAAACAGAATGTGATGCTATCAAAGAAGAATTACCAGCTGTTTGTGAGAGACTAGATGATGTCATTGAACCAGAGGAGGAACATCAAAGTGATGGTATGTTTTTAAGAACTAGAAATCTATCTATCTATACCAATATTAAGAGAGGTGAAGTGGTTTGCTTATAATGTTTATAAAAGGTAATGACACCAGATCATTTAGTGATACCAGTAGTTGAATTCTTGCAGAGATAGTCACTGAGGTAGGCCACAGGGGCGAAGCTGTGGGGAAAAGCTAGTAAATAATATCTGAAAATTAATGTAAAGATGCCAAAGGTTTGCAAACAAGCAATGGAGCGCAGTTTACTATGAAACACTATACTGCACTCCAAAAACGAAACTGAAACTAGCAGCTAGCAGCCGGCAGGGACGGATCTTGAGAAAAGGGCCCAAGGCAACCAAATATTTATAAAGTAAAAGTCATCTAAAATTGATCAATTTACGAAGATGAGAAGAAAGATTACACAGATTACACTTTAATAAAACTTTACCTTAACAATTTTAAACTGGTACTTTAAATCGAATATTTTAACTTCGATTCTAAATACTCGAATCTGTCCAAACTCGGTCCAACGTCCACATAGAGCGTCATTGAGCTCTGATATTATTTTCAAGAGGCATACTCAATACCTTCTATTTTTTTTTAATTTATTAATCTAAGAATTTGGATTTTTATAATAATTCTTCTGTAACTGTAGTTCTGAACACTCGAATCTGTTCAAACTTAGTTCAACGTCTACTTTGAGTGTCTTTGAGGTCTGATATTATTTTCAAGAGGGATACTCAACCCCTTCTATTTTTTTATAATTTATTATTTTACGAATTTTGACTGTTATCATAACTCTTCTGTAACTTTAGTTCTTCTGAACACTCGAATCTGTTCAAACTTAGTTCAACGTCTACTTAAAGGGTCATTGAGCTCTGATATTATTTGCAAGAGGGATACTCAATCCCTTAAATTTTTTTTAAATTTATTAATCTATGAATTTGGATTTTTATAATAATTCTTCTGTAACTTTAGTTCTGAACACTCGAATCTATTCAAACTTAGTTCAACGTCTACTTAGAACGTCATTGAGATCTGATATTATTTTCAAGAGGGATACTCAATCCCTTCTATTTTTTTATAATTTATTAATCTAAGAATTTAGATTTTTATAATAATTCTTCTGTAACTTAAGTTCTGAACACTCGAATCTGTTCAACTTAGTTCAACGTCTACTTGGAGTGTCTTTGAGGTCTGATATTAATTTCAAGAGGGATACTCAACCCCTTCTATTTTTTTATAATTTATTATTTTACGAATTGTGACTTTTATCATAACTCTTCTGTAACTTTAGTTCTGAACACTCAAATCTGTTCAAACTTAGTTCAACGATGACATGCGTCATCATTGTCGTCAACAACGTCTGATTACAATCATAATTTCATCATTCAAATTAGAGTCATGTTGACCTAGCGGTTTAGCATGTGCAGATAGATGCGTAAATCAATGAGCCATGAGTTCAAATCTCACGTAGTACTCACACTTTTTGTAAGTTATGAATAACAAACAAAAGAAGTTGGAAGGAATATTATATCAAAGCTAATAAGTGGATATTTATTTGTAATATAATATTCAAGTGGGTAGTTACTCAGCAAAACGAAAAAAATGCAGGTAAACAGGCTCATCAAACCAAAAGGCACTATTAAAAAATAATATGTTTATTTCTTGCAATTTCTTAATCAAATTTAACAATCACCGTTTATTAATCACCGAATAAGATTATAATATTATATATAATTTCTTATTGAGGCCATAGCTTAAGTACCTATTCGTTTCCAAAATTGGAAAGAGGATTGAAGCTTATGTAACCTTAACAAAAACAAACAAAAGACCAGATAATTTTATCACAAAGGTCAAAAGGATTAAAAATGTAGGCTAAAGACTATAAAATTGCACAACAACACATCAAGTGTTCATAACTTTTTTAAGTTGTTTTAAATACGGATATTAAGTTAAACACACATAACAAGGTCTCCAGTTAATACAGAGAATAAGTACTGAGTAAATAATGTTAATTCAGTATTATAATTATTTATTATCTTGTAGCCACAAACATAACCGTCCGTGTTCACTGGACTTAAAAGTTTTTTCATGAGTAAATATGACATTACTCTAATCAAAGTTTATGTGATCCAAAGCAAACTGCAATCTTGCCCTTTTATAGTTTTCTGTAAGCAAGGATTTCAAAGCATGCCTCCGATAATGCAGCTTTTCACTAAGTATTAAGAGCACGACGGACAGTGTCAACGCTTGTGTCAAATGAACCAGCATAGTGGTTCGTCGACCGACGTCCGTTTTCTTCGTACTCCCTTATCATGGTTTGATGCTGCAACATGTTTATTAGTTTTAGTCTGCCAGCTCTTTGATGGTGTTTCAAAGAACCCTCTTCTTCAAATCATCATATCCATAGAACAACTGTTTTTCTCTGCAAGAATAAAACAGAAATATATAATATCCAATAATGATTATTATAAAGGAGTTTTTTGTTTAAAAGCGTTAAAAAAAACTACTTACGTTTACACCGGTCTCTCTGGCTACTTCTGACAAGTTTTTACTTTGATTATGCATAGCAATTATTTGAGTTCTTTTTACTAAATCTATATAACAATGCATATTTACTCATTTTGGTAAAATAAGTAGACAATACTCCTGGTTAAAAATAAAATTGAACGAAAGGCGCTGGATCGAGATAATCGAAATTAACTTAGCGAACAACCAATTGAGCTTAGTCATAACTCTTTGGTCTAAGTATTATTTATACTACCTACTAGTTATTATTTATAAGTAAATCCATATTCAACGTACCCTCTCAAGTTTGAAAACTAACACATAGATAATCAAATATTTTTAAACTGATATTCAATTTTAATATCTTCATCTCTTTAAAAGAAATTATAAATTATTTCAATTTTTGAAGAAATAAAAAGAAAGTACAAATATAAGCATTAATTAAGCATTAATCATTTGAAGCACAGCGGCGCCATCTATTAACAGTATAATGTAATGTTGTCGATAGCAACATTTCAATCTGGTTTTACGCTTGATGGCGTCATTTCTCGCTTCACACCGATTTTATTTCTGTAGTACCTATGCACTTTTGCTTTTGACCGTACATTACTCAGCAAATTTTTTATTGTATCAAGATCATTAATCTGTGGGTGAGCAATGTTAAAACTAAAAATATTTATATCCTCAGCAACAACATTGATGTTGTTACCTTCAAAGGGTAGAGGAATTGGGGAGAATGTAACTTTGTTATTGATGAACAAAGCACATCCCCCATATCCATCTGATCTGTCATGTCGAACACCACTGAAACATGGAATCCCGAAATTGCTATCCGGACGAAGCCATGTCTCAGGGATGCTACAGACTGATGGTTTATGTTTGTTAATTAGATAGAGAAGGTCAGTCTTCCTGGGTGAAACACTCCTGACGTTCCATTGAAGGAATATCTGGAGATGGAATATTATGTATATACTGGACGATTGATGACAATTTGTTGACAACGTGTTCTGATAGGGATTGGAAAGGGTTCGCTAGCACTGTCATTAGCATACTGGAGATTACATCGAGTATGTTTTCAGGACTAATGGGACTGCTTGCCCCTTTTCTAGGGATGGCGCAGCCATTTTGAGAGGGGGAAAAGGAATAGCCTTGAATAAGGGCTTGATGAGCCTGTTTATCATAGCTGGGTGAAAGAGGGGCATGAGATTTGGGTTTAAGGTAGACTGTTTTACGGTGTGATCTGGGTGATTGGGGAGTTTGGCTGTGAGATTGAGGAGAACTTTAGAGAGTTTTGGTTTGGATGGTGCTCTTGACACTTCAGCATATGATCTTGAAACCCGAGGGAAAACTTAAATTGCTTCATATGAGGCAGACTTTTTTGCCATAAGGGCTTTTATCCCTTTCTGGTGGCCTAATTCAGGACAACCTTTATCATTAGCACAATGGTTGCCGAACAATTTACGCAAATTGCATATTCATTGGGAACTTGGCATCCATCACCTGGGTGGTCTTCACTGCACTTGAAGCAATGAGGTTTCGAACGGCATACAGTACGGGTATGCCCGAAACGGCAGCAGAGGAAACATTGTATGATCGGGTACATGTATTTTCAACTGAGAGAGCTGAATAAAAGCAGTAAACTCGCCTAGGCAGAACTTGCCCGTCAAAAGTGAGAACAACGGTTTGTGTGGGTTTCCATTCGGTGACACCTAAAGAACTCACCTTCCGGTTCATTCTCCTCGCCTTTATAACAGGGCCGCATCCAGCAGGAACCTCGATATTTTGGATGATTTCATCCTCTGTCCAATCCGTAGGAACATCTCTGACAAGACCCATGCGGGTGATGTTGTACTGAGGAATAGTGGCTAGATAATTGTTTTGGACTAATATGCGGCTGATCAAAAAGCTGTTCGCATCCTGGTGAGACTGGAACTCCACTGACACGCGATTCCTTCCCAATTGTTTCACGCTGCCTAGTACAATGTTACTGAAATTTTTCTCATGCAGGAACATTCCAAACTTAACTTTGTGAAGGGTGGTACAAGATATCTGACCATTGTTTAAGGAGACGTGCACTACATAAGGAGCATTGTCTCTAGTTGTATAGATCTGCCTACCGGTCTCTTTCTTATGGAATTTGAAAGGGGTTGTCACACTGGTCGGGGGAGAAGTCGCTAATCTTTTTCTGCTAGCAGATTCAGAGTCCATTTTGTCGTTTGAAGCATTATCGTCGGAAAGGAAAACTGTTAATTAGGGAAACACTCCAGTAGTGTATTCGAAAGGATCAGGGGGGGGGGGTCGGGAGGTTTTTTAGTATCCATAATGGATACTGGATAAAATGGTTAAAAAAAATACACCAAAACTTACGCTATATACACCTTACAACACAACATAGACACAAATAATAGTTTCGATTGAAGTTCACACGGATTCGATTCACTTAAATCGAAAATTAAAAAAACAAACGAAAGCACGTGTTTGACCTTCACCACTACCAAACAAAGTCATCCTTGGGGAATTGCTTCTACAGTCTGTGTGACAGCTGGATATTTAGTGAGCTACCGACATAGACATGACATGTTTTTGAATATTTATACTTACTAGTCAGTTTCCCCAAATATCTTGCCACGTTTACAATGATCTCTTCACTGTTGCTTACTTGCAGAGCAAGAACTGGACAATCTGTATAATAGCTATTCAGATGCTAAAGATGTACCAGCACAAAAGTCTGAGCCAGATTCAGAAGATGATGAACCCTTAATAAAGAGCAAAACTGAAGTGGAGGAAGAACCAGAAGTATCGAGGAAGAAGCGAAGAGCCGGTGACACGACACGTAAGTATTAGTTAGTGAATCAAGGATATCATTACTGCTTACCATCAAGTGGTTTCGCAGTCAATCAGGTCATATTAATTTAAAAAAATAAACATCGTGTGAGCGAACAGGCCGACTGGTTTAACAACATGAACTTACCAAAAGGCGTCTTGTCTGTACACTCTTGAGTAGCACAAACACACTGCTACACCTTGAGTAGTTGCTCTCGCCGGAGAGCACACTCCTACTGCCAGATGTCTCGCAGCACATCTGCTTAAAGTACTGAACACTGATTGCAGATACAACAGAACAGGGCCTCAAGTCTGCTATTACAATAGTGTCACAATGGTCTACCATTGATTTCGTAATTGTTGATTTTGACAAGTTTGGTAATCTAGTAATATAATGGCGTCATTATGACTTTCCAATGGTCAACCACTGACACTCCATTGAAAGAAGTGGTAATCTCGTACATACTGACAAATGAATATCTGACATATGCGGTAATCTGTAAAATTTTTGACAGTTCCTTTGATCAGTGACCTACCATTAGAACGTCATTGTGCAGTCATTGCTTTTAATAAGCTCAATATTGTCATTCTACTACAACTCTATTACGAGACCATTGACCGATCAATGATCGATCACTATGAATTAGCAGATTACGAACTTTTAGCAAAATGACAATGGAATCGTGTTGGAATGACGAATTTATAAAAATAGTAGACTTGGGCCCCAGTTCTGTGTGGGGAATAACATAACTCTTGCTTATGGCTCTGCCGTAGCTGGGTAATTACAGTTTATTTTGTTAAACCCTTTGATCATGCTTAGTAATATTCGAAAAACTGCAAAATGCAAATCTTTGGCTCTGATGAGAACCATTTGATTCCCTTTCATTTGATTGTGTTTTGAATTTCGTGCTTACTAGATTAATGATTACAGAGGCGGCCGTTGCAAAGAAACGAAAACTAAACAGACGAGGAAAAAAACTAAAAGACGTAATTACAAATAATCAAAAGAAAAATAAACACAAGTCAGGCACAAGAGTTATCCAGAACACTGTAAATTGTACGTCCAAACTTATTCCGAAAACAAGGGATTCTTCAAGTAATACAACACCTCGAGTTAATATTAGTGTTATTGATACTACTTTAGACATAGATTATCGTAATAATATTAAAAAACGTAATTTAACAAAACACGCTCGTATACGCACTGAAGGAGCAACTTACAAGTGTGATATTTGTCACTACAGTTGTAATAACAAGGGAAATTTAATAAAACATATTCGTGTACACACTGGTGAAAAACCTTTCAAATGTGATATATGCCACCATAGTTTTTTTCAAAAAAGTGTTTTAACACGACATATTCGTATACACACAGGTAAAAAACCTTACAAATGTGAAGAATGTCAGCTTTGTTTTAATCGGAAGAGTCATTTAACCCAACATATTCGTACGCACACCGGTGAAAAACCTTTCAAATGTGAAGAATGTCAGCTTTGTTTTAGCCAGAAGATTCATTTAACATGCCACATTCGTACACACACTGGCGCGAAACCATACAAATGTGAAGAATGTCAGCTTTGTTTTAGTCAGGAGAGTACTTTAAAAAGCCACATTCTTACGCACACTGGTGAGAAACCTTACAAATGTGAAGAATGTCAGCTTTGTTTTAGTTTGAAGAGTAATCTAACACAACACATTTGTACACACACTGGCGCGAAACCATACAAATGTGAAGAATGTCACCTATGTTTTAGACAAAATAGTACTTTAAAAAATCACATTCGTACGCACACTGGCGAGAAACCTTACAAATGTGAAGAATGTCAGCTTTGTTTTAGCCAGAAGATTCATTTAACATGCCACATTCGTACACACACTGGCGCGAAACCATACAAATGTGAAGAATGTCAGCTTTGTTTTAGTTTGAAGAGTAATCTAACACAACACATTCGTACACACACTGGCGCGAAACCATACAAATGTGAAGAATGTCACTTATGTTTTAGACAAAATAGTACTTTAAAAAATCACATTCGTACGCACACTGGCGAGAAACCTTATAAATGTGAAGAATGTCACCTATGTTTTAGACAAAATAGTACTTTAAAAAATCACATTCGTACGCACACTGGCGCGAAACCATACAAATGTGAAGAATGTCAGCTTTGTTTTAGTCAGGAGAGTACTTTAAAAAGCCACATTCTTACACACATTGGTGAGAAACCTTACAAATGTGAAGAATGTCAGCTTTGTTTTAGTTTGAAGAGTAATCTAACACAACACATTCGTACACACACTGGCGCGAAACCATACAAATGTGAAGAATGTAACCTTTGTTTTACTCATAAGAATACTTTAACAATGCACATTCGTACGCACACTGGCGAGAAACCTTACAAATGTGAAGAATGTCAGCGCTGTTTTAGTCAGAAGAGTAATTTAACACAACACAGTCGTACGCACACTGGCGCGAAACCATACAAATGTGAAGAATGTAACCTTTGTTTTAGTCGTAAGGGTAGCTTAACAAAACATATTATTTATAGTCACGTTGTTAAAAAACCATACAAGTGAGTAACAAACTAGTAACAAAACAGTTAGTGCAATTTTACTCAAAGATGTATTTCAACAAACCATATTATTAGTTCCGTGTCACGCGCGTTACCGATCGGACGTGACATGCGTGTCTAATTTAGTGCAGGATGAGTTCCTCTAACGTGGTAAAATGTGCAAGTTGCAATTTCGTTATTAACGAAGTGTTTGCTTTTGTGTGTAACTAACTGGACATAATGGACGAGGAAAGCCTAAGTTGTATATGTATTAGTGCTTTCTCGGATAGTGATATCGTAGAAGCAAAAACGCGATAACTTCAAAACGCAAGATTATGAGAAAGAAAGATGAGAAAAAGTTACGTGAGATTGAAGATATCGTTAGCTTATTACAAGTAACCCATCCTAACGACCGGCCAGTTTTTGTCGCAAAAAATTTGCAAAACTCCCGCCAGTATTATTCAATCACGTAGACGTGATAAAATTACTTAAAGATTTAACTAGGATGAGAAGTGAAATTGACGAGATAAAATCATTGTATGTATCTATTAGTCAACTTGAATCGATCAAACATGACAGAAGATTTTAAAAAGTTAACGAGCTTAAAAAGTCCTTGCTATTCGTATGTAAACACAAAGCGAGGAGGTGGAAATGATATGATGCAAAGTTGTGATTATGATAGTGGGCCTATGGGACTGCAACATGTTCCTATAACTAATAAAAATACTTCGGATCAGAGTTCCATAAACAAAAGTGTATCTTTTTCAACGCCTGCCCTCTACTCGTCAATATCAGCTGGTCAGAACATACAGACCACAAAGACAAATGAGCATGATCGGAAGGCGGTCGAAACCGCTTTGAGCTCACAACAATGCATCGACAACAACACCGAGTCGGGTCAGGCGGCAAACGCTGCAAAATGATAACAATGTTCGTACGAAAACATAATATGTTTTAATTGTCATTTCTTTAATTGTCATTGTTTTTTTTAATTGTCATTTCTTCTACTGTTTTAAACAACTCTATATTATAGAGTTGTTTAAAACAGTAGAAGAAATGAGCTCACGTAGTCACGTAGGCGTGATCAGTACCAACACAGACTAGTACTAGAAGAAATTCCTAGGCTAGCAAAATACAATAGGAGCTGTCCAGCTGTGTGTGTATATTTAACAAATTACCAAATACTTTAAATCAGTTAAACTGTAGGCTGTTTAAGGTTAAACTGCATAATTGGTTGACTGATATTACTTTCTATAGTATTAAACAATTTATGGAATATAGACATTTTCGAAGATATCTGACATTCACCAACCCGCACTGGGCCCGCGTGGTGGATTACGGCCCATTCCCTCTCCTAGAGAGGAGGCCTGAGTCCCAACAGTGGGAACATTATAAGGCCGACAATGCAAAAAAAAAAGACATTAGTTTTTCTTCTTGTTTGTATAATTTGAAATATTAGTTTTAAGTATTTATAAGTTTGCATGCTTAGTACTCGAATGCTACTTTGTACTATACTACCAAAATATTTTATACTGTCAAACGCTCGAAGGGACCGTAGTACCAAAATTCGTCCTTGCCGTTTCTAGTACGATACGACCTCATAATATATCTATTTCTGTCTAACACACGATGTTTTATTACCTTTTCTCTTTTCTACTTGAATCTCGATACATTATTTCATGCTAAAAATACGATAACAGTTCCAAAACTAATCACACTTTAAAAAAAAAAAATGTCAAAATCAGTCGTTGCATCTCGCGTGCGAACGTCAGCTGATTCTAGTAGCGCTTTACGGTAAAAAATAATATTTTCGGTTTTGAGTGAGTGTTTCTGTGTAAAGTGTTGATTTAGTGGATAATTAGAATATAGTTTATGTGTGTGCAACAGGAGGTTAAACTTTCCTTTATGGACCGTCGATTTAAGGGTTGGGGGGGAGGGAGGGCTACCCCCCTGCACCATCCCCATACCGTGCAAACCCATGGTTACGGAGATATTCATGTTTAAAGTTTGAGGTTAGGTTAGGTTAAAACACTAATTTCCGTCGATTTAAGGGCCGGGGAGGGGGGGGGGGCGAAGCAGGACTACCCTCCTATACCATCCCCACCCCGCAGAACCCCATGGTTATGGAGATATCCATGTTTAAAGTTTGAGGTTAGGTTAAGTTAGAACACTAATTTCCATCGATTTATGGGGCGGTTTGGCCCTAAATCATAATGCCTTTTTACATTAGAAGGGGATCTGGCGCTCGGCGGCCGCTGCCGCGGCACGCGCGCTCCGCTCGCTCGCCTTCGCGCGTTGTTGGTCACAGTTCTAACCTAACCCAAATGATTCTCTAACATTAGGGGGGATTTTGAGATTAGTGTGGCATACAGCCTCATTTGCTATACTGGGTTGGTGGGGCATAAAACCACTGGTTGACTTCTTTCTTCTATATTAGATGCTTTCTTCAAGATGGCTTCCCGCTGACTGGTGTCGGTCGGCCAAAATGTTCCTACTTTTATACAATTTTTCGTAAGTCTAATTTAATGTCTAACCAATCACAAAAAATCACATTAAAATGTTAGCCAATCAGAGCTAAGCAAGAAATTGTGCAATTTCCCTAAGTACCTCGAAACTTTACCGTAACGAGAACCGCGCGACAATATTGCTCGATTTACTCTAAGTTTACATAGTTAGACTATGTATTTGTGGTTTTTATATACTAATTATACAACAAGAACATAAATAAAATACAAACATAACATAAAAACACTATTTCTTTACCTAACACTAAGTCTACTATATGTACAAGGTAAGTTCACTATCTATACAACTAAGGAGAAACATTGCACTTATTCACTTAAACTATTATTGTTCGTAATCACTTTGTTATAGGTTTATCAGTGTCTATGTATCACTTATGTACTGTTCACTATGCACTATATATTTCACTCTATGCACTATGTATTTTAGTTGTCCCGCACAATTAGGTTAGGGTATTTTTCGGATAGTTAGAATAAAACACAAGGGATATTTTTAATATTATATTAATCATAGGTATACACATGATTTAATATGGTTTTATTAGTTCTTCAAACGGATCCAAGTGATCAATTAGATTTCTTCGTCTCACGTGTATTCACACAACCATTCTGTGAAATTTTGCTTGTGTTGTTGCTGGTGGAATTTTTGTTTCAAACCTCTCAATGCGTTGAGTGTGTGTCCCATCGGGTGCCACAAATTTGTTTGTAGGGTCACTATGATTTACCCGTTTGTGGATATATCCATGCTGAGGAAGGCTCAGATATGCTCTCCAATAGTCTGTATGAATGAGAATGATGGAGCCTTCCTCAACATGTTTCTTAATTAGTGGCACCAACATTTCTGCAGATCTGTCATTATCGGGACACACCTCCAGCCGCAAATCGTCACTGCTGTCTTCAATCATGCCGATCACCCAGTGTCCCTCAATGTGTCGACCACGATTGTACTTCCTCCTTCCAAATTTGGACTCGTCAATTTGTACCACCTTGTTAAGGCCACCTATCTTCCCTTGGGCCCTTTGATTTTCCAGCTCATATATGGCAATAGTTTCCCGGCAATAACTGAACCAATCTGCTACAGTTCTTGAGGATATAATGGGACCATCATCACTCGCCAACTCCTTTTCGGTTTGATGATATCTCAGTCCCTCACTGAAGGCATACATCATCTGAAATATACTGGTAAGAGGCAACCGTGCGTTTTCAAACCATGTCCCATTAGCACGAGACAACTGTCTTGTCCGACAGTTGCTTTTTCGGCATCTGAATTTGCCGACTTGACCACTTTCCTTCGTCAATGACATCGGCGAATGGTGGTATGAGCATAACTTCACTCTAGGGATGAGTCCTCTCTCCTCCGCAAACTGAAGACACTGATCATGTGTTCCCAATTGCAAAATGATCTTTCTCCAGTTCCACATAGATCTGAAACAAATAAAAAAGTGCTACTTAATATAAAGAACTTAAACATTTTTTCCACTTTAACAGACTACCAGTAACATGTATACAATAATTCAAAACTGACCTTAACTCATCCGAGTGAGGATTGATCCTTCTGCCGCTAGACCCAGTAGGCCTGAGCATCACAGACATAAGGTCGTCGTCTTCTTCGTCCTCCGCAATACTAGCGATAGCTGGTAAGCTACCACTAGAGCCTGCTGCTGCTACTCCACTGGGACCAGCAACCGGTTCGTCGATGACCGACGACACACACGGGAGCACAAGTGGCTCATTTGAGTCCAACACTTGCACTCGCGCAGTAGGCACAAGCGGCTCTATTGAGTCCATCACTCGCGCACTACTTAAAGAAGAAGACACAGGCACAGAAGAGGAGGCCGTGACAAGCGGCTCATTTGAGCCCAACACTTGCACATCACTCGACTCTTCAGACACAGGCACAAAAGAGGAGGCCGTGACAAGCGGCTCATTTGAGTCCAACACTTGCAGATCACTCGACTCTTCAGACACAGAAGCATAGGGCTTCGGGGACGCCATGGTAGTCATACGAACGCAACTTGCAGGGCAACAAACGAACGATGACTGACATGACAACTATAAAGCAAAATGGGCGCGCTTCACGTTCCGTTCCGTTACTTAGTGAAAACAAATATTTGTTACTTTTTATGTAAATAGTCAATCTAATTGCTTGTAACTGCATGGTTTTTGTGCAAATTAATTACATACGTAATTTAATACATGAAAATTAAATTATATTTAAAAAAAAATATGACGCTTAACGAAACGTGAAACGTCAATCTAAATGGCGTATTAGTTTACAATTTTTGTGGAACTTTGGAAAATTATATCTCGTAAACGGTAAGTTTGCGCAACTTACTATTTTGCAAAAAGCTTTCTATTTATGAGTACTATCTACAATAAAAACATGAACTTCCAAATCGACGGTCCATAAAGGAAAGTTTAGCCCAACAGGATTTTAACCTGGGTAAGTTTAAAATAAGTATATTTCTATTTCTGTGTGGTTATGACGGCACTCGTATCAGTGCTAGAATTTTGTCAGAATGCTATCGCAATTTATTATATTTTGAGACCAGTTCTGTGTTAAAAGAATTTACTATCGTGTTGAATGTTTATTCGGCAATAGTTTTCAGCCAAAAAATAAACAAACGGTAATAGATTTAAGGTCAGATTAGATTTTTTGTTTCAAGTGGAGTCGGAAACAAAAATGTCATTGAACCCATTATGGCTGCCAACCTAATTTAGAGATAGTAATAAATATTAATATATTGTATTATTGAATTGGAAAGGGTATTTATTGTAGACAGCGCAGCGCGTTATTTTATAACCTCTGCCAACTGTCATAGCGCTGAGCTGTAAAATCGCATAACGTTCCAGTTGTCAGTGCAAAATAAATACATTTTAATGTTGCTAATACAGAAAACAATCATAATGTATGTAACTAATCATAAAAATCGCTAACAGTCGGCCATCCGTATTACAAATACGACCTCGTATGTGAAAGAATAACAAAGAAATTGGTGTTATACACAAAATAATGAGAGAAGAAAAAAAGAATAACAGCAATAAAGCAAACAGATATCTATTACAGTAGCGAATAAAACTTTAGATTATTCATACACTGGTTGCTGTACCTAGGAACGAGACTAAACATAATTATCAATTTACCAATATTACTATTTAGACACAATTGATTGCATTATTTAGTTGTTATGTAAAAGTAGCTTATAAGCAATTGTGTATACATGATTTTACTTTGTTGCTCAATAAATCTGTACGGGTGGCAACTTTCTCGTATGCGAAATAGATAATAAAAAAATAGCTATTGTAGCAGTCTACCGTTCCCCGTCTTACAATTCTAAAGAAAGCTTTGACAATTTCTTAGATAGTTTAGATGAGATTCATACAAAACTCTCCACCTGGCAAAATACTGTCCTGATTGGTGATTTAAATATCGATATAAAATCAAATTGTAGAAGCGATCGCAGCTTAGAATATTTAACCCTAAACCTATCCCATGGGCTGATTCCAACTCACCTGTTTCCCACGCGTCTTGCCAATTGCCTTGACCACTCGCTTGTGAAAAGTAACTTACCTGTCACCACCCTGGTTCTGGAGTCACACATAACTGATCACAGACCACTAGTCCTGGCAATTGAAAACACTAATCACAGACCCAAAACTTACCAATTTTCCACTCGAGTAAATTGCGACGCATTAAAGATAGAGCTAGAAACCACAGACTTCTCGCTCCTTTATAACATCCTCGAGCCTAATCTGTTAATGAACACATTTATATCCATATTACGCACAACTATCGCTAAACATTCTGTAGAAACTAAAACACCTAGAAAACTAAAAATTATAAAGCCTTGGATGACACCAGGGCTTTTAAAATGTATTAAAAACCGAGATAAACTACACGTTAAATCAAGAAATGCACCTGACAATCTAATCCTTAAATTAACCTACACTCGCTATCGAAATTTTTGTAATGGTTTACTTCGAAAACTTAGAATAGCATACGAGAAAAATGAGCTTGAGAAAGCAAAAAATAACCCAAGAGCCCTCTGGAAAACCATTAAAGAAATAACCAACAGTCATAAACTAAAATCTAGCCCAATTGAATTATTAAAAATGAAAGACAACCCCAAATCCTCTATAAATAGTGTTTGTAACTTTTTTAGCAATGTAGGTAAAAACCTGGCGGATAAAATCTTATCGCAAACCAATACACCCTTAACTTTCGATGGCAGTCCTACCACTATGACCGAAAAAAATCCCCGTTTACCGCCATCCACCTCTCTCGTTTTGCTTGAGGTAGATGAGACTGAAGTTGAGTCCCTTATACTCCAACTACGCGATGATTGTGCGATTGGATGGGACGGAATCTCACCCAAAATATTGAAACAATCTCGTTCTATATTAGTCCCACCTTTAACGCATATCATTAATATATGTCTCCAAAAGGGTATTTTTCCGGATGCACTGAAGAGAGCCTTAGTTCATCCAATTCACAAGGGGGGGAACAGAAACTGTGTCAACAACTACAGACCCATCTCTCTATTAACTGCACTTTCGAAAGTCTTTGAGAGGGTCCTTTACAATCGACTGAGGAAATTCTTGGATAGATACCATATTATTGCAGACAATCAATACGGTTTTCGTTCGGGTGTATCAACGGAAGATGCAGTATTAGATCTGACGCAGGTAGTTGCTGAGAATCTTGATAGTAAAACCAAATGTCTAGGTATATTCTTGGACCTTTCTAAGGCATTTGACACAGTTTCTGTTCCGATACTCATTTCAAAGTTGGAGCTGGTGGGGATCCGTGGTATAACCCTGGAAATTTTTAAAAATTACCTTCAGAACCGTACCCAACGAGTAAAGGCTGAGGAGCACCTAAGTGATGAGGAACCAGTATATTACGGCGTTCCCCAGGGAAGCATCTTGGGCCCAATTTTATTTCAAATTTATGTAAATGACCTATGTAATATGACCCTCACAAACGCCAAGATTTACGCCTACGCCGACGACACGGCAATTATTGTTAACGGACCTAGTTGGGATAGTGTCAAAAATAGCGCAGAGTTAGCATTAGCTAAGATAACAAAATGGTTGAATTCAAATCTATTAACCATAAATCTTAAAAAAACCTGCTATATTCCCTTCGCTTTACGGCAAAACAATCTGCCAGATCACACTTTTTCAATTATAGCTCATACATGCCCACAACTATCAACTTCTTGCCCTTGCTCGAAGCTTACGAGATCTGAGGATGTGAGGTATCTGGGTGTACAAATTGATGCAGGCTTGCGATGGGACAAACAAATTAATGTACTTATTACCAGGACCTTGAGGCTCATCCACACTTTTAAATCCCTTAGAAGCGCCGCTGACCTAGATACATTAAGGATGGTTTATTTCGCCTTGTGCCAATCGATCCTCAGCTATTGCATTGTTGTTTGGGGAGGTGCAACAAAAACCAACTTCCTGAGAATTGAAAGAGCTCAGCGAGCCATCCTCAAGGTAATGACTCGTAAGCCATACCGCTATCCTACTTCTCAACTTTATTTGGACTGTAGGGTTCTAACAGTTCGGCAACTTTATGTGCTTCAATCCATTCTCAGAAGACATCGTTCTGTCCCCCGTTCTAATCCTAACAAGCGCACCAATGTTCCACTGGGTACCAGTCACAAAACAGTCTTTGCTAAACACCAGTATTATATACTAAGTACATACATCTACAAAAAAAATCATAAAATACTAAACATAATAGACCTTAATAAGAATGAACTTAAATCGAAACTAACAAACTGGCTTCTTCAACAGGATTATTCAAAAACAGAATCTTTACTTACATTCATCGCATAAATTTCATCTTAAATCTCCCAAAATACCTAAATGCACAAACACACGCACTCGCATACACACGCCCAAATATACTACTAACAAACACACACACGCACACATACACACACCCACACACACACATACACATACACACACACATACACACACAAACGCTTACTGCATGGCTACAATTCTTTTTTATTTTTACATACTAATCCATAAAACCAGTTTTAACCTGTAAGCATCTATAAACTTAAAGGTAGATCGACACACTCTGCTTGTTGTAAAATTAAAATGTAATAATCTTTAGCCGAACACTGTCTCTTAAGATACAGGATACCCTAGTTTAAGAGGCAGGGTTTATCAGTTTTGTATACAGATTTTTCTAACCTACGCAAGCCCTACCAATTCACCAATTGTTTATAAGATTACTCTGTAATACCTCTATGTAATGGTTATATATCTGTTATTCTTGAAGCAATAAATTTATTATTATTATTATTAAATATATATTATTATTATTATTATTGCATTTATTTATTTTAATATACATGTCATTTTTATTTTTAAATATTTATATTTTATTATTATTATTATTCTTACAAATCATTATCTTATTCTTTATACAGTCAGCCTGTAATGAAAAACAAACGGCCCCTTAAATGTCCTGTCTCTAAAGAAAAACATACATGCCCCTTAAATGTCCTGCCTCTACTGATTCAAAGCATTTTATTTCAAATAAACCATTTACAGGCACTTTTGAAATGTCAAGAAGTCAAGTTACAAATCTATGTTACTTATTTCTTGTCGCTATCATGTAATGACCAACGTACAGGCCACTCAAATATCCTGCCTCTAATGAAAAACAAACAGGCCCCTCAAATGTCCTGCCTCTAATGAAAAACAAACAGGCCCCTCAAATGTCCTGCCTCTAATGAAAAACAAACAGGCCCCTCAAATGTCCTGCCTCTAATGAAAAACGGGCCTCTCAAATGTCCTGCCTCTTATATAAACAGACAGGTCCCTCAAATGTTCTGCCTGTAATGAAAAACAAACATTAGTAAATTAACAATTGCCTGATAAAGCCAATTGGTTTATCCTAAACAGGCCCCTCAATGGTCCTGAACAGGCCCCTCAATGGTCCTGAACAGGTCCCTCAATGGTCCTGAACAGGCCCCTCAATGGTCCTGAACATGCCCCTCAATGGTCCTGAATAGGCCCCTCAATGGTCCTGAACAGGCCCCCCCAATGGTCCTGAATAGGCATCTCAATGGTCCTGAACAGGTTTCTGTCAATATCCTTTTGATTTTGATATGGCCACTCAGGCCAGGTACATGATAAGTTTCAAGTGCATGTCACAATAACATCAATGATTTACGTCAACCACAAAATTTCACCCGTTATTTGTGATATCTAAATTGAAATCGAGTCAATGATTGACCAACAATGATTGTTTGTTTGCATTTGATATCAGTTGTAATCACTGCCCCGACTAAAACGTGAGGGTATATATTTAATTTACTCCTTTGGCTCCGATTAGTTTTTATTGAAACTCCAAATTTCGATACAATAACTAATCAAAATCCGAGATCACGAACTATGAAATAGTTTCGTCTATTTTATTTCATTTCATTCATTAAAATTACCAACTATTAATTATCAGTACGTACGCTGTAAATCCATTTCGATAGTTATGTTCAAAGCCAATCTTATTTATTTGGTCTTATAATGTTAGAAGATAACACCGTTATGAAGTTTCAAACTAATCCCAAAAAGCAAGTATCCAAGTTCGGTAAAATTCCATAGTAAAATTCATGAAACGTTTGTTTGACGGAAGTGTTATGTCAGTGACACACTGACGTTAAAAGTGACATGACACTGTTGTCATGTCACCTATTTTATTGTAGGTCAATATTAGGCGTGTTCCCAGTCACTCGGGTATATGTGGCAATGAATGCGCCGACTCACTGGCAAAATATGCCACATCCAACCCTGTGGACCGAAGGCATTACATGCTGCATGGTTACGATATACGCTCGGACACCAAGCTTAAGTTGTTCAACTCGTGGTCAGCGGCATGGCAGGTAAGTTCTAAGCTCAAGGGAGCATACTACGCCAGCATCCAGCCTGACATCCAGCGGAAACCATGGTTCTTCAAATGTCCTAAACTGTCCAAGAAAACGGTCTCATCCTTGTGCAGACTGAGACTCGGCCACTGCTGTAGTCCAGTGTTCCTTCACAAAATCCGCGTTCGTGACAGCTCTTTGTGCGAGTGCGGCCTTGATGATGGCACATTGGACCATATCTTTTTTTCATGTCCTTCAAACTCCCACTCCTTCGACTTATACCAAATGCTCCCCAAAATTAAAATACCCCTCCCTACTAACTTCCATTCCCTATTGACTAACTTTTCCCCTAAAGCTGTCCAACTTCTATCCAAATTCCATAATGACAACCATATTAATCTGTAGCCTGGTGTGTAGTGTCTTTTAATCTGTAAATATTAAAGTATTTTGTGTTGTCATATTATATATTTTAAGTCTGTGTTAATTAACAAAAATTGTGTTGTTCTTACAGCCACTAAAAAGTTAGATCTACCACAAAGTGCAAAGTTCGACGGCTCACCTTACGGCGCTGTCGTCACCACATGACACTGGCAGAATAGTCGACATCGGCGCAGTTGCCAAAAAGGAAAAAAAAAAAAAAAATTAGGCGTGAAAAAGTGCGTCATTTTTGCGATTGGAACATATATTATTTGGAACATTGGCTCAAAAGATACAAACGGATCATTTGAAACATCGGTTCACAACAAAGAGATTTAAAGAGATACAATAGAGAGGCTATCAGAACAAATGTCTTAGAAAAACCGTCATCCCATGTCTCAGTGACTACCCGACCAGATGCCAAAATGTAATATATCTAAGAAATGTGTGTGATAATATAAGTTAGAGGGTCGATGATGTACCAGAAAATTAAGAAAAAGGTAAAGAATTTGGGCGCCAGGTACACCAAACAAAAAAATTCGGAATTACTGTAATTCGAAGAGAATGGACTTCTAATCTGCCAGCAATGTAGATGTAGCAATAAAAATAAAACGATGAATTTAACTTCTGTCTTTTATTTTCTGGCCCGCAGTTCATGATCAGGTTCAGTAATTAAGGAGATATTATTTAATGTGATATTGTTGCATCTTTGCTGTTTAGTTTAATTAAAAAGCTAAAGGAACATTCCGACGACCAGACTTTCCCTCATGGAGACTCGTGGATTGGCAATCCATCAATGTTAAAATTCAAGTATATAGTATTGGGTAAATTGCTTAACTTCCTTAAAATAAAACCATGAATAGAATAAAACTATTTCGCAAACATGGACGAAAGACTAGGCGATATGGTCGAACGACTTTAGCCTTCCCTACGGGGTAAACAGAAAAAAAATAATGACAGACAATGACCAATGTTTATCGTTTGAGACTTGAGTTGGAAGAGAGTTTGATACGTTTGTTTTGGTAAATCGAACAACACAACTTTCATTGATACATAAATAATTAATAAAAAACAAAATGGAAAAGCTACCAATGTGTAGGCTATGTTTAGCGGAGAACGTTCGCATGTATGTAGTGGTAAACAAAGACTTGCATGAACTGTATGAGAGGCTGACTGATAATCCGGTAAGTTTCGCCTATCTACCTCGAGTAAGAATCAACACTTTCTCCGTGTGAGTAGAGGCGTACAGCAAGCAGTGCTAACCACTCACTGTAGTCCTGATCAGCATCATTCCCTTGCAACTATCACAATGTATTTGTGTACTGCGCAACATGTCGCGTTCCATGCCCCTCTACGAGTCGGCATCTCTGTAGTCCCCCCTTTCTATAGGGTAATGTCATCTTTCTCACGCTACATCCATTATTTCTGTGGTCACCCCCTCCTCTCGTAATTATCCACGTTCACACTCTTAAACTTTACTAACTAAGCTTATGACTTCTCTGTATCACGTTTGAATGTAATTTATTCATAGAAAAAAAATAGTTGAAGACAAGTTTATTACAGTTTGTAACTGGAGACAGTAGACCGATGCTCGCTTGTTTCATCTGCTGCACTAAACTGAAGCAATGCTGCCAACTGCAGAGAAAATGTCTGGAAGCTGAAGAGCTGCTCACTCAGATGATGAATGAGGATTATGAGGTGAGGCTTAGTTTAGTTTTGAAATTATATATATATATTTTTAAGGTTTTTTTTTTAATTTGTAAAATATTATTGTAGTATAATGCAGAAGCATTTTTTTTTTCAAAATTTGTAATTGTGAGTACCATGGAGCTATTTTTTTTTTTTTAGGTTACTATTCGACTTGTTTGACATAAATAAGCATGGCAGTTGAGAGTTTGTCATGCTCACTCAAATGTTTCACTGATGGTGGCACGCGTGTTGGATCATTTGGTTCCCTTCAAAATGGTTGAGCTGAGTGGTGCTAATATTCGCGTCATGTCCGTGAGTGGGCGCTGTCAGTTAAGACTGGTCATCTCTTAGCTGCTATTTTAATATCTATTTAATATATTTAGTTTTTATTTTTACTTTATTGACATTGTTCTCACATGATAGCGACAAGAAATATGCAACAGAGATATTTGTAATTACAAAACATGATAGAAAAAAGTTTCCATGGAGTTTCTTGCACATTCTTCTCCATAGAGATATACGCTTTGGAATGTGTAATTAGCATCATTTTTTCTGACTGACTGACTTCTTGACATTTCAAAAGTGCCTGTAAATGGTTTATTTGAAATAAAATGCTTTGAATCTTGAAGCATTTGTTATCAGATATACCTCCAGGGTTGATTTTTGAATTGGAGCAGTAAAGGCAGGTATCTTAACCTTTAAAATGCAAGAACATTCTTAGGAGACTTTCCTTGAGTAATTGCTAATTTTATTTATAGATTTGGAAAAAGAATTACACTCAGAAGAAGTAAACAGACAATTTTATCAGAAACTGTTTGATGCCATTCCCCTGCATCTCTAAAATCCACCCTGTAGAGATGGGTTGGATGGACATTTTCCCTGAGGTTTGGATGGATGGAGGTTGGTACGTAATGCATCTTGACTTATCTAATACTTTTATTTTTGCAGCGAAATCCCCTTATAAACCAAGACCACTTCAGGTGTTTTAATGGGTTGATTCAATCTCCCATGGAGCATATAAGCATAGATTCTGATGATGAATTTCAAACAGAATGTGATGCTATCAAAGAAGAATTACCAGCTGTTTGTGAGAGACTAGATGATGTCATTGAGCCAGAGGAGGAACATCAAAGTGATGGTATGTTTTTAAGAACTAGAAATCTATCTATCTATACCAATATTAAGTGAGGTGAAGTGGTTTGCTTATAATGTTTATAAAAGGTAATGACACCAGATCATTTAGTGATACCAGTAGTTGAATTCTTGCACAGATAGTCACTGAGGTAGGCCACAGGGGCGAAGCTGTGGAGAAAAGCTAGTAAATAATATCTGAAAATTAATGCAAAGATGCCAAAGGTTTGCAAACAAGCAATGGAGCTCAGTTTACTATGAAACACTATACTGCACTCCAAAAACGAAACTGAAACTAGCAGCTAGCAGCCGGCAGGGACGGATCTTGAGAAAAGGGCCCAAGGCAACCAAATATTTATAAAGTAAAAGTCATGTAAAATTGATCAATTTACGAAGATGAGAAGAAAGATTACACAGATTACACTTTAATAAAACTTTACCTTAACAATTTTAAACTGGAACTTTAAATCGAATATTTTAACTTCGATTCTAAATACTCGAATCTGTCCAAACTCGGTCCAACGTCCACATAGAGCGTCATTGAGCTCTGATATTATTTGCAAGAGGGATACTCAATCCCTTAAATTTTTTTAAATTTATTAATCTAAGAATTTGGATTTTTATAATAATTCTTCTGTAACTTTAGTTCTAAACACTCGAATCTATTCAAACTTAGTTCAACGTCTACTTAGAATGTCATTGAGATCTGATATTATTTTCAAGAGGGTTACTCAATCCCTTCTATTTTTTAATAATTTATTAATCTAAGAATTTGGATTTTTGTAATAATTCTTCTGTAACTGTAGTTCTGAACACTCGAATCTGTTCAAACTTAGTTCAACGTCTACTTGGAGTGTCTTTGAGGTCTGATATTATTTTCAAGAGGGATACTCAACCCCTTCTATTTTTTTATAATTTATTATTTTACGAATTTTGACTTCTATCATAACTCTTCTGTAACTTTAGTTCTTCTGAACACTCGAATCTGTTCGAACTTAGTTCAACGTCTACTTAAAGGGTCATTGAGCTCTGATATTATTTGCAAGAGGGATACTCAATCCCTTCAATTTTTTTAAATTTTTTAATTTATGAATTTGGATTTTTATAATAATTCTTCTGTAACTTTAGTTCTGAACACTCGAATCTATTCAAACTTAGTTCAACGTCTACTTAGAATGTCATTGAGATCTGATATAATTTTCAAGAGGGATACTCAATCCCTTCTATTTTTTTATAATTTATTAATCTAAGAATTTAGATTTTTATAATAATTCTTCTGTAACTTTAGTTCTGAACACTCGAATCTGTTCAAACTTAGTTCAACGTCTACTTTAAGTGTCTTTGAGGTCTGATATTAATTTCAAGAGGAATACTCAACCCCTTCTATTTTTTTATAATTTATTATTTTACGAATTTTGACTTTTATCATAACTCTTCTGTAACTTTAGTTCTGAACACTCGAATCTGTTCAAACTTAGTTCAACGATGACATGCGTCATCATTGTCGTCAACAACTGATTACAATCATAATTTCATCATTCAAATTAGAGTCATGTTGACCTAGCGGTTTAGCATGTGCAGATAGATGCGTAAATCAATGAGCCATGAGTTCAAATCTCACGTAGTACTCACACTTTTTGTAAGTTATGAATAACTAACAAAAGAAGTTGGAAGGAATATTATATCAACGCTAACAATTGGATATTTATTTGTAATATAATATTCAAGTGGGTAGTTACTCAGCAAAACGAAAAAAATGCAGGTAAACAGGCTTATCAAACCAAAAGGCACTATTAAAAAATAATATGTTTATTTCTTACAATTTCTTAATCAAATTTAACAATCACCGTTTATTAATCACCGAATAAGATTATAATATTATATATAATTTCTTATTGAGGCCATAGCTTAAGTATTCGTTTCCAAAATTGGAAAGAGGATTGAAGCTTATGTAACCTTAACGAAAACAAACAAAAGACCAGATAATTTTATCACAAAGGTCAAAAGGATTAAAAATGTAGGCTAAAAACTATAAAATTGCACAACAACACATCAAGTGTTCATAACTTTTTTAAGTTGTTTTAAATACGGATATTAAGTTAAACACGCATAACAAGGTCTCCAGTTAATACAGAGAATAAGTACTGAGTAAATAATGTTAATTCAGTATTATAATTATTTATTATCTTGTAGCCACAAACATAACCGTCCGTGTTCACTGGACTTAAAAGTTTTTTCATGAGTAAATATGACATTATTCTAATCAAAGTTTATGTGATCCAAAGCAAACTGCAATCTTGCCCTTTTATAGTTTTCTGTAAGCAAGGATTTCAAAGCATGCCTCCGATAATGCAGCTTTTCACTAAGTATGAAGAGCACGACGGACAGTGTCAACGCTTGTGTCAAATGAACCAGCATAGTGGTTCGTCGACCCGTCCGTTTTCTTCGTACTCCCTTATCATGGTTTGATGCTGCAACATGTTTATTAGTTTTAGTCTGCCAGCTCTTTGATGGTGTTTCAAAGAACCCTCTTCTTTAAATCATCATATCCATAGAACAACTGTTTTTCTCTGCAACAATAAAACAGAAATATATAATATCCAATAATGATTATTTTAAAGAAGTTTTTTGTTTAAAAGCGTTAAAAAAACTACTTACGTTTACACCGGTCTCTCTGGCTACTTCTGACAAGTTTTTACCTTGATTATGAATAGCAATTATTTGAGTTCTTTTTACTAAATCTATATAACAATGCATATTTACTCATTTTGGTAAAATAAGTAGACAATACTCCTGGTTAAAAATAAAATTGAACGAAAGGCTCTGGAACGAGATAATCGAAATTAACTTAGCGAACAACCAATTGAGCTTAGTCATAACTCTTTGGTCTAAGTATTATTTATACTACCTACTAGTTATTATTTATAAGTAAATCCATATTCAACCTACCCTCTCAAGTTTGAAAACTAACACATAGATAATCAAATATTTATAAATTGATATTCAATTTTAATATCTTCATCTCTTTAAAATAAATTATAAATTATTTCAATTTTTGAAGAAACAAAAAGAAAGTACAAAAATAAGCATTAATTAAGCATTAATCATTTGAAGCACAGCGGCGCCATCTATTAACAGTATAATGTAATGTTGTCGATAGCAACATTTCAATCTGGTTTTACGCTAGATGGCGTCATTTCTCGCTTCACACCGATTTTATTTCTGTAGTACCTATGCACTTTTGCTTTTGACCGTACATGACTCAGCAAATTTTTAATTGTATCAAGATCATTAATCTGTGGGTGAGCAATGTTAAAACTAAAAATATTTATATCCTCAGCAACAACATTGATGTTGTTACCTTCAAAGGGTAGAGGAATTGGGGAGAATGTAACTTTGTTATTGATGAACAAAGCACATCCCCCATATCCATCTGATCTGTCATGTCGAACACCACTGAAACATGGAATCCCGAAATTGCTATCCGGACGAAGCCATGTCTCAGGGATGCTACAGACTGATGGTTTATGTTTGTTAATTAGATAGAGAAGGTCAGTCTTCCTGGGTGAAACACTCCTGACGTTCCATTGAAGGAATATCTGGAGATGGAATATTATGTATATACTGGACGATTGATGACAATTTGTTGACAACGTGGTCTGGTAGGGATTGGAAAGGGTTCGCTAGCACTGTCATTAGCATACTTGAGATTACATCGAGTATGTTTTCAGGACTAATGGGACTGCTTGCCCCTTTTCTAGGGATGGCGCAGCCATTTTGAGAGGGGGAAAAGGAATAGCCTTGAATAAGGGCTTGATGAGCCTGTTTATCATAGCTGGGTGAAAGAGGGGCATGAGATTTGGGTTTAAGGTAGACTGTTTTACGGTGTGATCTGGGTGATTGGGGAGTTTGGCTGTGAGATTGAGGAGAACTTTAGAGAGTTTTGGTTTGGATGGTGCTCTTGACACTTCAGCATATGATCTTGAAACCCGAGGGAAAACTTAAATTGCTTCATATGAGGCAGACTTTTTTGCCATAAGGGCTTTTATCCCTTTCTGGTGGCCTAATTCAGGACAACCTTTATCATTAGCACAATGGTTGCCGAACAATTTACGCAAATTGCATATTCATTGGGAACTTGGCATCCATCACCTGGGTGGTCTTCACTGCACTTGAAGCAATGAGGTTTCGAACGGCATACAGTACGGGTATGCCCGAAACGGCAGCAGAGGAAACATTGTATGATCGGGTACATGTATTTTCAACTGAGAGAGCTGAATAAAAGCAGTAAACTCGCCTAGGCAGAACTTGCCCGTCAAAAGTGAGAACAACGGTTTGTGTGGGTTTCCATTCGGTGACACCTAAAGAACTCACCTTCCGGTTCATTCTCCTCGCCTTTATAACAGGGCCGCATCCAGCAGGAACCTCGATATTTTGGATGATTTCATCCTCTGTCCAATCCGTAGGAACATCTCTGACAAGACCCATGCGGGTGATGTTGTACTGAGGAATAGTGGCTAGATAATTGTTTTGGACTAATATGCGGCTGATCAAAAAGCTGTTCGCATCCTGGTGAGACTGGAACTCCACTGACACGCGATTCCTTCCCAATTGTTTCACGCTGCCTAGTACAATGTTACTGAAATTTTTCTCATGCAGGAACATTCCAAACTTAACTTTGTGGAGGGTGGTACCAGATGTCTGACCATTGTTTAAGGAGACGTGCACTACATAAGGAGCATTGTCTCTAGTTGTATAGATCTACCTGCCGGTCTCTTTCTTATGGAATTTGGAAGGGGTTGTCACACTGGTCGGGGGAGGTCGCTAATCTTTTTCTGCTAGCAGATTCAGAGTCCATTTTGTCGTTTGAAGCATTAAATCGAAAATTAAAAAAACAAACGAAAGCACGTGTTTTACCTTCACCACTATCAAACAAAGTCATCCTTGGAGAATTGCTTCTACAGTCTGTGTGACAGCTGGATATTTAGTGAGCTACCGACATAGACATGACATGTTTTTGAATATTTATACTTACTAGTCAGTTTCCCCAAATATCTTGCCACGTTTACAATGATCTCTTCACTGTTGCTTACTTGCAGAGCAAGAACTGGACAATCTGTATAATAGCTATTCAGATGCTAAAGATGTACCAGCACAAAAGTATGAGTCAGATTCAGAAGATGATGAACCCTTAATAAAGAGCAAAACTGAAGTGGAGGAAGAACCAGAAGTATCGAGGAAGAAGCGAAGAGCCGGTGACACGACACGTAAGTATTAGTTAGTGAATCAATGATATCATTACTGCTTACCATCAAGTGGTTTCGCAGTCAATCAGGTCATATTAATTAAAAAAAATAAACATCGTGTGAGCGAACAGGCCGACTGGTTTAACAACATGAACTTACCAAAAGGCGTCTTGTCTGTACACTCTTGAGTAGCACAAACACACTGCTATACCTTGAGTAGTTGCTCTCGCCGGAGAGCACACTCCTACTGCCAGATGTCTCGCAGCACATCTGCTTAAATTACTGAACACTGATTGCAGATACAACAGAACAGTTCTGTGTGTGGAATAACATAACCCTTGCTTATGGCTCTGCCGTAGCTGGGTAATTACAGCTTATTTTGTTAAACCCTTTGATCATGCTTAGTGATATTCGAAAAACTGCAAAATGCAAATCTTTGGCTATGATGAGAACCATTTGATTCCCTTTCATTTGATTGTGTTTTGAATTTCGTGCTTACTAGATTAATGATTACAGAGGCGGCCGTTGCGACGAAACGAAAACTGCACATACGAGAAAAAAAACTAAAAGATTTATTTACAAAAAACCAAAAGAAAAATAAACACAAGTCAGGCACAAGAGTTATCCAGCAAACTATAAATTGTACGTCCAAACTTATTCCGAAAACAAGGGATTCTTTAAGTAATACAACACCTCGAGTTAATATTAGTGTTATTGATACTACTTTAGACATAGATTATCGTAATAATATTAAAAAACGTAATTTAACAAAACACGCTCGTACACGCACTGGTGGAGCAACTTACAAGTGTGATATTTGTCAGTACAGTTGTAATAAAAAGGGAAATTTAATAAAACATATTCATGTACACACTGGTGAAAAACCTTTCAAATGTGAAGAATGTCAGCTTTGTTTTAGTCAAAAGAGTATTTTAACAAGACACATTCGTACGCACACTGGCGTGAAACCATATAAATGTGAAGAATGTCACCTATGTTTTAGACACAATAGTACTTTAAAAAATCACATTCGTACGCACACTGGCGAGAAACCTTACAAATGTGAAGAATGTCACCTATGTTTTAGACACAATAGTTCTCTAATAAAACACATTCGTACGCACACTGGCGAGAAACCATACAAATGTGAAGAATGTCAGCGCTGTTTTAGTCAGAAAAATAATTTAACACAACACAGTCGTACGCACACTGGCGCGAAACCATACAAATGTGAAGAATGTCAGCTTTGTTTTAGTCAGGAGAGTACTATAACAAGCCACATTCTTACGCACACTGGTGAGAAACCTTACAAATGTGAAGAATGTCAGCTTTGTTTTAGTCAGAAGTTTCATTTAACACGACATATTCGTAAGCACACTGGCGAGAAACCTTACAAATGTGAAGAATGTCAGCTTTGTTTTAGTCAGAAGTTTCATTTAACACGACATATTCGTACGCACACTGGCGAGAAACCTTACAAATGTGAAGAATGTCAGCTTTGCTTTAGTCAGAATAGTACTTTAACAATGCACATTCGTACGCACACTGGCGAGAAACCTTACAAATGTGAACAATGTCTGCTTTGGTTCAGTCAAAAGAGTAATTTAACAAGACATATTATTCATAGTCACGTTGTTAAAAAACCATACAAGTGAGTTATTGTGTTAGTGCAATTTTACTCAAAGAGGTGTTTCAACAAACCATATTATCAGTTCCGTGTCACGCGCGTTACCAATCGGACGTGACATGCGTGTCTAATTTAGTGCAGGATGAGTTCCTCCAACATGGTAAAATGTGCAAGTTGCAATGTCGTTATTAACGAAGTGTTAGCTTTTGTGTGTAACTAACTGGACATAATGGACGAGAAGTCGGATATGTATTAGTACTTTCTTGGATAGTGATATCGTAGAAGCAAAAACCTACTATTTGATGCGATAACTTCAAAACGCAAGATTACGAGAAAGAAAGATGGGAAAAAGTAACGTGAGATTGAAGATATCATTAGCTTATTACAAGTAACCCATCCTAAGGACCGGCTAGTTTTTGTCGCAAAAGATTTGCAGAAACTACCGCCAGTATTATTTGATCACGTAGACGACAAAATTACTTAAAGATTTAACTAGGATGAGAAGTGAAATTGACGAGATAAAATCTCTCTCTCAACTTGAATCGATCAAACGTGACATAGAAGATTTTAAAAAGTTAACGAGTTTAAAAAGTCCTTGCTATTCGTATGTAAACACAAAGCGAGAAGGTGGAAATTAAATGATGCAAAGTTATGATTATGATAGTGGGCCTATGGGACTGCAACATGTTCCTATAACTAATAAAAATACTTCGTATCAGAGTTCAATAAACAAAAGTATATCTTTTTGAACGCCTACCCTCTACTCGTCAATATCAGCTGGTCAGAACATACAGACCACAAAGACAAATGAGCATGATCGGAAGGCGGTCGAATCCGCTTTGAGCTCACAACAATGCATCGACAACAACACCGAGTCGGGCCAGGTGGCGGCAACGCTGCAAAATGATAACAATGTTGCGACCAGCCCGGGACACACGCCCGCAGCAGTTGTCCAATTTACGTCAGAGCCTGAACTAAAAACCGTTGCTCAAATTGTAAAAGATGGTGAGTGGACCTTGGTACAGATACCGAAGGAGATAATGTACTGTCTCTGTCTCGCTCTTACTCACTAAATTGCAAAAAATTGGCATTAGAGGGCTGACACTTGACATTTTTAGGAGTTATTTGACTGACCGCACTCAAGTTGTAAAAATAGGTAATTACACAAGTAAAGAAGAGACCCTTACCTACGGAGTCCCTCAGGTTAGTGTCCTTGGACCGACCCTATTTTTAATTTATATAAACGATCTCTGTAAATTGTCTTTAATGAAGTCAAATTTAATCATGTATGCAGATGACACAGTAGTTCTTGTTCATGGTACTGATTGGCATCAAACTCGTTCCCATGCAGAATCTGCATTACGGGTGGTTATGGAATGGCTTACCAGCAGTCTCCTTACCCTAAACCTTGACAAAACTAAGTTTATAACTTTTGCACCAAGTAAAACATCACAACCAACTTTACCTTTCCACCTTACTGCACACCAATGCCACTCGACAACTAGCGTCAACTGTAGTTATAATAGTGTAATGCGAACAAATATCATAAAATATCTTGGTGTCATTATCGATAGCACAATGTCATGGCATGAACAAATCGGTTCACTAGTGTCACGGGTTAGAAAATTAATATTTGTGTTTAAAAATTTGAGGTCTTCTGCCAATTTTTCAACACTAAAAATTGTGTACTCTGCACTGGCGCACTCTATCCTAACCTATTGCATAACTGTATGGGGAAACTTTGGAAAGACCTTACTGCTTAGGCTAGAAAGAGCACAGAGAGCTGTACTCAAAGTCATGGCGCACAAACCAATTCGGTTCCCTACACATGAACTCTATGCTCTTTGCAAAGTTCCTACAGTAAGACATGCCTTTATCCTCAACACTACTGCGCAAACACTCAGAACTTGAATTCGTCCCCGATAGTAGTTTGCAAAGTCGCAGGGCGAATAGTTTTTGGCCCTGTCTCATATAATAAAATAAATAAGATACTGAACATCTATCCACTTACCTCACGGGAATGTAGAATACTCACAGATAAATGGCTCCATACCTTAACCTATGATAAGTTGGAGAACCTAATAAAAAACTAAAATCTAAAAAACAAAACAAACATCTTTTAAATATATTTTTCCTTGATTCCCTATACCTTCCATAATTATTCACAATCAGACAACACACACATGCACACTGTAATAACACCCACACCACATACATTCACACACCACACACATTCACACACCACACACATTCACACACCACACACATTCACAAACACACCCTTATCCATACCACATACTATGATAGAAGAACTGGAATTTTACTTATTCTTATGCTGTTTTGTTGTCATAATGGTTGTTAAACTTTTAAGATATTATCACTGTTTGTTGTCTTTTCTTTTCTTTTTTTTTGTATAAAACTTCCATTAATTAAGCTGGAACGCCGAAGTCTATCCTCTAGGAGGTGGGCGCTAATGGCTGCCATACAGTTTTATTTTAAACTAATGTAGCTGTTAACGAACACTATATATTGTAAAAAATTTTATGTTCCAATAAATACATTTATTATTATTAATGAGAAATCGGTTTGTGGGAAATATAGGAAATGCAGTAGCAAATTTAAGGCTGTAAATGAAAAAATAGTCCTAGATATATCTATCATGTTGATAAACAGGTGACACAGAGTGACATCCTAGAGTATTGTGAAGAAAAAGTCAAATCGCGTGTGGACATTGACATAATGTTGATGCCCAGAAGTTATGATGCATCTAAGATCCATCTCGGTTCCAAAACAGAAGTATGACATTTTCATGAAAGATTATTTTTGGCCCGAAGGTATATCATAACGTAGATTTATAGACTTTTATAAAAAGTTTCCAGGCAGAGAAAATACTACATACAAGATATACAACAGAGAATTCAAGCAAAACTTAAATGGATAATACAATCTTAATAAGTTTCAATTGACTGTATGAGACGTCTGTGTGTAGCGGCCGACGTTATCGTGTTGCAAGAAACTTGGCTTTTGCCACGTCATATCGCCTTCCTTGGACAAATCGATGATGAATACGCATTTACCGGCAATTCAGCAGTCGACACCTCAGCGGGAGAACTACGTGGAAGGCCATATGGAGGAGTGGCTTTGTTATGGAGGAAAAGCCTGTTTCTCTCTTGTGACGTTGCAAATTTTGATTTGAGTGGACTGCTAGCGACATCTCTTTCATGGCATTAAAAATGACACCTCATAGCTGAGCGTTGAACTCACTGAGAGATACGGCCCGTGCCACATGAGAAATAAAATAATAATTAATTCACCAAGTATCAACTTTCTCCAAGTGGGGTTTTGCTTAAAATCACTATTTGGCTCTATTGGCTGGCCTAAGGTCAGGAACGACGTCGAGACGTGACGCCCTGCTGTGTCAGGATTGACCTTGGTCAAGACTGGACCAGGCGTGTGCCATGAAGGTGTGCTGGACCAAGTGACGGTACCCACACCTATTCGATCGACACCAACGAAGCACATCAGGTATTTGACGTCGCCCGTTCTTTTTGTTCCTGTTTTGTCCCTGAGAGGATTTCCACCCCGTAGGGCGCGTTCGTCGTGTGGTGACGGAGTCCTTTCGTCACCGACCCCAAGGGGCTCTGTTCCGCTAACTAGATTTTGGATCTGCCAATTAGATTTTGGATACGCTAACTACAGATTGATTGGAACTCATTTTGTGAGGAATTAGATCTTGGGTTGATCCCTATTTTTATATCTTAGATGTTGTGCACAGCCTAGAATTTCTGTACGTACACGATTGAGCTGGAATCACGACGGTTCACCTCACGGATCCTTCACAAGCGACCTTGAGTTTGTGATTTATTCTCATGCTGGCTCTGTAAACACTTCGGTACGGAGACGAAGTGGGTTAGAGAACTAACTTTGCTGTTAAGGTTTAAGGAATTTTGTCAACCTTTTATAATGTAACTTATGTACCCACACATTGGGTGATGTGAAATAAATTTTGTAATTGCACGCAAGTGTACTGGTTTCATTTTTAATTCTTCCTGACCTGATAATATTCCTTTATACATTTACTGCGGCACAGCTAGGGATCTCCCTCAGAGCCCAGGGGCCGGGTTACGCTCTGTCACGGTGGTTAGCTGTAACAACTTGCGCCTTGTAGCTATCAAGATAGTGTCGCAGGATCGTTCTGTACTAATTTTTTCGGTGTGCGTGTGGTATGAGTGTTCGTTTTTAAAAGTTTATTAGGTATATATATATACAATATAAAGGAAGGATTTAGGAAACAATTGTGATGGGAAAAAAGTAGTGGTCATTTAACTGGAACACTCAATCTGCTAACTTAAGAAAATACTACACTCTCGTATCTCGAAACGTACTAGATATATAGGGTGACTGGCAATTAGTGTACGATACTTACACACGTGATTGTGCTCATGATAACAAACAATTTTTATTATGGGAGCAAAGCTGAAATCGCGAAAAAAATATTAGCTGTTCAGTACATGAGGCAAACATAAATGTACTGAACATCTGATTTTTTTTCGCGATTTCAGGTTTGTTCCCATAGTAAAAGTTGTTGATTATCATGAGCACAATCACGTGTTTAAGTATCGTACACTAATTACCAGTCACCCTATATGTTTAAAATTTTATGTGGAATAATTGTGTTGAATGAGTGAAAACCATTAAAAAAAAATCAATTTATTTTAACGTTTAATTTTCATTTTATGAAGGTTTATTTAGAACACTCAATCCTCTTATGGTGCAGAACGAGTGTTCCCAAATTCTGCAACTTTGGTTTAATAAACTCTATTCTTATTGCGTTTTACGTGTATACTATAGAGTCAATTTGTGAAACCAAAATCTTGGCGTGAAACATAATAGTTAGAGAGAAAATAGAAAAAACCAATCTGTTCAACGTCCCGTATGAGTGTTCCATATTTTAGCGTTTATTTACTTAACCCGAACTTGTATACAAACCAAAGCTACATCAGAAATTGAGAAAATGTTATCACTAAAGTTTAGTACGTTTTATATTTTGGTGACTATTTCATTTCACACAGATTACGACATTATATTTCTAAGGGAGAAAAATGTGTAGGGTGACAATGTAAACTTGTAATGTCAAATTGTCAGTCAGGCAAAGGACTTATGAATCATAGAGCCTGCAAGTTTTCAGTTTTGAATTTGATTGGCATGTACCTATATATTATTTTAATTAGATTTAAGATATACCTCTATATTATTTTACTCTTTGAGATATACATAAGTCGACGACAACTGTGTTCTATTTGATAGATAGTGACTTTGAAATAACCCCCCTACTACTCCTACTACTACATACCCCTTTAACCGCATTTTTTTAGGGAATTTGTGACCAATTAATAAAGTGTTTATTATTAATTAGAATTAAGTTTTAAGTTTATTAACTTACAACGAGGCTTACCTCACCATCACCTCAACAGGCTGCCAAAAAAAGGGGAATCATAACAAAGGTGAAACGGTACTTCACGCCGGATAGCTGCTCAACCTTTATCAAGCGCAAGTTCGATCGTATACGGAGTACTGCTTTCATTAGTGGTGGGCGTTGAATGAACGAACTGTTTTTTTAGACTGTTTTCTTGACGTCAACTGTTCGACTGGTTTGCGGTTCACGGATAAACTAGTTTACTCATGAACGACATGTCATGCAGACTTGATTTCGCCTAGTCGACGCACGACGGAACGAAACGAGTGATTACGAAGACTGCCGAGTGCCGAACGAAGCATAAGCAACGTTGCGTGCGGTCGGCTTGTTATTGTTTCTCTCTCTTTCTCATGCAGAGACGAACACGACGTGAATGCTGTCAAATCTAAAATAGACAATGCAATAGATACGAACCTGTATGGTTAGATAATTAATGTTTTTGAAGTTGATTGATAGTCGATTGGTAAACAAGTTTTTAAGTAAACGACCGTAAACTAATTCGATCGTTCACTGAACTGCGGATTAAACGCTGTTCAGTCTATGAAGTAAACTAGTCGAAAATTAAACTGTTTTATGAACTAGTTTATCGTAGACGGTAAACCTGTCCCGTTTCGTCGACTGTAAATACGTCGACGACCCACCACTAGCTTTCATCTTTGGGATGGGTCTACCAAATACCAACTTGAGAAGCGAGCCAAGAAGATAATCGGTAATAATACACTGGTCGAGTCAAAACTGCAAAGTCTTTGATGCCGAGTTGCTGGCCTGTCGGTTTTCTATCGATTATATTTCGGGGAGTGTACGTTGGAATTGCATAATTTAAATCCACCAAGTCCGTTCCATCATCAAGGAGTGGAATTCCCTCCCGGAGTCTGTTTCCTGTTAGCTATAACCTAAAGGGTCTTGTAAGTCAAAAGTTACAGTTAAGTTAGTTCAGGTTACTTCTAGGCAAGCGTGCTCCATCGTCGACCACATCATCACTTACCATCAGGCGAGATAGTGGTCAAACGTAAGCCTGACAATAATAATAATAAAAACTCAAGAAATAAGAATCCTCCATGTAATCTTTAAAACCCCCTAGATTTGAGGAGAAAATTGCTCATGTTCTTCTTGACTGCACGGGTGTTATTGATACACGCATACGAACCCTAGGATACCTAATTCGAGAGAGATGGGCTGGATGTAATAAGCCCGTTAAAAGATTGCCGCCATGGCCCACGCATAATGTCAATGACAACTGTGGGATATAGGATATATACATAGGATTAAATGCGGAAACCAGACTCCGATAGATAGATAGATAGAAAGAGAGACCCCCTAAATTGTTCTATTTATTATTTACTTAGGTTACTATTTATGCAAAGCAGGGACTGCATACCGAAAAAAATTCGGTTATAAGGGTTAACGGTATGACGTCATTTCTTTTTTTATTTCAATACCTCAAAATAACGGTACCGTTATTTTTCGCTACCGAAAAATTACGATACCCAAATTTTTCTCTACCGAAAAATAACGGTATCGTTATTTTTTACGCTACCTAAACCTCTAACATTAAAGTATCCGTTGAAACCCTCACTCCCGCGCTCTTTCGTCGTGCTGCGGCAGGTTACCCGTTGCCAGTTTTCACTCGTTGCGCCAATTGCGCGTCGTTCGTCTTTTTTATATATTATCATTACCTACATCTTGTATATTGTATTTCGAGGATTATAACTGCGCGTAGCAGACTGCATATCGATAAAATTTTTGATATCGAAATCGAAATATCGATACCTACGTGAATCTGGGTTTGGTTGGATCAATTAGTATCGATCACATCCGGTGGCTTTCATCGGCTGTGAAACAAATAAATATACGATGTCAAGTAAAACCATTTGAAAAGATAGAAATCCTTAAAATAAAGGATTTCTATCTTTTCAAATGTTTTAGTCAATGGACAAGGAAATCAACTACATTAGTAATAATCAAAATATTATTTCTGAATGACAACGATTTCTTCGAAAAGTCTTTTGGCTGATTTTATCAACACTTATATTAAACTACTGGCTTATGTTACTATATTGATTATTCACTAAAACAAATATAGGTACATAACAGGAAAATATTATTTCTGAATGACAACGATTTTTTCGAAAAGCCTTTCGGCTCAATTTCGTAAAAAAATGTTAGTTGTGCCCTTTTTAATTACGACGGCAGCATAACAAAACCCCTAATTAATCAATACAAATTACAAATCAATAAAAATAACGAATGCACGATTCCATGGAAAACTTATCGCCGAAGCCACCCAAACTCGCAAACTAAACTTGACACATAAAAACATTGAAAAATTATTTGGAAGTACCCAAACATAAGTGGGCGGATTTTTTTAAAAGTGTAACTAAGTTAAAATTAAGGTTCTAATTTTTTAAATTATTATTTCAATATGTGTAGTCAAATTCTAATTGTCCATTAATTAAACTTTAAGAATATGAATAGAATATTTGACTAATTGCTGTAAATTATTTATAGTGAATTATTGAAATTTAATTAGAGAATTTTGGGTTCCACTGAATAACAATTTAAAATCAGTAAGTTAAATAAAACGTGTATAATGGAAATTATACTTTTATTATTATTAGATAGGTTTATTAATGAAAATAACAAATATTAACTTCGAACTAAGGAATTAAACTATAAAATAATTGTATGTTTATATCCTCTGACTAACCCATTGATTAATCAGTTGCGTGTTTTTCTTTATAAATATTTAAATTCTCATTGATTGCAGTTTTGTTATATTATAATTGTAAAACAAACAAGTTGTCTTTTTAACAACATTTTAAATTAAACAAATTGAACACTAATGTCAAAATAAATCCAAAATTATGGATTATTCCAAGAAGGACAGTTATTAGAACGTTGAAATTAGTCAGTGGAAAAGTAAGGGCTCTAGTTGCAATGAAGGTTTTTTTTTTTAAATACTAGTTATATCAAAATGACAAATATATTTAAACACTTATGATACCATTTCAACACAAACTAAAGAACCGGAAATAAAAATATTTATTAAAACAAAATACCGATTGCAAAAATACAACTTTAACTAAAAAGAGGAAAACAAGCATTAAATAACATTAATTTAAGAATTTTAAGAAATTTATTTAATTAATTTAAGAAAAAAAAAAACAAAAACCTCAGCTAAAAGATTTTTTGTTTTTCTAATGTTTCGAAATAAAATCCGTCCTGTCGAAAAGCTGTTCGTCGTGTAGGCAGCTTTAGCGTTCTATTGTGTAACAATTTCTTCCACTGAGTAACATTTTTGACGTGGAATGTAACGAAACTGACAAAAAATATGTTTGAATTATTTTTTCCATGATTTGCAGTTACAAATAAAAAAATAATGGCACAATTTATAAAACTATTAACTGACTGTTCGTAAATTTATATAAAACATATAATAGATTGTTAACTTTTCCTAAAAAAGCCGTTGCCGTTTGTCACAGGATTTAATTTGTGCATACACTGCACACGTCCTCGCTTTAATGATTGTGCACGCTACTGGTGCATTTATTGTCAATTTGGCGGTAGACGATCAGACGGTATTATAATGTTGTTAACGAAAGAAAATATTTCTAGTTTAGTAATTGGTAAAGCAAACAAGGGTGCCTGATGTAGTTGGTCATACTGCCAATTGTCTGGACCTTCTGCTGACCACCGATCCGGACCGATGTATCGTAACAGTTTCCTCACCACTTGGAACTTCAGATCACTGTCTGGTGAAGTCTGTATCGTCCTTCTCCCCACCTGACTGCGACTCACGCGGTGAACGGCGAATGTGGCGTTACAAGTCAGCAGATTGGGATGAGATGCGGCACTACTTTGCATCTTATCCTTGGCAGCAGGTGTGCTTCTTTTCTAAAAATCCGTCGAGCTGTGCAGATGCTATATCCGATGTGATACGTCAAGCTATGGAGTATTTCATCCCTTATCGCGACGTACCCATCAGTGGCTCAGCTCACCCATGGTTCAACGCCGATTGCATTCAAGCTGAACAACGTAAGCATTCGGCGTTTCTCGCCTGGGTTGACGCTCGTGACCATAAAGCTCCGGATCTGAGTTCAAAGAAGAGAGCCTTCAACCATGCTGCCAAGTCCTACAAAAAGGCACTAAGGAAGGCTCGGTTCGACCGCATTACTCATATTGGTACAAAGTTCTCTGCGCAGCCGTCCGGTAGCAGAGCATTCTGGTCCCTTGCCAAGTCGGTCGAAGCGAACTTCTGTCAGCCCTCATTGCCTCCGCTGGTTAAACCTGATGGAACACTGGCTCATACGGCGAGAGAGAAAGCGGGTCTCTTTGCACCACTCTTCGCTCATAATTCTCGTCTTGACACTGGTAGTGCTACTCCACCGACTCTGCCTCACTGCGATACTTCGATGCCCGAGGTTCGCATAAGGAACAAAGAGGTTCTGAGAACACTGTGTCATCTTGACGTGTATAAAGCTAGTGGACCAGATGGTATACCAGCGATTGTTCTCAAGGCTTGTGCACCCGAGTTGTTTCCGGTATTGACGCGTTTGTATCGCCTCTCATTTGGGACTGGTATAGTGCCCAAGTCCTGGAAGCTTGCCAACGTGCAACCCGTGCCCAAAAAGGGCAGTCGTACCGATCCTACCAACTGTAGGCCGTTTTCAGTAACCTCCATACTCTGCAAGATTATGCAGCGTGTATTGAACTCGCGCCTCTTGGCATACCTAGAAGGTAACGATCTCCTCAGTGACCGACAGTACGGGTTTCGCCGCGTTCGATCTACTGGGGACCTACTAGTTTATGCCACCCACTTGTGGGGCGAGACCCTCGAGAGGAATGGGGAAGCGATTGCTGTTTCCTTAGACGTCTCGAAGGCCTTCGACAGGGTATGGCACGCTAGTCTTTTGGGTAAGCTTTCAGCGTACGGCATTTCCCCTGGTCTGATTAACTGGGTAAAAGACTTCCTGAGTGAACGTTCTCTCCGAGTTGTTATCGATGGATGCTCATCAGAGCCCATGACGACTAATGCCGGAGTTCCTCAGGGGTCTGTTCTCTCTGCTACTCTCTTCCTGCTGCATATCAACGATCTGCTGATGCCCGGTATCTATGGGTATGCAGATGATAGCACAGTTGTAGAGAGATACCTGCCAGGTGCTCAAGCTAGTAAGGAGCTAATCCGGTCCGAAAGAGAGGCTATGGTAGAGCGTACGAATGTCTCACTTCAGGCAGGCTCCAAGTGGGGTGAAGCCAATCTGGTGGGATTCAACGCCGCCAAAACACAAGCGTGTCTGTTCACCGCTAAAAGGAGCCCGTTCACCTTGGCTCCTGCTTTTCAGAATGTATCCCTGGAGTACACCGACCGCCTTCAGCTCTCGGGAGTTGAAATTTCCTCAGACCTTAACTTTGGGCGGTTCATTGAGTCCAAAGCCAAGGTAGCTGCTAGGAAACTCGTACTTGCAAAGGTCCGGCGGTACTTCACATCAGGACAGCTTTTAAAATTATACAAAGCACAGGTCCGTTCGTGTGTGGAGTACTGCAGCCACATATGGGCTGGTGCTGCAAAATGCCACCTGGCAGCTTTGGACTCGGTGGAAAGGCGTGCAAAGAGGCTGATCCAGATCTGGTTAATTCCAATCTACAAAGTCTTGAGCACAGGCGTAGGGTAGCCAGCCTTTCGGTGTTTTACAGGATGCATTTTGGAGAGTGTGCGCAGGAATTGCATGACTTGATTCCACCATCTCATTTCTACCATCGGACAAGCCGACGAACGGCGAGTATGTGGATACGTTGTTGAAACCTCTACGGTCCGGACCAAGCGTTTCACCTCGTCGTTTATACCGCGTACATCGAGGGACTGGAATAATTTGCCTGCTGCGGTTCTCCCGTCCGATTATAATTTGGGTCTCTTCAAGGCTACAGTGAATAGACTCTAAATAAATTAGTGCGCCTCACCATCAACGATTGCATTACTACTTACCATCAGGTGGGATCGCAGTCAAGCACTAGTTTATACCAATTAAAAAAAAAAGTAATACTTTGTTCAAACTATTAGACTCGTGTTACTCTGTGGAAAATTCTACCCGGTTAAATTCTCGGACTTTAGTTTAAAGAATAATTTAAAATGAAGTTGTTATTTTGATGAATTGTTGTATAGATTTTTCAGAAGTATATAATTTAAGCCGTATAATACTGTTATTAAATCAATCTACATACCTACTAATAACTAAATTGTTATACTACTTTTTAAATGACTACTTGACGATGGGGCATGGCGAAACCCGGCTTATTAGTAATTTTATTGGACTGAAAAATTAAAGGTAAACGAAAAACCAATGATATAAAAATACAGAAATGCTTCTTAACATATCCCTAATGAAGTGATATTAAAAAATATTAGTGTATTTTAATGGTGTAAGTAGAAAAAAAATCTAAACTTAAGGGACACCGTGAATTCGTAAAGTACACTTTTTTTAAAAATCCGCCCACCTACTGCAGTACGGACGGCGGGAATAGAACGCGCGGCGCGGCGCGCTCTTTACGCCAATCGCAATACACTTGTCGCGAGAGCTGGCAACGTCGCATATATCGTAGGTACTCGCACGAGAAATAATTTCGGTACCGGAATTATTTCGGTAGAGTAAAGGTTAAATAAAGGTATAGCGGTACCTAAAAAAAATAGCGCTATCGTTATTTTATACCGGTAGCGTAACCGCAAATCTTAACCGGTATCGGTGTACCTTTAAAATAAAGCGGTACCGGTTTTTAATACCGGTAGCGTAACCTTATACCTTAACCGAAAACGGTCCCTGATGCAAAGTTAGGCTACTTCTAGGCAAGCGTGCTCCATCGTCGACCACATCATCGCTTACCATCAGGTGAGATGGTATGGTGTTCAAACGCGAGCCTATCATTAATAAAAAAAAAAAAGTTTCAAGTATAGTAGTGTGTAGTAGTAGTGTTTAGTACACGGAATGAAATTTTACATACATACGAAATTCCCATTTTTTATCTCCTCAAAGGTTGAATTGCCGCTCCAATGAACTAGCTTAAAATACAGTTGCGTCTAACAAGAATCAAGCTATAATATTCAGCTAACAGTTATGACGTAATGAGGGTAGAAGAAAAAATATCCCACAAAATTCTGTCACCCTACACAATTTTCTCCCTTAGAAATATAATAATGTCGATTATTGTTGGAATTAAACAGTCACCAAAATAAATACGTGTTAAATTTTAGTGATAACATTTTCTCAATTTCTGATGTAGCTTTGGTTTGTATACAAGTTTGGGTTAAGTAAATAAACGCTAAAATATGGAACACTCATACGGGACGTTGAACAGATTGAATTTTTTCAATTTTCTCTCTAACTAATATGATTTACGCCAAGATTTTGAATTCACAAATTGACTCTGTATTATACACGTAAAACACAGCAAGAACATTAAGAATTTATTAAACCAAAGTTGCAGAATATGGGAACACTCGTTCTGCACCATAAGAGGATTGAGTGTTCTATATAAACCAGGGTTGTTGCTGATGCAGGATTTTGTCACATCAGCGGATGCTGATGCTGATGCTGATTTTTTGTAATTTACATCAGCTGATGCTGATGCTGATTTTAAGTTAAGTTTTTTTTTTAAATACTGGGTTTCATAGTTTTTAGGTAAATATTATAATAAAAGATATATTTTAATGATTCTGTCTATAAAATATTTTCTTCATTTCTATTTTTCAGTAATGCATGTACGTAAACAAATAAAAAAAATAAACCTAATACTACTCGCGTTGTGTTCACAACCTAATCTCAACAAAAGTTTTGTGGTATGGGGAGAACGGGACACTAATCAAATTAGTAAATACAAAAATATTTGTCACGCCAAGTTGAGGGAAATTCATTTCCCATTAGATTTTAAAGACTGCTAGCGGTTTTTGTAGAAACACCAGTCACAAACATGAATTACTTAGACAATATGTATAAAATTATTGTGAATATACTTACTGAAGCTGCCCAATGTTCCGGTAATGAGGATTCGGGAGGGGGTAGGAAGGGTAAAAGGGTTGTTGGGTGGAATAGGCATGTTAAGCGAGCTCACGCGGACACTCTGCTAGCTTTTCAAGTCTGGTAGGTTCCAGACTTCAGCTGGGAAATCAACTTCTGGTTCATGATACAAACAAATGCCTGACACGAGAAGTCTTTAAACAAAAGTTGAAATGGTGTCAAGACAATGAAAATAAAATAAAAATGGACATACTATCTGAAAATCACAATTCTAAAGATTTTTCAAGGTTTTGAAGAACACTAATAAATTGAATCCGAAGCCGGGCGTCCCCGTGAGTGTGGCGGGGCGACATAAGCTTACGGCAATTGATAATTTGTTGGCAATTGAAAGGCAATTGAAAATCTCCTCTAGGTTTAGAATCACAGGCGGTCGATGCTGAGGATTGTCTGACGGACTTGAATGTCATGTTCTCAGCGAAAGATATTGCTACTGTCATAAAAAGCATGACTAGGGGCAAGTCACCGGGGCATGAGCATCGAGCACCTGCAGCATGCAGGAGTTCACCTGCCTAGAGTACTGGCGATTTTCTTCTCGCTCTGTTTGAGCCACGCTCATCTGCCCAGCGATCTGATGAAGACTGTGGTTTATTTATTTATTTATTTATTTAATCTTCATGCAACATTATTGTACAAAGGCGGACTTAATGCCTGAGGCATTCTCTACCAGCCAACCTAGGGTGGAGAAGAGACAATATGGTAGGTGCATAAAAAGAAAATTATATGCGAAAAACAGGAGTAAAACAAAAAGGTACTTAAACATATAATTAAAATACACATACATATATATTTAATATAATATATATATATATATACATATATATTAATATAAATTAACGAAAGAAGTTTTGAGACGATTCTGCTATTGGTGGAGCAAATGATTCCGCAACCTCCGCTTAAATGCATATCGACTTTCGGCCGTCCTGATATCGAGAGGAAGCGCATTCCACAGAAGGATGGACTGTATATAGAAGGAAGAATGGAGAAAATCAGAAGTATGAGAAGGACAGAGCAGTAGGAGATGTTAGAAGAACGCAGATTCCTTGCGTGTGAAGAACATAGGTATTAAAAGTGAGTAATGAGATAGGATGGAGGCGTGGGAGAGTTGAGTAGAGAGAAAAGTGTAGTCAAAGCGCGCAAAGTTCTTCTCTGGCGAATTGGCAACCATTTGAGATCAGACCTGAAGTTCGACACATGATCATACTTCCTCAGATTAAATATAAAGCGGATGCAGTTGTTCAGGAGTCTATCGAGCTTATCCAGCAAGACCGAGTTCAGGTCAAAGTAACACACGTCACCATAGTCTATGATAGGGAAAATCAAAGTCTGCACAAGCATTGTCTTCGTCTTTGCAGGTAAAAAGTTTCTCAGACGATACAGACACCGCAAAGTCCCGTTGACTTTTTGACAAACACTAGAAACTTGACTTTGCCAGCCAAGCGTCGAGTCCAGTTGCAAACCGAGATCCTTTACACTAGGGCTGATAGGAATGACGGCACCATTGAAAACAATAGGAGGTGGAGAGCTAACCGTTACTCTACCCATCATGCGTGAGCTACCAATAACAATGGCCTGACATTTTGAGGGGTTTACAGACACCCCAAACCTATCAGACCAGCTACTGATAGCATCCAGATCCCGGTTTATATCCTCTATAGCGTCTGACAAACCTTCCACCCGCGCAGACGTATACAACTGAAGATCATCGGCATAAAGATGATACGAACACCGAAGACAGTGAGTAATAAAATTTATGAAGATGGAAAATAACAATGGAGAAAGAATACCGCCTTGTGGAACTCCAGCATCCAGATCACGCCAACTCGACGAGGTCTCATCAACGCGAACTGACTGCCGGCGTCCCCGAAGATAGGATGAGAACCAATCCAGCGCCTCGGGAGAAACCATAAGATGGGAAAGGATCGATAGGAGTATATCGTGACTGACAGCGTTAAAGGCATTGGAGAAATCAATCAGTACCAATACAGAAACCTTGGTATCTTCCATTGCCTCTCTAACGTCGCCAGTCACTTTAAGAAGAGCGGAGGTTGTACTGTGCCCAGGTCTAAATCCAGACTGCAAGGAGCTTATGAGGTTGTGTCGGTGAACAAACCCCGTAAACTGCTTGTGCACGCAGGCCTCGAGCACTTTAGACAGGAAAGGAAGAATGGAAATTGGACGAAAATGATTAGGCAGGGAGGGATTCGAGATTTTAGGAAGTGGCCGAACATAGGCTATGCGCCACAGGGATGGGAATTGTCCAGAATCAAGAGAAAAATTTATTATGTGAGTAATCGGTGGGAGAAGATAGTCGAGGATCAGGGTGACCATATAACGACTAATGTCGTCATGGCCCACAGCCTTGGATTTTATAGACAGGATAATCTTTTTGATTTCATCCAAGGTGGCTGGAGAAAAGCAAAACGGTTCTATGTTTGGAGCAGGTAGGCCAGAAATGAAATCCACCGTGGTTGTGCCAATTGTAAAGGATAAGACTGGGGGACAAATCAGATCTGTCAAACTACAAGCCCATATCGCTTGCTACTGTCATAGCCAAGGTGCTGGACGGTTTGCTTGATAGGCATATGGCAACTCGCATCGATTTGCATGACTCACAGTTTGGGTTCCACCCGGGTCTCACTACGGAAAGTGCCATACTGTCTCTCAAGCATACTGTTCAGTACTATACGTCGAGGAAAACGCCTGTGAACGCCTGTTTCCTAGACCTATCCAAAGCGTTTGATCTTGTGTCGTACGATTTGTTGTGGCAAAAGTATCAATACTACGGTATTGGTATAATAATCAGCTCAATTGTGTGAGGTGGGCAGGCTCATTATCAGATGTGTAGTATAGGCTGGAGTGATTTGGTATTTTTCGTTCTTATTTGAAAGAATATAAAACCGACTGACAGTACCTACTGTACTAATCGACTCGAACTAATTATTACATTAAAGTAGCAATATGAAATGCAAGTCATTAATAATAACGTAATAATTTAGAGGATTGTCATTAATAAGGCTTTTTAGAAGTTTAGCGTTTTTAACCGACTTCAAAAAAAAGGAGGAGGTTCTCAATTCGGTTGTATTTTTTTTTTTTTTTTTTATCATTATTTTTTTTTTTTTTTTTATGTTTGTTACCTCAGAACTCCGTCGTTTATGAACCGATTTGCAAAATTTTTTTTCCCTTTATAGGATATGCTTCCAGATTGGTCCCATTTTTTTCAAAATCCAGTTCTGATGATGGAATCCATGAGGAATCGAGGGAACTCCTCAAAAATTATAGGCAACCCTATGGTAATTTTAGTATTTTCATCAAGAACTTAAGCATTTACAGTCAAAAAGTAACATTTGATGAAGTGGAACTGATGAAGAAGACCAGAAATGGTCAACGGAACTTCATACTCAAATAGATATCACATTGAAGATATAGTTAAGCGACTATTACAATACAAATATGTGATGTTCGTGAGTACTTGGGAGACGCAATGAAACACGGGCATTCGCTAAATCGTATATTGCGGACTGCCGGCTGCGGCCGGTGCCTAACCTACCTAACGTACAGATTATTATTCATCTACCTACATTACATCCCTCCACCACTAATTAACAACAAGCTGACCAATCTTAATTACGATATCACTATATTACTTAACTAAAACTTATAATTAACATAATTACAATATAACTAAAACACTTAACTAAATCTTATAATTAACATTCAATTTACATTTTCTAACGGGGCGAGACTGGGGCGGTACAAGCATTGACGGTGGTGTTGAGAACTCTTCTGCCATTTCCTCTCGGTGGGTTTGATCGTTTTTCTGAAGCGGTGACAACGTAGCCTCCCGTGCAGGAAACGGCGACGCCACCGAGGCCTCCGGCCGCTCCGACCCTCCCTTGAGGGGCGATACTGGTGCTGCCTCAGAAGCCGGAGCTTCCGGCAAACGTGACAACTCTGTGGGGACCACCAAAGAACTCCTCGTCCTACGCCTAAGCTGATCGATATGTCTGTGCACCTGTTTGCCGTCCTTGTCTAGCACCTTATAGTTGCTAGGCCCTGACGAATTAACTATAGTACCGGGCAACCATTTTTCCCCCTTTAAATATTGTCGATACCAAATATCGTCTCCTACCTCCACCGTTCTTATCGTCCCTCCCGCGCTTTCCACCTGCCCCTGCTGCGCTTTAAGTACTCTAACTTCCATATTGGGCTTAAGCACGTCTAACTTTGTTCGCAACCGTCTCCCTATAAGTGCGACTGCTGGGCTTATTCCAGTAGTGCAGTGTTCCGTATTTCTATAATACATTAAAAATGTGTTTAAAGCCTGTTCTACATTTTTTTTTTCTATATATGCTTTTTTGATTACTCTTTTTAAGGTCTTAACCGCATTTTCCGCGGCCCCATTTGATGATGGATGATAGGGTGCTGTGAATATATGCTGGATACCGTCACTTTGGAGGAATTGTGCAAATTCACTACTAGTGAACGGCGGTCCATTGTCCGTGACCACCTGCCTTGGGACTCCCCACCTACTCCACAGCTCGCGCAACCTGACCATCGTATGACTCGCCGCAGTACTGGGAACTTGAAATACCTCCAGCCACTTGGATGTTGCATCAACTACCACTAAATAAGTTTTCCCGCATATAGGCCCCATAAAGTCCAGGTGTAGCCGGGACCACGGCTTGGCAGGCCAGGGCCAGGGGCGAGGAACCACACGAGGTGGCTCGTCCGCGTACGCGGCGCACACAGTGCACGAGCGGCACTCGCGCTCCACCGCCTCGTCGATGCCCGGCCACCATACATAACTGCGTGCCAACGCCTTCGACTTTACGATACCCATGTGGGGCTCATGGATGATTTTTAAAATCTTATCCCGGCATTTTTCTGGTATTACTACCCGATGACCCCACATTACACAACCTAACTCTTCGTACAATTCTGCTTTCCTATTAAAATACGGTTGTAAATTCACGATTTCACACCTATCGGGCCAACCGTCTCTTATGTAGGTTACAATTCTACTTAATAACGGATCTCTCGCCGTTCGTTTTTTAATTTCGGTATAGTCCAGCAACAACCCGTCCTGTGCGAAGTGTAAGTATGTTTGCTCAGGAATAGATTCTTCCTTAACATCTTTAACACTATTATTTTCCGGTAGACGCGATAAGCCGTCAGCGCAATTTTCATTGGTGCGTATATATTCTATGTCGTAATTGTAAGCCGATAATATCACTGCCCATCGCTGCATCCTACTAGCCGTCATTGTAGGTATCCCCGCTTGCGGGCCTAACATCGATACTAAGGGTTTATGGTCAGTGCGTAAAATGAACTTCCTTCCGTAAATATACTGATGAAATTTCCGTACACAGAATATAATCGCAAGTGCTTCGCGATGTATTTGCGAGTAATTTTTCTCCGCGATGGTGAGCGAACGTGACGCATAAGCGATCGGGCGCTCGCCCGTCGGCCCCGGCTGCGCTAGCACACCCCCCACGCCCCGCGCGCTTGCGTCACACGTCACGATAAGAGGTTTGCTTGGGTCGTAGTGCGCTAATACCTCGGTACTCATTAAAGCTTGTTTTATCTGCGTAAATGCACGCTCACACTGTTCATCCCAGTGCCAGTCTACGTCTTTTCGTAATAATCTGTGTAAAGGTACTAACATGGAACTAAAATTTTGGACAAACTTTGAAAAAAAATTTACCATACCTATAAAGGAACGTAATTCACTAATATTATTTGGAGCTTCTAGTTTGCTAATAGCTTTAATTTTTGATTTGTCCGCCTTGACCCCTTCTTTTGAAACAACATAACCTAAGTATGTCACTTCATCCGCCAAAAAAACACATTTTTCCCGCTTTAGTTTCAGCCCACTCTCAGATAGTCGCTGTAAGACTTGTTCGAGTGCATATAAATGCTCGCTTTTATTTTTTCCGCCAATAATTACATCGTCGAGGAACACTTGCACATTCGGTATATTACCTAATAAATTTGACATTATGCGTTGGAAAATACCCACGCTTGACGACAATCCGTAAACTAACCTGTTATACTGAAATAGGCCTCGATGTGTGTTGATAACTGTATATCTTTTTGAATCATCTAATTCTACCTGATTGTATGCACGGGATAGGTCAATTTTACTGAAAAACTGTGCCCCGTTCAGGCCTACGAGCACATCTTCAATCTTAGGAAGCGGGTATCGATCGATCAGCAAGGCGGGATTCAGAGTCGCTTTATAGTCCGCACAAATTCGCAACGTACCGTCTGCCTTAGTTACCGGCACCAAAGGCGAGGCCCAGTCGGAGCAGTCGACGGGCTCGATGACGCCGTCGCGCAGCATGGCATCCAGCTCAGCGTCGATGCGCTCGCGCAGCGCGTAAGGTACGGGCCGCGCGCGCTGGAACACCGGCGTCGCCCCCGGGCGCACTCGCAGCGTGGCCTTGCCGCCCTTGTACCGTCCCAGTCCACCGCTGAATAATTCCTTATATCTGTTGAGAATATTTACAATTTCCTCATTAATCTGCACACAATTGATGTCACTCATACTTTTACATGAAAATGTAGGTATTTTTATTTGTAACTCCGCTAGCCATTGCCTACCTATCAAAGATGTAGTACCATTCTTTATCACAAATAATTCAAGTTGTTTCTCTTGCCCCTGGTATCGAACCCGTGGGCGAATAATACCTAATGGTTTATTTTAGTACCATCATAAAATTTTAAGATTGTATCGTCCTTCTTAAGACACAGATGTGAAAAGTAACGTTTGTACGTGTTATTATTTATACATGAAATCGCAGTTCCTGTATCCATTTCCATATTTAATACAGTATCCTCTACGAAAATAGGTAAACTCACTGGCTTATAATTGTTGAGTCCAATAAGGTTCAAACTCTCTTCGATATCCTCCATGTCGGCCTCGCTTACGGCCTCCGCGGAAAACATATTCCCACTTCGCCGATCGCGACGATATGAAGTTCTTCCTCGTGACGACTGACCAACATTCTCCGGACACACCCGACGTAAGTGCCCCATTTGTTGGCATTTGCTGCACACGAACTCCCTATAGCGACAGCTTGCCACACTATGGTTAGTGGCTCCGCAAGCTGCGCAGTTGTTACTGCGTCCCGCTCCCGCTGCGCGGTTCGCGGCTGCCCCGCCGCCACCGCCTGCGCCGCTCGGCCCGGGGCGCCCGCGCGGCCGCATGCTGCCCTCGCCGCTTCCACCGCGACTCGCACCGCTGCTGTTCCGTTTGTTCGATGTAATCGAATGCACCGCTTCCGCCTGAGGACTTGATTTAGACTCCACATCCACTACCGCCGCGTCTCTTTCTGCCGCCTCCAAAGCGTTCGCTAACTTCACGGCTTGCATAAAAGTTATTGAGTCATCCTCCGCAAACAGTCGTTGCCTGATGACGTCGCTCCTGAGTCCGCATATAAATTGGTCACGCAAGCTCTCGCTTAAATATTCTGCGAATTTACAATGGCGAGCTAATCTTTTCAACTCCGTGACGTAGGTCGCCACGTTTTCGTCCGCTCCTTGTCTCTTTTGTCGGAAACGATATCGTTCGGCTAACGAAGATGGCGTCGGCTGTATGTGCTGACGCATCAAACTAACCGCTTCGCTGTATCTTAACTCCGACGGTTTCTTTGGACTCGATAGGTTGACGAGTAGCTCGTACGCTTCATCTCCCATTGTAGAAATCAAGGTAGGCAACTTCAATTCGTCCGCCACTTTATTTACGAGAAAATACATGTCCAATCTATCCACATATGATGACCACTGTCCCGTTTTCACCTCAAACTCACTCAACTTCCCAATCGACATTTCGACTATTGTTCGTATAGGTACGCACGCGCTATTCACTAAGGTAATTAACCCTCGTCGCCACTGTGATGTTCGTGAGTACTTGGGAGACGCAATGAAACACGGGCATTCGCTAAATCGTATATTGCGGACTGCCGGCTGCGGCCGGTGCCTAACCTACCTAACGTACAGATTATTATTCATCTACCTACATTACAAAATAAATGAATGATTCTGAATAGTTACGTTGAAAATGGTATCATCGAAGTGATCTGATGATGATGATGGAGCCGGAAGGTAGGCACTGGAACTCCGTAATTAATCAATGTAACCTAGCCGTGTTTGGACTCATTAGAATTGTCATGAGATGCACTTTGGCTATAAGGTACTATCGAACTGATCTGATGATGGAGCCGGAAGGTAGGCACAGGAACTCCGTAATTAATCAATGTATCCTAGCCGTGTTTGGGCTTATTAGAATTGTCGTGAGATGCTCTTTGGCTATAAGGTACTATCGAACTGATCTGATGATGCAACCGGAAGGAGGAAGGTAGGCACAGCAACTTTATAATAAAACAATGTAACCTAGCAGTATTTGGGTTAATTGGAATTGTCATTAGAAATAGGCACTCTGTTTATAAGTGTATCGCAACTAAAAAGTGTGAAATAAAAACTTTTTAGAAAAAAAAAATAACCGACTTCACTAAAAAAAACACTAAAAGGATCAAAATAACTTTTATTTCGGAAGTCTGTGTTAAATAAGAAACAAATAATACTGAGAAACACCGACTTCCGAAATTAAAGTTATTTTGATACTTTTAGTGTTTTTTTTAGTGAAGTCGGTTATTTTTTTTTTCTAAAAAGTTTTTTATATTTATACACACAACACAACATCTAAGATATTCAACAGTCACAGATATTAACATCCTACAGAAACTCCAGATAAATCAGATCATTAAAACTACATATGAAGGTCTTACCGACTTTTGCAATTACAATTACTTCCTGTAATTTGACCAATGCTGATGCAGTAGCTTGAGGATCCACAGCTCACCCAGACCCCGATGCTCGTGCAGCTTCTAGATCCGCAGACTATGCAGCTTGTAGATTCCAAGCATATTTGATGAATGTCAAACAGAAAGTGATGCATTTCCTAGCTTCGCTTTCTGTCTGACATTCATCAACTAAGCTTACATTCACCATGGGCCACTGAATCAACCCATTGAAACACCCGAGGTGGTCTTGGTTTATATAGGGATTTAGCTGTAAAATATAACCAAAATATTATAAGATAGGCCACCAAGAATTACACATTGAGCCCCCTCCGTACCTCGAAAAGCATGTGTGTTGGTCTCGTCTCCCATTTAAATATATTTAACAGTTACTACTGTAATCTGTACTTCTGTACTAATACCTATTATATAGAGGAAAGATTTGTATTTTTGTTTGACGAATAAACTCAAAAACTACTGAACCATTATAAAAAAAATCTTTCAGTACTACAAAGCTACTTTATCACTGAATAACATAGGCTATACCTATTTTATATTATAAAATATTTGGGTTCCATACTAAATCTACAATAAGGTAACCAAAAGTGTAAATAAATTACCTATAAATTTCCTTACATCGCGGACGCTGTAAAAACCTATCGATTTATGGGGCGTGGGAGGGGGAGGGTGGGAGGGGCCTACCCCCTGTACCAGCCCCTCCCCGCGGAAACTCATGGTTACGGAGACATCCATGGTTAAAATTTCGAGGTTAGGTTAGGTTATCTAAAACTAGCTTTCGCCCGCGGTTTCGCTCCCGTCAACTGACTACTATATCCTACTCTACCCAACTCTATCCTACTCTACCCAACTCTATCCTACTCTACCTTACTCTACCCTACTCTACTCTACTCAAAAAAAAAAAGTATCCTATGTCCGTCTCCTGGTTCTAAGCTACCTCCCCACCAACTTTCGGCCAAATCGGTTCAGCCGTTCTTGAGTTATAAATAGTGTAACTAACACGACTTTCTTTTATATAAATATATATATATATAGATTTTCAAATAACTAAGTTTTTTATGCATAACATACATAGATTATCAAATCTTTAGATATACCACTCAAAAGACACAAAACTTATTTAGTCTAATATGAAAGAACGAAAGCTTTTTATAAATCATAATGGCTTTTAAATTAACTTAACCCAAATGATTCACTAACATTAGAAGGGGATCTGGGGGGTTCATATAACGTTTGATAAAAATGTAACAAGAAAAAAGGAGAGATAACAACTGATAACTCCATTGGCATTTGGTAATTCAATCATTTAAGTATTTGAATACATTACGGTTGTGTTTACAGGAAAACAACCATAGGAAAGTTGTGCTCTACGGCCTGGACGACTACTACAAAGAGCCTGAAAGTTCTCTTTACAATAGATTAATAGAATTATTCCGCGATATAGTCAACATAGATGTATCAGGGTACATAGAAGATATATACAGGATTGGAAGACCTGGTGGCTCAAAAAACCGACCAATCGTCATTGAATTTATTAGCAAGAGAATGTCTAGATATATAACTAACAATAGTAAATATTTTCAAGGAACCGGAATATTCATATCTGAATTTTTAGACGCCAACACACGTAAATATAGAAAACAAATGCGAGATGAACTATTTAAGGCTAGAAAAAACGGATCTCATGCAATAATAAAAAATAACCAGCTATACATTGATGGAAAATTAATTATAATAAAAAACTATGAACATCGAAGCGTACACGACACTCAAGAAAACTGCATTATATTAAATAACACGACTGAAGCCTGCCCGTCAAATGTAACTAACGAAGCTGAGAACCAGACATTTCGTAAACAACGACCTACCATTTAAATTAATGTTCCAAAATTTCCAAAGCCTTAATAACAAACAAGACATACTTGAAGCATTTATCGACGAAAATTCAATATATAAGGCAATATGTATTTCAGAAACTTGGCTCACTCAGGATAAACTAGATCTCATCAAATTTAGTGGATATAAATGTGCATCTTCTTACTGCCGCAGCACCAGAACAGGTGGTGGTGTATGTATACTATTGCAAGAACATATTGAAAGCATTCATAGAAGTGATATTACAGACATGTCTATAGAGTATGTGATAGAACTATGTGCCACGGAATTACCAAAAGAAAATTTATTAATTGTATCTATGTACTGGAATAGAAGAGAGGAGGAAGTATTTTATCAACAATTAAAACAAATTCTAAAATATATAAGCAATAAATACTACAGATTAAATATAATTATAGGAGGAGATTTTAATGTTAATATTTTATCAGACAATTTAAAAACTACTCAATTTTTAAACGTAATGCAGGAATATAATTTCACTCAACATGTAAGAAGCCCTACACGTATTACATCAAACACTGCGACGTGTCTAGATCTAATATTTACTAACTTTTACTACAAAGATATGTACGCAACTACAGAAGAATTGGGCTTTTCAGATCACCATAGCACGATTTTACATTTAAAAATACCCGAAAAATCGGAAAAAAATCACTGGTACTCTATGAAAAGGCTATATAATAATTCAAACATACTAAAATTCAAAGAAGAAATACAAAAACTTAATTGGAACGAAATCCTTACCACTGACAATGACATTAACGTTAATTATAAAAAATTCAATGACATACTTATTTCTATTCTAAATAAATGTATACAGCTACGTAAAATTAAATTAAAAACAAAACATAAAAAATATTGGCTCACTACTGGAATAAAAAAATCTTGCACAAATAAAAGACTATTAAAAACATTAACATTAAAAGCAAAAAATCCAACATTAACAAAATATTACAAAAAATACGAAAAAATATTGAAGAATACTGTCACGACAGCAAAGAAACTTCACTATAAAAATAAAATGATGCAATCTAACAATAAAGTTAAAACAATGTGGGGAATTACACAAAAAGCGAAAAACGCAATATAACATTACAAATAAATAATAGTTTAACTTCTAAACCCGAAGATGTAGCCAACACATTCAATCAATTCTTTGCCTCTATAGGCGAGGATAGCACAAAACCTATCGGCAATAAACCAAAAGGATTACCGGTAGGTTCAGCAACACAAAATACATTGTATCTTAGCCCAGTAGATCCCTATGAGGTAAATAGAATAATAAAAAACCTTAAAAATAAAAGAAGCCACGGAATTGATGAACTTCCACCCACTCTTTTAAGACAATGCGCCGACGAATTAACTTTACCATTTTATATACTCATCAACCAATCTTTCGAAGAAGGCGTTTTTCCCGATTTGTTAAAAAAGGCTCATATAAAACCGATCCATAAAAAAAATTCAAAAACCGACCCAAACAACTACCGTCCAATTGCTTTGTTACCAACGGCCTCGAAAATATTTGAAAAAGCTATGTGCGACCGCGTCTATGCTTTTTGTGAAAAATATAATATATTCAACGACAGTCAAAATGGTTTTCGCAAAAACCGATCAACGACTTTGGCTGTTTACAAATATATGCAAGAAGCCCTTAACATAATTAATAACAAAAAATATGCTATAGGATTGCTATTAGATATGACGAAAGCATATGATAAAGTTCAGTTTGATATATTATTAAATAAGCTATATAAAATTGGCATCCGCGGAAGAAGTCATGACTGGTTCACCTCGTACCTTAAGAACAGAGAGCAAGTCGTAGAAATTGAATATTACAATAGCAAAACCAGAGAAATTAAATTAATTCGATCTCATAAAATACCCGTAAACGCATCAATACCACAAGGAACAGTGATAGGATGTCTACTGTTCCTTATTTACATCAACGATCTCCCTAACCACATAAATGAGCCATGCGTGTTGTTCGCCGACGATATTTCTATTTTAACACCATGTAAAAGAAAGAAAGAAAGAAAGAAAAACTGTTTATTCGCGCGAAATGACGCAATCTTAAAACTAGTTAACAAACATTATCAGTTGAATAGGGAAGATATGCGTCACATCCGCGCAAAACGGCCGAACGCTCAGCATAAAGCTGCGGCCTCACGCATTATGCGATTATGTGACAATAATATAGATTTAAACCAAAAATTGACTTCCATACTTGACACTACAACACACTGGATGAACGAACACAACCTTGAAATCAATTTTACTAAGACAAAAATCATAACTTTCTACCCACGACAAAAAATACCCATAAATATCAATTTCAATTACAATGGACACAACTTGGAAGTTGTAAATAAATTCACCCTTTTAGGCCTAGACATAGATTCACACATAGATTGGAAATCCCACATTCAAAAAATAAGATCTAAATTATCTAAGTTTACATACGCCCTCAGAGAAATAAAAAAAACAACAGACCTTAAAACAGCATTAGTTACTTATTACTCATACGCATTTGCATGGCTCAAGTATGGAATTATGTTATGGGGAAATAGCACAGATGCGCCTACACTGTTTACTTTACAGAAAAAAATGATAAGAATATTAATGAATATAAAAGATACCGACTCCTGTAAACCTTACTTCAAAGAGCTAAAAATATTAACCGTACCATGTATTTATATACTGGAAATTTGCAAATTTGTTCGAAAATATCCACAATTCTATACCAAAAGAGAGGACATCCAAACTAAAATTGCACTTAGACATAAAAATAGGCTTAATATACCCACTTCACGATTGAAAATGCACTCTTCTAGTGCATTTGTTATGTCTATAAAAATATATAATAAGTTACCAGAATTCATCAAAAATGCAGAAAGTAATAATATGTTCATCAATAAACTAAAACAATTTCTAATAGACAAATGCTACTATACTGTAGAGGAATACTATAACGATAAACATCAACTACAATAAAAACTATTAATTGTATACTGTATCGTTGTAATAAATGTATTTACAAATGTGAAAAATAATGTGAGTACTAAGGTGAATAAAACATAAATTAAATTGATACATAATTAAATTAAAATAAATACATGATTTAATAATGATGACGATAAAAATAAATAAAAATACCTGACATTTAATTTAGTTATACAAAGACATTACATAAATAAATAAATTTCAATAATAACATAATTAAATGACGACAAAAATAAATAAAATATCTGACATAATTTAATAATAATGACGACAAAAATAATTGAAATATCTGACATAATTTAATAATAATGACGACAAAAATAAATTAAAATACCTGACATAATTTACCAATACACAGACATAATAAAAATATATATACATAATTAATTTAAATAAATACATAATTTAATAATGATAAAAATAAATAAAAACACCTGACATAATTTACTTACATTAAGACATTCTAATAATATACATACATAAATTTATTTCAATACTAACATAATTTAATAATAAATGATGATGATAAAAATAAATAAAATATCTGACAAAATTTACAAAATTTACCAATACTTATACATATACATAATAAATAACATACATACACAATTTTATTTAAATATATAGGTACATAATTTATTAATAACAATGATAAAAAATAAATTAAAATATGTAACATAATTAACCACACAATAATTTACACATACTTGAATCTACCTATAATAATAATTAATTCCATGAATTGTTGCTTGGCCTTCATCCTCTCTCCTAACTTTGCTGTGCCCGACAGGGTCCATATTGATCTTAACAATGTTTTATACCATCTATGTACATATGGAATGCAATAATAAATAAATAAAATAAATAAATAAATAAATAAAGGAGATGTATTTTTTTATCCTTAATTTATGAGTACATTGAAAAGCCAAATTTCACACAAAATAGCAACTTTCAGAGGTCTTTACTGGATTACTTTTACACAGAGAATGGATTTCTATGAAGTCTGGACCCACCTTCCAATAGTTTTGAGTGTTACATTGTTGGATAAGTAATCTATAGCTGAATAAAACTCTATGGCGCCAAGTTACAATTCTTAGTCAATGTTCCCACTGCTGGGACTCAGACCTTCTCTCTAGGAGAGAGATTGGGCCGTAATCCACCACGCGGGCCCAGTGTGGATTGGCGGATGTCACATGTCTTCGAATTTTTTGTTCTAGGACATGCCGGTTTCCTCACGATGTTTTCCTTCACCGTTTTGAGAGTGGTGGTGATGAAATAAATTACTCATCAATCGTCAACTATATTCATAGTGTTCCATCCCCAGATATTTCTTCAATGGAACGTCAGGAGTGTTTCACCCAGGAAGACTGACCTTCTTTATTTAATTAATAAACATAAACCATCAGTCTGTAGCATCCCTGAGACATGGCTTCGTCCGGATTGTAATTTCGGGATACCATGTTTCAGTGGTGTTCGACATGACAGATCAGATGGATATGGGGGATGTGCTTTGTTCATTAATAACAAAGTTACATTCTCCCCAATTCCTCTACCCTTTGTAGGTGACAACATCAATGTTGTTGCTGTTAAGGTTGAGGATATAAATATTTTTAGTTTTTACATTGCTCACCCACAGACTAATGATCTTGATACTATAAAAAATTTGCTGAGTAATGTACAAGGCCCGCTACTTGTTATGGGTGATTTCAACGGCCATCACTATAGGTGGGGGTCAGATACCTGCGACAACTTTGGTTCGGGTCTGGTTGATATGTTGGATGAGCTAGATTTGTGTGTGATCAACAATGGCTGTGCCACACGTCGGGGCTCGCCAGGACAGAACAACAGTTGTGTTGATCTAACATTTTGCTCATCCAATATAGCCAGCCTTTTCAATTGGAAGCGCTTGGATATGACTTATCAATATCCCATCATGGTTGAAATCCCATCTAAATCCATTCCCGACAATATGGGAGATATTGTCGGGAATGGATTTAGATGGTACTCCCCTGTTAAAGTACCAACTGAATTCAGTCGATTGGGATCTGTACTCAAAAATTTTTTTAAGGATTTAAGGGTCTCCTCTCTTCCTCCCATCAATGACGCAAATGCTCAGGAATGCTTTTCGGCATTCTCGAGTACTATATCCACTACAGCGGACGACTGTTTCCTCTCCAAAAAACCGCCAACCGGCAAAATTACTTCTCCGCCATGGTGGGATAGAGAATGCTCTGCCTCGATCAGAGCCAGGAATGAGGCCGAAAGAAAGCTCAACGCGGATATGAACCTGGAGAACCTCATTAATTTTCAACATGTATTGGCTAAATCCAGGAAACTACTCAAGAAACAGAAAAGAGATGGTTGGCGGAAGTACTGCAATTCGCTGAGTCCATCCACTCCAGCCTCAGTAGTGTGGCGTAAATTAAAATCTTTTAGGAACAGCATGCGACCACCCTCTGGGAGCATGACTTCTAAAGAACTGGCTCACCAGTTCTTCTCCAAACTAGCCCCAGCCTACGCCCCGGATAAAGATGAATGTGTTTCATCAGATCCCCAGATGGCATCAGATGATCCTCTAGATAAATCATTCACTTTGGGGGAGCTGAAAACGGTCCTCGCACATGTGAAGGATTCTGCTCCTGGTGTGGATGGATTTCCATACTCTTTCATATGCAAAGCTGGGGATAAGACCCACCAGTATTACCTAGATTTGGCCAATTATTGTTTTTCCTCCGGATATATTCCTCCTGATTGGAAGGTTCAAGTTGTTATCCCCATTTTGAAACCAGGAAAAGATCCTAGTGATCATTCTTCATACAGACCGATTGCTCTATCTTCCGTCCTTATGAAACTCTTGGAAAATTTAGTCAAGAATCATCTGGAATGGTTCGTGGAGAGCAGAAGACTGCTACCAACGACTCAATTTGGCTTTAGGAAAGGTCTGGGTACAACTGATAGTGTGGCAACCCTCACATCAGAGATTCGGCTGACTCTTAGTAGAAGTGAGTCTGTGGTAGTCGTCTTTTTGGATATTTCTGCTGCCTATGACTCTGTCCTCCTCCCAATTCTCAGGCCGAAGTTGCAACAGCTGAGAATCCCGGCTAGGATATGTCAGATTATATGCAATATCTTCTCAGACCGCAGTACTAAACTAAGGGGAGGACTCTGAACCAAGGTTATCTTGGAGGGGTCTACCATAGGGATCCGTTCTTAGCCCCCCTTTATATAACATTTACACTTCAGATCTCCCCTCTTGTTTAAATTTGGACTGCAAAATTCTCCAATATGCGGACGATATTGCACTATTGGTCTGTGGCAAGTCCATCGAGGACGCTGCCTAATCCATGAACGTGTCCTTGTCCTCATTAAACCAATGGCTACTAGATCATGGGTTATCTCTAAGTGCCCCAAAGAGTACAGCAGTTGTTTTCACTCGCAGACGTCTTGTACCTCAGGTGGATATTAATATTGACGGCCAAGCTATCCCAGTAAAGGAGAGCGCCAGATTTCTGGGTGTTACTTTGGATTCCAAATTATCGGGTGTGGATCACATTAACAATACAGTAAAAAAATGTGAACGCTCGATTTCGGTCCTTAGAGCTTTGGCAGGTGTATGATGGGGTGCTCACCCATATACTTTAAAACTGGTCTATAACGCTATAGTCAGAAGCGTGTTAGATTACTGCAGCTATCTAATCGAGACATGTAAGTCAGACTAGATTCAGTCCAGTCCAAATGCCTAAGAATCGTAATAGGTGCCATGAAGTCGTCCCCCATAAATGCTCTCCAGGTTGAATGCGCAGATTCTCCCCTTGCCCTTCGCAGACAATACTTAGCAGATCGTTTCTTATCAAAAGTCCTCTCCCTCTCATCCCATCCTCTAATTCTCATTTTGGAATAAATTTTTCCATCTCTCAATGCCACTTCCTATTGGAACAATAAAAATATTCCATTGATGAATAGGTACAGAGAGCTTAAACACCTCCCTTCACCTGTTTGTCAATATCCTACTCTTCCTGTCTTTTCTTCCGCCTATGAGGTGGTTCATTTTAAGCCAAAAATCTGTTTTGGGACTTGGCATCTCCAAAAACTCGCAGGACGTAAAAGGCGACTTCGACCTGGCTATTGAAAGATACTGGCAAGTTTGGAACTTATTTTACACGGACGCATCGAAATTATCGCCAACTGGTTGTACAGGTGCATCAACATACTTCCAGAACTCCAGAATAGCCCTTTTATTCCAATGCTTTCCCGAAGCCTCTGTATTTACAGGGGAATGCATTGGCATACTAGAAGCTATCAATTTTAAAAATTCAGTCATTTTCTCAGATTCTCGCAGTAGTATCCAGGCTTTAGGTCAAAACCAATTAAAATCAAAACTCCATAGTAAAATCATTATCGATATTCTTAATTTACTCAACACTTGCCATACCAAAAGTTTAAATATTGAGATAGTTTGGGTTCCTAGTCACTCGGGCATAAGTGGCAATGAATGCGCCGATTCGCTGGCAAAATATGCTACATCCAACCCTGTAGACCGAAGGCATTACATATTGCATAGCTACGACTTACGCTCGGACACCAAACTTAAGTTGCATAACTTGTGGTCAGCGGCATGGCAGGTAAGCTCGAAGCTCAAGGGAGCGTACTACGCCAGCATCCAGCCGGACATCCAGCGGAAACCTTGGTTTTTTAAGTGTCCCAAACTATCCAAAAGAACGGTCTCATCCTTGTGCAGATTGAGACACGGCCACTGCAGTAGTCCAGTTTTCCTCCATAAAATTCACGTTCGTGACAGCTCTTTGTGCGAGTGTGGCCTCGATGATGGCACATTGGACCATATCTTCTTTTCTTGTCCTTCAAACTCCCACTCCCTCGACTTGTACCAAATGCTTTCCAAAATTAAAATACCCCTTCCTACTAACTTCCATTCCCTATTGACGAACTTCTCCCCTAAAGTTGTCCAACTCCTATCCAAATTCCTAAATGACAATAACATTAATCTGTAGCCTGGTCTGTAGGGATTTTCAATCTGTAAATATCAGTGTCTATTTGTGTTGTCAAATTATATATTTTAAATCCATGTTAACTAACAAAAAATTGTGTTGTACTTACAGCCACTAACATCTTAGATCTACCACAAAGTGCAAAGTTCGACGGCTCACCTTACGGCGGCGGCGCTGCCGTCACCACATGACACTGGCAGAATAGTCGACATCGGCTCAGTTGCCAAAGAAGAAGAAAAAAAAATAGTCTATTGGTATGGTAGTAGAGGAGACAATACTGCACTGACACTGACGTATAAATTTATTTAACGTCAGAGAGTTTTTGGCGGGATTTCTTCGAGTGAAGTTCACTGACTGTTTTAATTATTCGCAAATTGATTCCTAGTGGATATTGTGATGTAAAATTGGTGTTGTTTTGTATCCCAAGTGTCTGCGCAACTGGAATAATATGTGGAATCATTGAAATAGGCGCGGTCTCGGTAAAATGGAGCTGAGAATTTTATTGTAGTTTTAGCTACCTCAGCGAAGTTTGCTGAGAAGACTGAATCGATACATTTGCTGCCAAATACTTCAAAAAACATTAGAATGTGTTACACCTGCATTCTAATGTAAAACAAAAAACTTTTTAGAAAAAAAAATAACCGACTTCACTAAAAAAAAACACTAAAAGGATCAAAATAACTTTAATTTCGGAAGTCGGTGTTTCTCGGTATTGTTTGTTTCTTACTTAACACCGACTTCCGAAATTAAAGTTATTTTGATCCTTTTAGTGTTTTTTTTAGTGAAGTCGGTTATTTTTTTTTTCTAAAAAGTTTTTATTTCACACTTTTTAGTTGCGATACACTTATAAACAGAGTGCCTATTTCTCATGACAATTCCAATTAACCCAAATACTGCTAGGTTACATTGTTTTATTATAAAGTTCCTGTGTCTACCTTTCTCCTTCCGGCTCCATCATCAGATCAGTTCGATAGTACCTTATAGCCAAAGAGCATCTCACGACAATTCTAATAAGCCCAAACACGGCTAGGATACATTGATTAATTACGGAGTTCCTGTGCCTACCTTCCGGCACCATCATCAGATCAGTTCGATAGTACCTTATAGCCAAAGTGCTAACCATGACAATTCTAATAAGTCCAAACACGGCTAGGTTACATTGATTAATTACGGAGTTCCAGTGCCTACCTTCCGGCTCCATCATCATCATCAGATCACTTCGATGATACCATTTTCAACGTTACTATTCAGAATCATTCATTTATTTGTATTGTCATAGTCGCTTAACTATATCTTCATTGTGATATCTATGTGAGTATGAAGTTCCGTTGACCATTTCTGGTCTTCTTCATCAGTTCCACTTCATCAAATGTTACTTTTTGACTGTAAATCCTTAAGTTCTTGATGAAAATACTAAAATTACCATAGGGTTGCCTATAATTTTTGAGGAGTTCCCTCGATTCCTCATGGATTCCATCATCAGAACTGGATTTTGAAAAAAATGGGACCAATCTGGAAGCATATCCTATGAAGGGAAAAAAAAATTTTGCAAATCGGTCCATAAACGACGGAGTTCTGAGGTAACAAACATAAAAAAAAAAAAAAAAAATGATGATAAAAAAAAAAAAAAAATACAACCGAATTGATAACCTCCTCCTTTTTTTTGAAGTCGGTTAAAAAGAAACAAAAACTGATGACTAGGCAGCATGGTCTCTGACCTTAGCCTGTTCCACAAGGAACGAAAAAAAAAAAGAAAAAAAAAATTATTTAACGTCAGTGCAATACTGTAAAGATTTATTAATTAGACTTCAATAGACAAAGGGTATGTAACAGCTACGCTTTTCAATAGACTTCTTGGACGGCCAGGAATGTACCTACGGCTTATCGCTCCGGCTTTCGCAAGTGTTCTATGAAAGAAGTGCATACGATCACACGATATTTACTAAGTTTATAGCTCGTGGAGTGTTAAGAATGTTCGCATGGATATAGTTAACGACAAGAATTTACAAGAACTATGAAAAACTGACTGATTTTCCAGTTATACCTTACAATATATTATTATTACCTATATAGGCTGCTCACAGCTGACTATTTACAGGATGGCCCATGCACAGTGCTCCAGAATGATTCTTTTGAACCTCTAGGATGTTTCTCTGTATGAGAGGTATATCAAATGCCACACTTAACATCATCGAGATATAAGTACTAACGTAGGTACTAGAGAAGCTACGTCAAATAACTGAATTGTCCTATTTTCGTAATTTGAATCTTTAGTTCACTGCAGCGCTAAAATAATAACAATTCGTCTAAACCATAACTAATTTACCACAGCGCTAGATTTGCTGCGGAAGTGTATTTATTCTCGGCAAAAAGGTCTAAAGCGCCATGTAAATCACGGCACTTACGCGTTTTCTTCGACAAAGTGCGGCGCGATCGCCGCAGTTGAACGAGACAAAGTAGGAATTTACGGTGTCTTCTCTAGTACGTTAGTACTTATATCTCGATGCTTAACATCAACTTTGGTCAGTGTTGCTCAGGCAGCATAACAATTTGTGTATCCATTGTATGGGAAGTATTCTATTCCTAAGTCAAATGGCATATGTTATGTTGCAGTTTGTAACTGAAGACAGTAGACCGATGCTCGCTTGTTTCTTGTGCTTTGCTAAACTAAAGTAATGCTGCCAACTGCAGAGAAAATGTCTGGGAGCTGAAGAGCTGTTTGCTCAGATGATGAATGAGGTGAGGTGTTCTGTAACTGGTAAGGGTATTTATTATCTAAAGGACTGCTCAGGATGAGTTGAACTTAACAAAAGGATCCAACCCGAGTCACATTTTCTCTAGTGTTCATGCAACCACTCTTACGTGATTATGATGTCATTGAACATCTTTTCTTTCTCTAAATATTTTGGAAGCACAGATACCTTGTGGATGTTATCTAGGTTTCTGTTGAAATCAAATCATAAAGGAGGACGCAAATCCCAGGCCCACCTGCCTATATCATTGTATAGGTGTTTTTGAGCTGAATAAAAGTTACTGTGGCACCAAGTTGCAAATCTTAGTCCCTTCAAAGCTATACTTTTCTAATATGTTAGTTTTGCTAATAACCAAGTAATGCTATTTGTGTAATTATGTGTATGTTGCGGCCAAATTGTAGGATTGATCACTTCATGATATGGCCAACTAAAACTGGCCAGATTGTTTAAACTCCATTTTGTGAAGTGATCAATATCTAAGATCTGGCTACGACATAAATACCAAATCGTCTTTCGCTCAGTCATTTGATTGATCACGCTTGCGGACCCAACTTAGCCAGAGATCATGCCGAACAGAAAGCAGCTGTGGAACACGATGTATCTATGTAAAAAAAACCTTAAACCTGTATTTTTTTAAATTGATGTAAACTATTGCTTGACTGCGATCCATCTACAGTTATATATTGTGTCATTGAGTCACAAAGTATTTTTCACCTCAGCAGCTCAAACATGTAACTTTTGCTGTGTAAAAACATTGTAGGTACAAAATCGCATTTTTAGCAGTGACGTGCTGGAGACAAAGGTAACCTCTTTTTTTGTTTTAGCCCTGGGTCAACCATACAATTGGAAACATTTGAACCGCCCTTGCAGAAAAACGAGTGAAAAACGATTGTTTTATTTGTTCAAAAATCATTTGAATAACTCTGAACGGGGAGCAGAGGTGGCCGAGTGGTAACAGCTCTGATTTACGAGTTGTAGGTCGTGGGTTCAAACCCAGCCAGGCGCATTACTTTGTGTAATTTATTTCATCACCACCACTCTCAAAACGGTGAAGGAAAACATCGTGAGGAAACCGGCATATCCTAGAACAAAAAATTCGAAGACATGTGACATCCGCCAACCCGCACTGGGCCCGCGTGGTGGATTACGGCCCAATCTCTCCTAGAGAGAAGGTCTGAGTCCCAGCAGTGGGAACATTAAAAGGCTGATTATGCTTAACTCTGAACAGACTAAGAATTGTAACTTGGCGCCATAGAAAGTTTTATTCAGCTATAGATTACTTATCCAACAATGTAACACTCAAAACTATTGGAAGGTGGGTCCTGATTTCATAGACATCCATTCTCTGTGTAAAAGTAATCCAGTAAAGACCTCTGAAAATTGCTATTTTGTGTGAAATTTGGCTTTTCAATGTACTCATAAACTAAAAGGATAAAAAAATACATCTCATAAATAGAACCTTACATATTTAATTGAGATTCTGAATTACGTTTTTTTTTCCAAACACTTAAAACCGTAATGTATTCAAATAAATGATTGAATTACCAAATGCCAATGGAGCTATCAGTTGTTATCTCTCCTTTTTTCTTGTTACATTTTTATCAAACTTTATATGAACCCTCCAGATCCCCTTCTAATGTTAGTGAATCATTTGGGTTAAGTTAATTTAAAAGCCATTATGATTTATAAAAAGCTTTCGTTCTTTCATATTAGACTAAATAAGTTTTGTGTCTTTTGAGTGGTATATCTAAAGATTTGATAATCTATGTATGTTATGCATAAAAAACTTAGTTATTTGAAAATCTATATATATATATTTATATAAAAGAAAGTCGTGTTAGTTACACTATAACTCAAGAACGGCTGAACCGATTTGGCCGAAAGTTGGTGGGGAGGTAGCTTAGAACCAGGAGACGGACATAGGATTTTTTTTTTTTGAGTAGAGTAGAGTAGGGTAGAGTAAGGTAGAGTAGGATAGAGTTGGGTAGAGTAGGATAGAGTTGGGTAGAGTAGGATAGAGTTGGGTAGAGTAGGATATAGTAGTCAGTTGACGGGAGCGAAGCCGCGGGCGAAAGCTAGTTTTAGATAACCTAACCTAACCTCGAAATTTTAACCATGGATGTCTCCGTAACCATGAGTTTCCGCGGGGAGGGGCTGGTACAGGGGGTAGGCCCCTCCCACCCTCCCCCTCCCACGCCCCATAAATCGATAGGATTTTACAGCGTCCGCGATGTAAGGAAATTTATAGGTAATTTATTTACACTTTTGGTTACCTTATTGTAGATTTAGTATGGAACCCAAATATTTTATAATATAAAATAGGTATAGCCTATGTTATTCAGTGATAAAGTAGCTTTGTAGTACTGAAAATTTTTTTTATAATGGTTCAGTAGTTTTTGAGTTTATTCGTCAAACAAAAATACAAATCTTTCCTCTATACAATAGGTATTAGTATAGAAGTACAGATTACAGTAGTAACTGTTAAATATATTTAAATGGGAGACGAGACCAACACATGCTTTTCGAGGTACGGAGGGGGCTCAATGTGTAATTCTTGGTGGCCTATCTTATAATATTTTGGTTATATTTTACAGCTAAATCCCTATATAAACCAAGACCACCTCGGGTGTTTCAATGGGTTGATTCAGTGGCCCATGGTGAATGTAAGCTTAGTTGATGAATGTCAGACAGAAAGCGAAGCTAGGAAATGCATCACTTTCTGTTTGACATTCATCAAATATGCTTGGAATCTACAAGCTGCATAGTCTGCGGATCTAGAAGCTGCACGAGCATCGGGGTCTGGGTGAGCTGTGGATCCTCAAGCTACTGCATCAGCATTGGTCAAATTACAGGAAGTACTTGTAATTGCAAAAATCGGTAAGACCTTCATATGCAGTTTTAATGATCTGATTTATCTGGAGTTTCTGGAGGATGTTAATATCTGTGACTGTTGAATATCTTAGATGTTGTGTTGTGTTTACAAATATAAAACGCTAAACTTCTAAAAAGCCTTATTAATGACAATCCTCTAAATTATTACGTTATTATTAATTACTTGCATTTCATATTGCTACTTTAATGTAATAATTAGTTTGAGTCGATTAGTACAGTAGGTAGGTACTGTCAGTCGGTTTTATATTCTTTCAAATAAGAACGAAAAATACCAAATCACTCAAGCCTATACTACACATCTGATAATGAGCCTGCCCACCTCACACAATTGAGCTGATTATTATACCAATACCGTAGTATTGATACTTTTGCCACAACAAATCGTACGACACAAGATCAAACGCTTTGGATAGGTCTAGGAAACAGGCGTTCACAGGCGTTTTCCTCGACGTATAGTACTGAACAGTATGCTTGAGAGACAGTATGGCACTTTCCGTAGTGAGACCCGGGTGGAACCCAAACTGTGAGTAATGCAAATCGATGCGAGTTGCCATATGCCTATCAAGCAAACCGTCCAGCACCTTGGCTATGACAGTAGCAAGCGATATGGGCTTGTAGTTTGACAGATCTGATTTGTCCCCCAGTCTTATCCTTTACAATTGGCACAACCACAGTCTTCATCAGATCGCTGGGCAGATGAGCGTGGCTCAAACAGAGCGAGAAGAAAATCGCCAGTACTCTAGGCAGGTGAACTCCTGCATGCTGCAGGTGCTCGATGCTCATGTCCCGGTGACTTGCCCCTAGTCATGCTTTTTATGACAGTAGCAATATCTTTCGCTGAGAACATGACATTCAAGTCCGTCAGACAATCCTCAGCATCGACCGCCTGTGATTCTAAACCTAGAGGAGATCCAACCTTAAAATGTTTCACAAACAACGATAACTTAGGTGAAACTTACTCACAGGCACAACGTAGGTTTTTTGCCCTCAAAAAACGCTTATTACGCAACCCTAACTATAAAAAACTTTATGCCGATTTCATTCACGAGTACATTCGATTGGGTCACATGAGTCGTGTTGATCGCGTCGGGACGCCTAACTATTTCCTACCGCATCATGGGGTATTTCGTGAGCACAGCACCACCACCAAGCTGCGAGTGGTGTTTGATGCCAGTGCCGCAGCTAGCAATGACATCTCGCTCAATGAAATACAAATGGTAGGCCCACCGATACAAGGCGATCTGTTGTCTATTTTACTACGATTTAGGCAACATAAATACACGGCTTGTGCAGACATTGAAAAAATGTATCGGCAATGTCTCATTCACGAAGATCAGCGTGATCTTCAGCTGATATTATGGCGTGACGACCCGTCGCGGCCACTGGATGTTTACCGGCTGAACACGGTCACTTACGGTACCGCGTCCGCGCCATTTCTAAGTTGTAGGTGTCTTAAACAGCTGGCAGCTGATTGCACGGATCGTGACGTCACGAGAATCATTAATGAAGACTTCTACGTTGACGATATGATCACGGGTTGTGATAATAAACAACAACTATTAGATGTTTGCAAAAAGGTCGCAGACGTTTTAAAGTCAGGTTGTTTTCCCCTTCGCAAGTGGATGTTTAGTTTCAACATTGAAAACAATGAATCTGACTTATTTAAGGAATTATCATTAGGTGATAATGTCCATTCTAAAACTTTAGGGTTGGGTTGGCATAATATGAACGATATTTTTTATTACATACACGCAATTTAACGGTAACTCGAATCAATTAATTACCAAGCGTTATATTATGTCAACAATTTCACAGATTTTTGACCCGTTAGGATTATTGAGCCCTATGATAATAAAAATTATGGCTGGTGAAGATTGGCTGGGACGATGAGGTTCCAAGTGACACTTGGGAAACTTTTGTTAGTTCTCTGTTTATTCTCAACAACATAAGTGTACCACGACACGTCATAGGCAGCAACCCTGCTTCTATTGAGTTACACATATTTACAGACTCATCGGAAGCTGCGTATGGGGCATGTATTTATGTTCGTACTATAAATCATGACTCCTCGGTGTCTGTCAGGTTGTGTTGTGCGAAGAGCTGGGTCGCACCATTAAATCCTGTGAGCATCCCTAGGCTAGAACTATGCGGGGCTTTGTTAGGTGCGAGGCTATTCAACAAAGTACGCGAATCACTACGCTGTCAATTTAATCACACAGTTTTCTGGTGTGACTCCACCATTGTGTTGGGTTGGCTACGCATGGCTCCCAATTTATTAAAAACCTTCGTGCAAAATCGAGCGGCTGAGATTCACGAAATCACCAAAGACTTCCGTGGTGTCACGTCAGCGGGAAAGATAACCCAGCAGACTCGGTGTCTCGCGGAGTCAGGCTGGAAGATCTTCAATCTTCCACGCTATGGTGGGAGGGCCCAGAGTTTTTACGACAGCTCGACTTTGATAGTAGTCAAGCTACCTTAGGTAGGTATGTAGCACAGTCTGATTTACCGGAAGTGAAGCCAGCCAAAACTCACGCATTTTTAAATACTATTGATATTTCATTGTTTCCATTTAAGAGATTCTCTCAATTTAATCGTATGCAACCATTGACGTATAAATAATATGGACTTGAAATGTTTGACTATAGAAAAAATAGTTATATAAATATGGTGCTTATCGACGCCAAAATTATAAAAATACTGCCATCTCTTTTTAACTTTCTTAATTTTGCGTAAGTGAAAAAGGATAGTGTTTTTGACAGTTTTTATACTGGCAACTTTTCGTTCCTAACATCATTGAAATACCTATGTGCGGCCGGTCGCCATTTTATCCTCTCGCTGTTTGGTAACAAAGTTTAGTACGTCAACTGTCAAACGCTCTTGAGCTCTGGATAAAATTTGTGGATTTTGAAGTAATTTGCTGTGTTATTGTGTTTGAACTCGGTTCTACAGTGGAAATCGTCAATAGCAAGATGCCCAATTGCAATATAATCGGATGTGGCACCAAAAGAAGCAGAAATCACCCGAACATAACTTTGCACCAGTACGTACCTAATTTTAACTGAAATATCTTTACATTTAGATAATAAACAAAAGATTCTGCATTCGTTGAAGAATTTCAACAGTAAAGCATTCATAATTTTCCCCTTTTGCCTTTATTTTCAACGTTTACTTCATGAAATCATTTTCTCGTTATTGAAAGGATAGAGTAGTGCATTAGACATTTTTTATATTTATCGATAATGCTATTTTATGGTTCTTTATTGGTTTTATATTTTACTTTCAAGGCTACCTTCTAATAAAGAAAAAAAGAAAATATGGCTGGAAATCATCGGTGTTGAAAATTTAAAGATGTCAACAAAAACTATTCATAATTTTGTTCTCTTCACTTTGAAGAATCATGTTTCAACCGGACACTGAATAAAGTAACATTGCGTGACGATGCTTTACCTACACGAACCTTCTTGGTAAGTAACACGTGCATGTTATAAATTTGTCCAACATGATTTCGTAGTGACTGATAATGTTATATGATTATGTCCTCATTATTGCAACACTTGTTTAATGGACACAAAGAGTGATGTAAAGAATGTGTTCGAGTGTGGTCTTAAGATTAATTAATAATCCTATTAATAAAATCAAGAAGCATCAAAAATATTTACCATTTATGTACACACACTATGTATACACATATACTCATTTATTGCTTGTTTACAGCCTGCGATTCAATCAAACATGTTTGGCATTTTAATTGAAAATAATCAAAATCTGGCAACCTCACAATCAATATCAGGAAGTGGTGCTCCTAATAAGTTATTTTTTTTTTGTGAATAAAAACAGTAAGTTAAAAAAATTGTATGATTATTCATACTGTTTTTGAAGTCATACAATTTTTCAGTATTTGCTTTTCTATTTTTATTAATATTTATGTTACTAATAAAGAATGGTTTTCAGGTTGAAACTGTTTGTGTACCTAACATTCAAAATCAATCAACCTGGAGAGATTTTAAAGAGGAGTGGCATAGATTTAGCCCCTAGCACATCTGCTATGCTAGATTAAGTCACCAGCACCTCCGCTGTGCCAGATTTGGTCGCTAACACCTCCGCTGTGCCAGATTTGGCCACTAGCACCTCCGCTGCGCCAGATTTTGCCGTTAGCACCTCCGCTGCTCTAGATTTTGCCGTTAGCACCTCCGCTGCGCCAGTCTTAGCCGCTAGCACCTCCGCTACGCCAAATTTATCGGTATGATTAGCTTCAGTTTTTATTGTCATCATTATTTGCAAATTTGATCTCAATGATAAAAGTCAGATTCATCATCAGTCATCTAGTCATCGAGTGAATAGAGATTGCGAGGAAGATCTCTCGCTTGTCTTCAATATTTATTAAAGCTTACTTTTATTTTATTTGATTTCAGATACACACATTTAAAATGATAAAGAAATTTTTAAAATGATAAAGGTGTGAGGAGGTCGGTGCCAAAATAGTGAGCATAACATGTGACGGACCTGCTGCAAATTTCAGCATGTTTTGTGCACTAGGCTGTGATCTCATGAAGGATCAAAATGTCACTACATTCGAAACAGGTGAAAATAGAATACACATTTTTATAGATCCATGTCATTAAACTGATCCGGAACGCTTTTGGAGAAATGAAGGTATTTTTCGATAATTTTGGCAGGAAAATTGATTTCAATTATTTAGAGGAATTATTAAAACTGCAAGATCGTGAAGGTTTGCACATGGCAACTAAGTTGACGAAGGCACATCTGATGTTTGACAAACAAAAAATGAAGGTCCGTTTGGCCACTCAACTGTTGAGTAATTCAGTCGCTGACGCCTTGCACTACTGCGAGAATGAATTAAAGCTTAAGAAATTTGAAGGGTCTACAGCAACAATCAACTTCATACGAATAGTACAACGATGTATTTGACGTCTTGAACAGTCACTCAGTTCGACCGCTGGGCTGGAAAAAAGCTGTATGCCCTGAAAACATCGGACTTATAGAAGCGCTGTTTGAAGGAGCCATTACTTACTTTCGCAAATTAAAGCTGCAATCTGGTCAATAACTCATTTGTTCCCGTAGAAAGACTGGATTTATTGGCTTGATTATAAACATGCAGACTACAATCCAGCTATTTAAATATCTAGTTGGAGAAATGAAAGTATTAAAATATCTTCCTATGTACAAAGTGAGCCAGGATCACTTAGAATTGATTTTTTCTGCCATCAGAGCTCGTGGCGGATTTAATAATAACCCGAATGCAGTCCAGTTTAGAGCTGCGTTTAAGAGACTTTTAATAAGAGCTGAAATTCGCGACGGTGGTGTCGGCAGCTGTATTCCTCTGGAACAAATTAATATATTAACTTGTTCCAGTAAAGTTGGCCCAGTCACTACTATAAATAATTTAACAGAAAAGAAATCCTTTGTAGAAATTCCAGACGATGATAGTGACTTGTACGAAGAGTTACTTGATTGTATGTACAGTAATCTTTCAGGATATACAGAATCTGTATTAACTTACATCGCTGGGTTTGTGGTTAGAAAATTGTCACGTTCACTGAAATGTGAAACTTGTAACAAACTTCTTTTTGGAGTTTCTGAGCTTTATAAAACAAGTTTAATTACTTTAAAATCTCGGGGTGGTCTGGTTTATCCTTCCAAAGACGTTGTAAATATTTTGAAAAATGTCGAAAAAATATTAAAAGGTGTTTTGCATGTAAAAGATAGAGAGGAAATCTTACTATTTGTATGTTTTTAAGTTTTTCGTAGATTACTATGCCGAACCAAATAATTTATTTGATTCTGGGGATTGTGAACATCATACGAATCATAAATATTTATTAATTAAAAGTGTAATAGAGGGGAACACCCAAATACTCCGAAATATTTTATTCCGAATTTCGATGTTCCGATTTTCAAAAGTCCGAACTTCATAATACCTAAAAATTATAATGTCTATTATTAAAAATCACGAAATTTATTTTACCGAAAGTCGTAAATGCGATTTGTTAGTTTTCCGATTTTCATACGTTCGAAGAATCAAATCCTCGAAGGGTTCTCGGTCCGAAAAACGATATTCCGATTTTCAATACTTCGAATAAACTAAAAGTCATCATGTTGTGCTACAAAATCTAGTGGCAGAAACGAATCGCTGCAAAACCGACTTCACGCAGTCTTGTTTGCCCTACCCCTAGAGTGTAATTTAAACCCGCGTAGGCGCGGAGGGGTAGGGCGGCCCGCGAACTGAGGAGCAGGTGGTGAGCGTTAAAACCATCTGCGACAATAAGCTCGCGTGGGGCCGCCCAAACCCCGCAGCGCCGAAGCCGTGACAGAAACAATGCTTGCTGTATTTTGCATGCCTGCTTGCATGCTGCATGCTTGCTTTCATGCTGCATGCCTGCTTGCATGTTGCATGCTTGCTTGCATGTTGCATGCCTGCTTGCATGTCGCATGCTTGCTTGCATGCTGCATGTCTGCTTGCACGCTGCATGCCTGCTTGCATGCTGCAATAAATCCCCTGCATGCTGGAAAACGCATCTGTCATTAGTTTTTTAATTCTACCCCCTCATACTACGACCTCTGACGAGCATTTATGTGTTTATTTGTCTTGCTATACAGTTTTATGAGGCGTTTGTATTTCGGAATTTTATTAATCGGTATTTTAATAATCGGAATTCGTATTTTTGATGTTTCGAATAATCATTAAGTCGGACTTTTCGTTATTCGATCTATTGAAACTCAGTATTTTGAGAATAGTAATTATAAAAGTTAGGAAAATTGAAATTTAGGAATTATAAAAATAGGAGTAATGATAAGTCGGAGTTGATATATTCGGAATTTTGAACCATTCGGAATTATGAAAATCGGTATTTTGAAATTCGTATTTGTGACTGTCGGAATAAAGTTTTTCGTATTTATGTAGTGTACCCGTAATAGAGGTGTACATGAATTTGAGATACAAATATTATGCGAAGAAATCTACTGAAAGAATAAATTACCTGAACAAAATTGTATTGTTCAGAAATGAATGAGATTGATTTGTTTGTTTTTTTTTTTTTTTAAATATATATGCTTTAATAAAATGTATTATTGACTTTTAATTAAAGCCCAATAACATCTGCATGTTAGATAAGGTGTTGGAACCTTAACATCAAAAATATTAATTATGGTTGTTCCGTCAATATAGCTCGAGAAATTCAAATTTTCATACGTTTTTTCTTTTTTTGCAAATTGCAGCTCTGTGTTAGGTCGTATGTTGATCATAATGATGTGATATGCGACAAAAATTTAATTATTATTAAAATTATTATATTTTAATTACTATCAGCGGCCAATTGACGGAAACACCTCTACAGTCCGGTTTCCTTTGTATACTTGGCTGTACCCTTGATGGTACAGTGGAAGATCAATTTTAGCCGCTGTACCTTTGACCTTGAAAACCGATCAAATTAAACGAACAGGATGTCATTAAAATCTTATTATTTAAATGTTTCATGGCACAGTAAGACCTACTTATTATAAGTATAAACAAAATAAATACTGTATCATCAAGGGAACAGCCATGGGTAAACAGGAAAAAAGCGTCTACGGTTTAGCCGTGAAATAAGGACGAACCAACAAACAATTTAATGAAAGACAAAAGTCTTTTACCCGTAGATATGGTACCGTGAATATGTGACACTAAGAAAACATTCTCACGATCTTTTATCGATGTTATTTTGTAGAAATATCGATCGTTAGGGGCTACCCTATTAGCCGCCATTCTATCCGCTCAGTAAAGTGTAGGTATACACGTTTTTTTTGTAGGTATGCCAAGTCCATATTATTTAATGTCAGTGTATGCAACGCGCTTGTGCGTATGTATTACGTTTTATTTTCAACATTCGCGATAGGAATAACATTCTTAGCGGCCCTCTCACTGTTGATGAGTTGAGAAATGCGCGCATGATTTTAGTGAAGTTGTCCCAACGCGAATCATTTCCTGAAGAATGTAACTTATTAGATAGTAACAAATTTCTTAAAAATAAACACAATTTAAGTAAATTAAATATCTTCGCAGATAGTAATGGCATTTTACAAGTCGGTGGACGAATAAAATTGTCATCGGATTTTAATTTTGATAAGAAACATCCTTTACTAATTTCTTCCAACCACTGGTTTTCAGTGCTATTGTTTCGGCTCGAGCACAAGCGACTGCAGCACGCTGCGCCGCAGGCGTTGCTGTACAACATACGCGAGTCCCACTGGCCGGTGAGGGGTAGGAACTTGGTCAAGCGCACTGTCCATGAGTGCGTTACGTGTACACGGTTGAGAGGTACATCTTTATCTCCTATTATGGGCAACTTACCGGAAGAGAGAATCACTCCAAGCTTTCCGTTCTTACGTACTGGTGTAGACTACGCTGGGCCAGTGCTCGTACTGAATCGTAAGGGTAGGGGCTCTAAATTAATAAAAGGTTATATTTGCCTATTTGTTTGTTTAGTTACACGCGCAATACATTTAGAGCTTGTCAGTGACCTTTCTTCTGATGCTTATCTACTTGCTTTAAAGAGATTTATTTCCCGACGTGGTAAACCTGATGAAATAATTTCGGATAACGGTAGGAACTTTGTAGGTCTCGCAAACGAATTTTCTAAATTTTTATCCACATGCTCTGACGATTTAATTGATTACGCGACTAGTCAGGACCTTAAATTTTCTTTTATCCTGCCTTATGCGCCTCATTTTGGTGGATTGTGGGAGGCAGGAGTAAAGTCGTGCAAGCACCACTTGTTACGAGTCGTTGGTAGCGCACACCTAACATTTGAGGAATATAGCACTGTGTTATCGCAAATTGAAGCTGTCCTCAACTCCCGCCCCATTAGTCCTTTATCCGCAGATCCTAACGACTTCCTTCCTTTGTGTCCATCTCACTTCCTGGTTGGTCGTCTCCTAACAGTGCAGCGCCTGCAACGCCACAGCTGACTGACGTCCCTGCTCACCGGTTGACACGCTACCAGAGGCTCGAGCAGCTCAGACAACATTTCTGGATACGATGGTCCAAAGAGTACATATCAGAAATGCAAACCAGGACAAAATGGAGACAACATGGGCGTGATTTGCAGCCAAACACACTGGTTGTCATCAAAGAGGACAACACGCCGCCACTGAAGTGGAGCTTGGGACGGATCATCTCAACAGTACCAGTAAAGGATGGAATTTCTCGAGTGGCTGACATCCAAACAAAGTCAGGAGTCATCAGACGCGCATTTCCTCGAATCTGTCCCCTGTTTAATGATGAAGATGATGAGAAGGTGTTGGACGTCGGTACCTACTTCCAAGGCCGGGGGCATGTTCAGACATCGCCTTAACAACTGGAGCTGCCATCTACCTCACAGCGATTGGTCGCCCACGCATACCATCGACCAATCACCACCGAGCTACGCATCAACGTATTCTTCAAAATCACCCTTTTTTTGTGATCAATCAATCCATCTTTGCATCGCACGCACTATACCATTTATACATTTTTTCATCCATTATTTCATGTACCTAATATTCGCAATATATTCAAGTTAAAAGCAATTCCTGGTGTCACCTATCATTTCAAGCAACCTTCAGTCTCCTAACACACAGCAGAGCTGAATTCGAAACAACAGTCAAAATCTGTGGTCAAAATGGCGGTCGTGTAATTCAACTAGGTGTTGAAGAGTCATAGGTTGATAAAGACCGAAACTTCTCAATGCTCTTTTTAAATTTGACGGATAATAGCCGCCATTAAAAAGAACGTGTTTCATACATCGTTTTTTTTTGTATGGTAGTTTCGCCAGACTGTTAATGACAGTCAAAATCCTTAATATTCTGTGGTCAAAATGGCGGTCGTGTAATCCAACTAGGCGTTGAAGAGTCATAGGTTGATATAGACCCAAAGATCTCAATGCTCTTTTTAAATTTGACGGATAATAGCCGCCATTAAAAAGAACGTCCGTTTCATACATCGTTTTTTTCTATGGGAGTTTCGCCAGACTGAGTCATACAACATAGTTGCACCAACAAGCAGACAACTCGCGGCCTCTGTCACAACGCAGTGGTCGAGCCAGCGGCAGCAACCGTGCGCGTCACTCGCGACGGTGTACGTACCTCGCGGCAAAAGGTCCAGGTCCGCGCAGCTCCGCACAAAAACTCGCCAGTTCACAACCGAGTAGCTCACCTGCGCGTTATATCACCGAGTATGATCACTGATTACACATTTTGACTTTCAATTATCGCACTAATTTCACTGAGGCAGTCTGTAAACTCGGCTACGTTATCGTTCGAGACCGTAGGCATGTACACTGAAAAAATTAGTACAGAACGATCCTGCGACACTATCTTGATAGCTGCAAGGAGCACGTTGTTACAGCTTACCGCCGTGACAGAGCGTAACCCGGCCCCTGGGCTCTGAGGGAGATCCCTAGCTGTGCCGCAGTAAATGTATAAAGGAATATTATCAGGTCAGGGAGAATTAAAAATGAAACCAGTACACTTGCGTGCAATTACAAAATTTATTTCACATCACTCAATATGTGGGTACATAAGTTACATTATAAAAGGTTGACAAAATTCCTTAAACCTTAACAGCAAAGTTAGTTCTCTAACCCACTTCGTCTCCGTACCGAAGTGTTTACAGAACCAGCATGAGAATAAATCACAAACTCAAGGTCGCTTGTGAAGGATCCGTGAGGTGAACCGTCGTGATTCCAGCTCAATCGTGTACGTACAGAAATTCTAGGCTGTGCACAACATCTAAGATATAAAAATAGGGATCAACCCAAGATCTAATACCTCACAAAATGAGTTCAGATCAATCTGTAGTTAGCGTATCCAATATCTAATTGGCAGATCCAAAATCTAGTTAGCGTATCAAAACTCCAATAAGCAGATCCAAAATCTAGTTAGCGGAACACAGCCCCTTGGGGTCGGTGACGAAAGGACTCCGTCAGCACACGACGAATGCGCCCTACGGGGTGGAAATCCTCTCAGGAACAAAACAGGAACAAAAAGGACGGACGACGTCAAATACCTGATGTGCTTCTTTGGTGTCGATGGAATAGATGTGGGTACCGCCACTTGGTCCAGCACACCTTCGCGGGACACGCCTGGTCCAGTCTTGACCAAGGTCAAGTCCTGACATAGCAGGGCGTCACGTCTCGACGTCGTTCCTGACCTTAGGCCAGCCAATAGAGCCAAATAGTGATTTTAAGCAAAACCCCACTTGGAGAAAGTTGATACTTGGTGAATTAATTATTATTTTATTTCTCATGTGGCACGGGCCGTATCTCTCAGTGAGTTCAACGCTCAGCTATGAGGTGTCATTTCTAATGCCATGAAAGAGATGTCGCTAGCAGTCCACTCAAATCAAAATTTGCAACGTCACAAGAGAGAAACAGGCTTTTCCTCCATAACAAAGCCACTCCTCCATATGGCCTTCCACGTAGTTCTCCCGCTGAGGTGTCGACTGCTGAATTGCCGGTTAATGCGTATTCATCATCGATTTGTCCAAGGAAGGCGATATCACGTGGCAAAAGCCAAGTTTCTTGCAACACGATAACGTCGGCCGCTACACACAGACGTCTCATACAGTCAATTGAAACTTATTAAGATTGTATTATCCATTTAAGTTTTGCTTGAATTCACTCTTAGAGTATTTTCTCTGTCTGGAAACTTTTTATAAAAGTCTATAAATCTACGATATGATATACCTTCGGGTCAAAAATAATCTTTCATGAAAATTTCATACTTCTGTTTTGGAACCGAGATGGATCTTAGATGCATCATAACTTCTGGGCATCAACATTATGTCAATGTCCACACGCGATTTGACTTTTTCTTCACAATACTCTAGGATGTCACTCTGTGTCACCTGTTTATCAACATGATAGATATATCTAAGACTATTTTTTCATTTAGAGATTGACCAAAAGCAGTCTAGCAAAGATGCGTGAACGAAAATCAAATTAATATAGAAATTATTTGCTTATTTTTTTACAGCTTTTCACTTCAGGAATTCTGTTTTCGTATCCGGAATTATGATTTTAAGATAAACAGTAAATTAACGATTGCTAGGTACATTTCCAGTCACGATTGACGTTTCGTTCTCTTCATTTGTACGAGTTACGTAAGCTATATCGTCACCTCTACGGCAAACTTACGAATCTGCAGTTTTTGTAAATTTGACATTTCCATTAAAAACTACACCTTATGTTGTCCTACACATGGTGTAAAATTTTCAAAATTCTATCTCTAACGGTTACAGAAATGTCATAGTGCGAATCTAACTTTTTTGTTGATACACCCATACTAAACTTACGAAACTGATATCAGTTGTTTTGGCGTAGTTGAAAACGTGAAGTCCGAAAAAAATGCACCACGGTCAACCTACGAATCTGTCATATTCGTGAGTTGAGATCATAGCACACTTTAATAAATCGATCTAGCGACTCACAGCAAACATACGAATATGTAAGATTCGTAAGTTCACATTGGTAGAATATATTCTTTAAGAGACTCAAGTAACCCATAGCAAACTTACGAATCGAGCAGTTTCGTTAATTTACATTGGTACCTTGTTTGACAAAGAGGTTCAAATATCCCATAGTAAACTTCTGAATCGGGCATTTTCGTAAGTCCGCATTGGGAGTTTTTTTTAAAAGAGTCTATAATGCCCCATAGCAAACTTACGAATTGGGCATTTTCGTAAATTTACATTGGTAATTTGATTAAGAAAGAAATAAATTATTTTTAGTAGCTTCATATTAATCAAGGTTTTAAGTAATACTAAATACAAGGAAATATTAATATCACAACATAGCAAACATAAAAAAAAAGTAACGATATTAGTTCGAAGTTATGCATAATCGGGAACGCAACTGCCGAACGTTGTATTGGTGAAAGCGAGACAGAGTATTTTATTATCGTCATTGAATTCAAAAGTATCGGGCAACGGTCAATACAATACAATAATTGTAACAAACGTCAGGGAAGACGTAGTGTCGTCGTCTTTTGTTTGCTATTATCCTTATTTCGTTCGTAACAAGTGTTCTGTGTTCTAATTTAAAATTTGTGAAGAGGTGATTGTGTATCAATAATAACAGAATAAAAAATGGAAGCTAATGAAAACGTGAGTATTAAATGATTCAATTGTTAAATATTATTATATTTGTAATAACATAACTATTAATTTTATCGGAAGACGATTTTAACGAATAATTGTTATTTAATTTTACAGATTTTGTCATTAGAACAGTTATTGGATAAAAAACAGAAATTAATGGATATCAGAAAAAAAATTATCCATCAAGGACAATTGGCTCATGTTGACTCAAGAAGTACGTTGGAATTTCTTATAATATTTCATGGAAATCTTAGGGCGTTTTAACTATTTGTGTCTTAATTTGATAGTTTCATTCTAATACAGTGTCTATGCTAACAGTCGACGAGTCAACATTGCAAATGCTCCGCGAGGGAATAAAACGCGCTTCGTGACAGAGATTGGTTCGGGTTAGGTACTTATTGCAATATGAATCGTATAATATTCTGCATGTAGGTGTTGGAAATGTTTTGTGTATGTTTTGCTTTGTTAACGAGCATGATTTTTGTTTATAGCGGGACTGTCACAAATAGGTATTAATAACAGTAATTTTATTAATTGCAATTAATAAACGACTTACTCATACCTTCTTGATTTAATAAGGGTTATACCTACTGTGGAATGGAAAATTAACAAACTGTTGCAGCTAATGGCATAAATCGCGATTTAGTATGTTTACATTGTTTTTTTTTTTTCAGCTGACTCCAATCCATTAACGCCAAATTCAAACACGCTACTTTCAGTTTCTCCACCACCATATTCTCCAATTACCCCACTAAATATGAATAAAAATAGTAATGATAAAAATTTACCAGGTAAGATTATTCTATTTGACATTAAACGGTAAGATTATTCATTTGTAACATAAACTTTTACCATGGATTCAGTACATGATTTTGTATGTACCTGTACCTACTGAATCCATGGTAAAAGTTTACGTTACGATGTCTCTTACACCTTGTATTAATTGCAATGAATATACGACTTACTCATACCTACCTACTTGATTGAAAAAGGGTTACGGCGCTTTCAATTTACGCGGCTCTTGACCGCCAGAAGCGGCGCGGCCGCCGGCCGACAAGAACCGCCTAAATTGAAAGGTTGTAATTAATGGCGCCAATCGCGTGTCAGTTTGTATACATTGTTTTTTTTTCAGCTGACTCCAATCCAGTAACGCCAAATTCAAGCACGCTGCTTTCAGTTTCTCCACCACCATATTCTCCAATTACCCCACTAAATATGAATAAAAATAGTAACGATAAAAATTTACCAGGTAAGATAATTCAATTAAATACTAAAACCCTATATTTCGTGATGTGGATATCACGAAAAATAGTGTTATCACGACATATATAAGCATATGCATCCAGTTGCTGAGTGTGTGATTGTATGTTTAATACTTCTTCACAGCTTATCCAGCTTATACATTGTGTTTTTATAAATGTTACCAAGTAATGTGAAATAGTTCAAGCTATGAATTGGTAAGTAAAGTAAATAAATTTGCATTGTTCTAGTTATTGTTGATCCTGTCATTTTACGGCAAGAAATACAAGAAGACATACGTACACTATGCTCACCATCTCAATTGGCAGCAATGATGAACAGCGTTTCACCATTATCATCACCTGTTCCAGAAATGTCACCAGAAACACAACAATTATTTAATATTTTAACTGAGCATGAAGCAAGCAACGAAGATAATGATGTTTCAAATCATGTAGATGTAGTTGATTATTGCGATAGTGATGACAGTGTTAGGGATCCGGATTACGTCTCGAATAATAACAGAATATATATAGATGAATCGACCACCTCTTGTTCATCTTTGAATGATAACGAAAATCATGAAAAATCAACAGAACTTATTTTGTCTACGGCTGACGAAAATATACGACGTTTTTCGGAAACTAGCAGACTTAACAGCGGCAGTAAGCGACAATTTCAAGTTACCTCCAAACTACCAGAGAGGCGATGCTCGGAAAACGACTTGCAGCAGATGCAACCACCTGCAAAAATATTAAAAAGACGTGCTTCTATGTCCGGTGCCATATTTTCAATAATTAAGTCTAGCTCCCCGAAGAAAAAGCATGTTTCAAATCCTAATACCTGGAAAAGACGTATCGAAAGGAGCAAACGTTTGAGAGGTAAAGCCTATAAAAAAATTAAAGGAAAATATGTTGCGGCTGCGACGTTGAAGCAACCCAAGTGTCTGACAAAAGACAAACATAAATGCAACGCTAATGTACCTGAAGATGCGAGAAAAATAATTTATGACTCATTTCGAGCTATGGAATCATTACAAGCACAGCGTCAATTTATTATCCAACACGTTACAAAAGAAAATAAGAAACGATCTACTGTAAATGGACCATCGCGCAAAGTAAGTACGCATCAATATTGTTTTACAGTAAACAATAAAAAAGTTACTGTATGCAGAGATTTCTTTTTAGACACTTTAAACATCAAGGAAGGAATAGTACGGGGAGCTTTAAAAAAGATTTCTGAAGAAGGGGTTCTTTTAGCTGACAAAAGAGGCAAAAAACCTCCATCTAACAAACTTTCTAGTGAGAGACTTGATCGAATTAAAAACCATATTTTTTCATTTCCTGCCATGGAGTCGCACTATAGCAGAAAAAATTCAGAGTTCAGGTATCTAGATTCTGGACTGAATGTGACCATCATGTATTCATTATACAAAAAAAAATGTGAAGATGAAGGCGAGATCCCAGCAGGAATAGAGACTTACCGGAAAGTCTTCAGGTCCTATAAATTAAAATTCCATGTGCCAAAAAAGGATCTCTGCAAAAAGTGCGTTGCTTACAAGGAATTAAAAACACATGACCTAAGCAGCCCTGAAGAGGAAAATCATTCAAAACATCTTAAGCGGCGCGACGATGCTTATCTGCGTCGAGACGCAGACAAAACAGCAGCAAAGAACGATCCGAAGACTTTGGCATTTAATTTTGACCTAGAAGCAGTCCTCCAAACTCCTAAGGGTGCGTCTGGACCATTCTTTTATGTTCGGAAATTAGCTGTTTACAATTTAACATTTTATAAATTTGGCGATCAAGACGTAGACTGTTTTACTTGGGACGAAACGGAGGGTAAACGGGGAAGTACTGAAATTGCAACTTGTGTTTTCAAATATATTTGTAGTCATAAACAAGGCGTAACACATGTGAGAATGATGTCAGATAATTGTGGCGGCCAACAAAAAAATTATAGTTTTTGCTGTATGTTGCTCCACTTGGTAACGAATCATTCCACAGTAAACATAATTGATCATGTTTTCTACGAGTCTGGACATAGTCATATGGAGTGTGATTCTATTCACTCGAAAATAGAACAGAAATGTAAAAATACAGCAATTTACACTCCGGATGGGTGGATACAGGTGATGAGACTAGCCAGAACTAATCCTCGGCCATTTAATGTGAATGTCTTAGTTCATGACGATTTTTTAGATTTTAACCCCAATCAGTGTCAGTTCGTGGAAGCGAGAAAACAAAGTTCGAAGAAGAAATGCTCAAATAAAGTTAAAAGAAATAATGAACAAGAAGACAATGGAGCACTAGAGGAGACAAGACCCAAAGTGAAGATAAATTTCCAAGATGCTGTGTGGATTCAATACCGTAAAGACAACCCTAAATCAATATTTATTAAAACTGACTACAATGACGAGACCTTTAAAGAATTTAATATAAAACCAAAAAGAGGAAAAAGTACGTGCATAGTACCAAAAAATATTTACACAGAAAGAATACCCATTTCCAAACAAAAAAAAAGAGATCTCTTAAAACTCTGTACCGATAACCAAATCCCAAAATATTACCATTCCTTTTATAAAAACCTCCCAGATTCGGAAGCTATTGAAGATCGCTTGCCTGAACCAGATGCTGAAGAAGATGAGAAACTGTAGGAGTACCTACAGTTCCTCTTTATCTTCAGCATCTTACACAATCTTTAAATACTTTTTTCTACGATTTCCTCTTACTTTGATTGTTTTGTGAAAGTCGCGACTATATTGTTTTTGTCTTAAATAAATAATTACGATTATTTGTATAGGTACGTATTTTATTATTACTCTAATAATACTCCAAACGTAATTATATGAATTCACTTGTTTTTTTTCTGAAACGGGTTATTACTATTATTTATCTTATGAGATAAATCACGTCTTTTAAAGGAATCATTAGTATAATTATAATGTCGTGAATATATTATTCTAATACTACAAGAATAACAAATAAATGCATTTTCATTACTTTACACCTTCATACATTAGAGTTCAAATGTATTATATTACGCTTTAGCAAACTTACGAAATTGGCACTTTCGTAAGTTTACCAAAATATTTATTCAATAGTTTTCTTATGAAATTACGAAACTACCACTTTCGTAAGTTTGCTAAAGCGTAATATAATACCTTTGAACTCTCGTGTATGAAGGTGTAAAGTAACGAATATGCATTTATTTGTGATGCGTGTTATATATGTACAATCCATTCATGGTAAATAAAAACAGGCGGATTTTGAAACTGAAATTTATCGCAGAATTTATTACATCCCTTTCCTAAAAATAAATATCGTCAATCTAAAGTATCAAAACGCTCCCCTGTAAAATTTGGTTTTTGCAGTTTCGTAAGTTTACCATAAAGGTGACGATATATTACTATACTCTTTGTACGTAAGTATGAACCTTTAGACAAAAACATCACAAAAATAATATCAATATCTTAAATAGCTAAGTAATTAGTAATACCATAACGTACTGTATATGTATTTTATCGTTCCGATAATATAATATTTATTTTGTGCTTCGTCTCACGCAGATGCAGCTGTCAAGCCAGATGACAGACGGATGATAACTAACAATGTTGTTTTGTACCTACATGAGTGATCTGTGGTCATTTTACAAGTTGCGAGTTGGTTAGACATAATTTGTAGGTTATCTCCGTTTTTGTTTAATTACTTTAAAACACGGGTGTTTGTGTGAAAATGAACACTTTTATTTAATAGTATATAAAGCGTAGTCTATATTAAATAAACATTTATTGTGCTTCAACTTAAGACGGATTTCCATACATTGTTGGTCAGCATTTCCTATATTTCCCACAAACCGATTTCTCATTATCTTCTTCGGTATCTGTACCAAGGTCCACTCACCATCTTTTAAAATTTGGGCAACGGTTTTTGGTTCAGGCTCTGACGTAAATTGGACAACTGCTGCGGGCGTGTGTCCGGGCTGGTCGCAACATTGTTATCATTTTGCAGCGTTGCCGCCACCTGGCCCGACTCGGTGTTGTTGTCGATGCATTGTTGTGAGCTCAAAGCGGTTTCGACCGCCTTCCGATCATGCTCATTTGTCTTTGTGGTCTGTATGTTCTGACCAGCTGATATTGACGAGTAGAGGGCAGGCGTTGAAAAAGATACACTTTTGTTTATTGAACTCTGATCAGAAGTACTTTTATTAGTTATAGGAACATGTTGCAGTCCCATAGGCCAACTATCATAATCACAACTTTGCATCATATCATTTCCACCTCCTCGCTTTGTGTTTACATACGAATAGCAAGGACTTTTTAAGCTCGTTAACTTTTTAAAATCTTCTATGTCACGTTTGATCGATTCAAGTTGACTAGTAGATAAATACAATGATTTTATCTCGTAAATTTTACTTCTCATCCTAGTTAAATCTTTAAGCAATTTTATCACGTCTACGTGATTGAATAATACTGGCGGTAGTTTCTGCAAATCTTTTACGACAAAAACTGGCCGGTCGTTAGGATGGGTTACTTGTAATAAGCTAACGATATCTTTAATCTCACATAACTTTTTCCCATCTTTCTTTCTCGTAATCTTGCGTTTTGAAGTTATCGCATCAAATAGTAGATTTTTGCTTCTACGATATCACTATCCGAAAAAGTACTAATACATATCCGACTTCTCGTCCATTATGTCCATTTAGTTACACACAAAAGCTAACACTTCGTTAATAACGACATTGCAACTTGCACATTTTACCATGTTGGAGGAACTCATCCTGCACTAAATTAGACACGCATGTCACGTCCGATCGGTAACGCGCGTAACACAGAACTAATAATATGGTTTGTTGAAACACCTCTTTGAGTAAAATTGCACTAACACAATAACTCACTTGTATGGTTTTTTAACAACGTGACTATGAATAATATGTTTTGTTAAACTACTCTTTTGACTGAACCAAAGCGGACATTCTTCACATTTGTAAGGTTTCTCGCCAGTGTGCGTACGAATATGGCTTGTTAAAGTACTTTTCTGACTAAAGCAAAGCTGACATTCTTCACATTTGTAAGGTTTCTCGCCAGTGTGCGTACGAATGTGCCTTGTTAAAGTATTCTTACGACCAAAACAAAGCTGACATTCTTCACATTTGTAAGGTTTCTCGCCAGTATGCGTACGAATGTGCATTGTTAAAGTATTCTTCTGAGTAAAACAAAGGTTACATTCTTCACATTTGTAAGGTTTATCGCCAGGGTGCGTACCAATATGTTCTATTAAATGACTCTTCAGACTAAAACAAAGCTCACATTTTTTACATTTGTAAGGTTTTTCGCCTGCGTGCGTACGAATATGTTGGGTTAACTGACTCTTCCGACTAAAACAAAGCTGACATTTTTCACATTTGTAAGGTTTTTCACCAGTGTGCGTACGAATGTGTTGTGTTAAAATACTCTTCTGACTAAAACAAAGCTGACATTCTTCACATTTATAAGGTTTCTCGCCAGTATGCGTACGAATGTGATTTTTTAAAGTACTGTGATGACTAAAACATAGGTGACATTTTTCACATTTGTATGGTTTCGCGCCGGTGTGTGTACGAATATGGCGTGTTAAATGATTCTTCTGGCTAAAACAAAGCTGACATTCTTCACATTTGAAAGGTTTTTCACCGGTATGCTTACGAATATGTAGTGTTAAATGATCCTTCTGATTAAAACAAAGCTGACATTCTTCACATTTGTATGGTTTTTCCACCTGTGTGTATACGAATATGTCGTGTTAAAGCACTTTTTTGAAAAAATCTATGCTGGCATATATCACATTTGAAAGGTTTTTCACCACTGTGTACACGAATATGTGTTATTAAATTTCCCTTGTAATTACAACTGTACTGACAAATATCACACTTGTAAGTTGCTCCACCAGTGCGTGTACGAGCGTGTTTTGTTAAATTACGTTTTTTAATATTATTACGATAATCTATGTCTAAAGTAGTATCAGTAACACTAATATTAACTCGAGGTGTTGTATTTGAAGAATCCCTTGTTTTCGGAATAAGTTTGGACGTACAATTTACAGTGTTCTGGATAACTCTTGTGCCTGACTTCTGTTTACTTTTCTTTTGATTTTTTGTAATTACGTCTTTTAGTTTTTTTCCTCGTCTGTGCAGTTTTCGTTTCTTTGCAACAGCCGCCTCTGTAATCATTAATTTAGTAAGCCCGAAATTCAAAACACAATCAAATGAAAGGGAATCAAATGGTTCTCATCAGAGCCAAAGATTTGCATTTTGCAGTTTTTCGAATATTACTAAGCATGATCAAAGGGTTTAACAAAATAAGCTGTAATTACCCAGCTACGGCAGAGCCATAAGCAAGGGTTATGTTATTCCACACACAGAACTGTTCTGTTGTATCTGCAATCAGTGTTCAGTACTTTAAGCAGATGTGCTGCGAGACATCTGGCAGTAGGAGTGTGCTCTCCGGCGAGAGCAACTACTCAAGGTGTAGCAGTGTGTTTGTGCTACTCAAGAGTGTACAGACAAGACGCCTTTTGGTAAGTTTATGTTGTTAAACCAGTCGGCCTGTTCGCTCACACGATGTTTATTTTTTTTAATTAATATGACCTGATTGACTGCGAAACCACTTGATGGTAAGCAGTAATGATATCATTGATTCACTAACTAATACTTACGTGTCGTGTCACCGGCTCTTCGCTTCTTCCTCGATACTTCTGGTTCTTCCTCCACTTCAGTTTTGCTCTTTATTAAGGGTTCATCATCTTCTGAATCTGACTCAGACTTTTGTGCTGGTACATCTTCAGCATCTGAATAGCTATTGTACAGATTGTCCAGTTCTTGCTCTGCAAGTAAGCAACAGTGAAGAGATCATTGTAAACGTGGCAAGATATTTGGGGAAACTGACTAGTAAGTATAAATATTCAAAAACATGTCATGTCTATGTCGGTAGCTCACTAAATATCCAGCTGTCACACAGACTGTAGAAGCAATTCCCGAAGGATGACTTTGTTTGGTAGTGGTGAAGGTCAAACACGTGCTTTCGTTTGTTTTTATAATTTTCGATTTAAGTGAATCGAATCCGTGTGAACTTCAATCGAAACTATTATTTGTGTCTATGTTGTGTTGTAAGGTGTATATAGCGTAAATTTTGGTGTATTTTTTTAACCATTTTATCCAGTATCCATTATGGATACTAAAAAACCTCCCGACCCCCCCTGGTCCTTTCGAATACACTATTGGAGTGTTTCCCTAATTAACAGTTTCCCTTTCCGACGATAATGCTTCAAACGACAAAATGGACTCTGAATCTGCTAGCAGAAAAAGATTAGCGACTTCTCCCCCGACCAGTGTGACAACCCCTTAAAAATTCCATAAGAAAGAGACCGGTAGGCAGATCTACAACTAGAGACAATGCTCCATATGTAGTGCACGTCTCCTTAAACAATGGTCAGACATCTGGTACCACCCTCCACAAAGTTAAGTTTGGAATGTTCCTGCATGAGAAAAATTTCAGTAACATTGTACTAGGCAGCGTGAAACAATTGGGAAGGAATCGCGTGTCAGTGGAGTTCCAGTCTCACCAGGATGCGAACAGCTTTTTGATCAGCCGCATATTAGTCCAAAACAATTATCTAGCCACTATTCCTCAGTACAACATCACCCGCATGGGGCTTGTCATAGATGTTCCTACGGATTGGACAGAGGATGAAATCATCCAAAATATCGAGGTTCCTGCTGGATGCGGCCCTGTTATAAAGGCGAGGAGAATGAACCGGAAGGTGAGTTCTTTAGGTGTCACCGAATGGAAACCCACACAAACCGTTGTTCTCACTTTTGACGGGCAAGTTCTGCCTAGGTGAGTTTACTGCTTTTATTCAGCTCTCTCAGTTGAAAATACATGTACCCGACCATACAATGTTTCCTCTGCTGCCGTTTCGGGCATACCCGTACTGTATGCCGTTCGAAACCTCGTTGCTTCAAGTGCAGTGAAGACCACCCAGGTGATGGATGCCAAGTTCCCAATGAATATGCCATTTGCGTAAATTGTTCGGCAACCATTGTGCTAATGATAAAAGTTGTCCTGAACTAGGCCACCAGAAAGGGATAAAAGCCCTTATGGCAAAAAAGTCTGCCTCATATGAAGCAATTTAAGTTTTCCCTCGGGTTTCAAGATCATATGCTGAAGTGTCAAGAGCACCATCCAAACCAAAACTCTTTAAAGTTCTCCTCAATCTCACAGCCAAACTCCCCAAACACCCAGATCACACCGTAAAACAGTCTACCTTAAACCCAAATCTCATGCCCCTCTTTCACCCAGCTATGATAAACAGGCTCATCAAGCCCTTATTCAAGGCTATTCCTTTTCCCCCTCTCAAAATGGCTGCGCCATCCCTAGAGAAGGTGCAAGCAGTCCCATTAGTCCTGAAAACATACTCGATGTAATCTCCAGTATGCTAATGACAGTGCTAGCGAACCCTTTCCAATCCCTACCAGACCACGTTGTCAACAAATTGTCATCAATCGTCCAGTATATACATAATATTCCATCTCCAGATATTCCTTCAATGGAACGTCAGGAGTGTTTCACCCAGGAAGACTGACCTTCTCTATCTAATTAACAAACATAAACCATCAGTCTGTAGCATCCCTGAGACATGGCTTCGTCCGGATAGCAATTTCGGGATTCCATGTTTCAGTGGTGTTCGACATGACAGATCAGATGGATATGGGGGATGTGCTTTGTTCATCAATAACAAAGTTACATTCTCCCCAATTCCTCTACCCTTTGAAGGTAACAACATCAATGTTGTTGCTGAGGATATAAATATTTTAGTTTTAACATTGCTCACCCACAGATCTTGATACAATAAAAAATTTGCTGAGTAATGTACGGTCAAAAGCAAAAGTGCATAGGTACTACAGAAATAAAATCGGTGTGAAGCGAGAAATGACGCCATCTAGCGTAAAACCAGATTCAATTGTTGCTATCGACAACATTACATTATACTGTTAATAGATGGCGCCGCTGTGCTTCAAATGATTAATGCTTAATTAATGATTATTTTTGTACTTTCTTTTTGTTTCTTCAAACATTGAAATAATTTATAATTTCTTTTAAAGAGATGAAGATATTAAAATTGAATATCAATTTATAAATATTTGATTATCTATGTGTTAGTTTTCAAACTTGAGAGGGTAGGTTGAATATGGATTTACTTATAAATAATAACTAGTAGGTAGTATAAATAATACTTAGACCAAAGAGTTATGACTAAGCTCAATTGGTTGTTCGCTAAGTTAATTTCGATTATCTCGTTCCAGCGCCTTTCGTTCAATTTTATTTTTAACCAGGAGTATTGTCTACTTATTTTACCAAAATGAGTAAATATGCATTGTTATATAGATTTAGTAAAAAGAACTCAAATAATTGCTATGCATAATCAAGGTAAAAACTTGTCAGAAGTAGCCAGAGAGACCGGTGTAAACGTAAGTAGTTTTTTTTAACGCTTTTAAACAAAAAACTCCTATATAATAATCATTATTGGATATTATATATTTCTGTTTTATTGTTCCAGAGAAAAACAGTTGGTCTATGGATATGATGATTTGAAGAAGAGGGTTCTTTGAAACACCATCAAAGAGCTGGCAGACTAAAACTAATAAACATGTTGCAGCATCAAACCATGATAAGGGAGTACGAAGAAAACGGAAGGGTCGACGAACCACTATGCTGGTTCATTTGACACAAGCGTTGCCACTGTCCGTCGTGCTCTTCATACTTAGTGAAAAGCTGCATTATCGGAGGCATGCTTTGAAATCCTTGCTTACAGAAAACCATAAAAGGGCAAGATTGCAGTTTGTTTTGGATCACATAAACTTTGATTAGAATAATGTCATATTTACTCATGAAAAAACTTTTAAGTCCAGTGAACACGGACGGTTATGTTTGTGGCTACAAGATAATAAATAATTATAATACTGAATTAATATTATTTACTCAGTACTTATTCTCTGTATTAACTGGAAACCTTGGTATGTGTGTTTAACTTAATATCCGTATTTAAAACAACTTAAAAAAGTTATGAACACTTGATGTGTTGTTGTGCAATTTTATAGTTTTTAGCCTACATTTTTAATCCTTTTGACCTTTGTGATAAAATTATCTGGTCTTTTGTTTGTTTTTGTTAAGGTTACATAAGCTTCAATCCTCTTTCCAATTTTGGAAACGAATACTTAAGCTATGGCCTCAATAAGAAATTATATATAATATTATAATCTTATTCGGTGATTAATAAACGGTGATTGTTAAATTTGATTAAGAAATTGTAAAAAATAAACATATTATTTTTTAATAGTGCCTTTTGGTTTGATGAGCCTGTTTACCTGCATTTTTTTCGTTTTGCTGAGTAACTACCCACTTGAATATTATATTACAAATAAATATCCACTTGTTAGCTTTGATATAATATTCCTTCCAACTTCTTTTGTTTGTTATTCATAACTTACAAAAAGTGTGAGTACTACGTGAGATTTGAACTCATGGCTCATTGATTGACGCATCTATCTGCACATGCTAAACCGCTAGGTCAAAATGACTCTAATTTGAATGATGAAATTATGAACTACAATCAGTTGTTGACGACAATGATGACGCATGTGTCTATTATTTATTAAACTAAAAGTCAAGTTTATACTTTGTGAGATTGCCTTTGCTCGCCACTTAGCTGTTAAGAAACGAACGCCATCTAGTTTAATTTTCGAAAACTTGAACTAACGTGCAAGGGAAAATAGGCGTTAAGGTATCCAAGCACTTTTGCTGGGTCACTGTACAAGCCCCTTACTTGTTATGGGTGATTTCAACGGCCATCACTATAGGTGGGGGTCCGATTCCTGCGACAACTTTGGTTCGGGTCTGGTTGATGTGTTGGATGAGCTAGATTTGTGTGTGATCAACAATGGCTGTGCTACACGTCGGGGCTCACCAGGACAGAACAAGAGTTGTGTTGATCTGACATTTTGCTCATCCAATATAGCCAGCCTTTTCAATTGGAAATGCTTGGATATGACTTATGGGAGTGATCACTATCCCATCATGGTTGAAATCCCATCTAAATCCATTCCCAACAATATCTCCCTCCCCTGTTTAAGTACCAACTGAATTCAGTCGATTGGGATCTGTACTCGTAAAGTTTTGGATTTACGGGTCTCCTCTCTTCCTCCCATCAATGACGCAAATGCTCAAGAATGCTTATCGTCATTCTCGAGTACCTATATGTTATAGACACATTTACATTTTTGCATTGTTGCCATAAGTGTCATGACTAGTAATTTTATTAGGTATCTACTTGAAAAAGAACCGCCTGGGCTACAAACCAATATCCAGGCATGTATTTTTTATTTTTTGATGGGAGAAATCATCAAATTACTTATCTCGATCTAAGGCAGATTGAGAGGGCATGTCAAACTTTTACTGAAACCCATCTGTGTCTTTCAGTTTTCCGCGTTCTAGGATATGGGGTGTATAGCTATGGAGCTATACACCCTATATCCTAAAATTTAAAATTAAAATGTCAAAAAAAAAGTTAAAATGGCTATTTATCTCTTTCTCGCTCGCTCGACTGACATTTTAACACATTCAATGGTAAATCCCATGAACATACTACCTTTAGGATGTACGTTTATAATGTTACATGTTGCATACAATCAATATTTTATTACGCTAAAAAAATGCAAATGTCAAAATTATCGCAACATTTAATTATTATCCTCTTCAGCGGACGACTGTTTCTCCTCCAAAAAACCGTCAACCGGCAAAATTCCTTCTCCGCCATGGTGGGATAGAGAATGCTCTGCCTCGATCAGAGCCAGGAATGAGGCCGAAAGAAAGGTCAACGCGTATATGAACCTAGAGAACCTCATTAATTTTCAACATGTATTGGCTAAATCCAGGAAACTACTCAAGAAAAAGAAAAGAGAAGGTTGGCGGAGGTACTGCGATTCGCTGAGTCCATCCACTCCAGCCTCAGTAGTGTGGCGTAAATTAAAATCTTTTAGAAACAGCATGCGACCACCCTCTGGGAGCATGACATCTAAAGAACAGGCTCACCAATTGTTCTCCAAACTAGCCCCAGCCTACGCCCCGGATAAAGATGAATGTGTTTCCTCAGATCCCCAGATGGCATCAGATGATCCTCTGGATAAACCATTCACTTTGGAGGAGCTGAAATCGGTCCTCGCACATGTGAAGGTTTCTGCTCCTGGTGTGGATGGATTTCCATACTCTTTCATATGCAAAGCTGGGGATAAGACCCACCAGTATTACCTGGATTTGGCCAATTATTGTTTTTCCTCCGGATATATTCCTCCTGATTGGAAGGTTCAAGTTGTTATCCCCAGTTTGAAACCTGGAAAAGATCCTAGCGATCATTCTTCATACAGACCGGTTGCTCTATCGTCCGTCCTTATGAAACTTTTAGAAAATTTAGTTAAAAATCGTCTGGAATGGTTCGTGGAGAGCAGAAGACTGCTACCAACGACTCAATTTGGCTTTAGGAAAGGTCTGGGTAGAACTGATAGTGTAGCTACCCTCACATCAGAGACCAGGCTGACCCTTAGTAGAAGTGAGTCTGTGGTAGTCGTCTTCTTGAATATTTCTGCTGCCTATGACTGTCCTCCTCCCAATTCTCAGGCAGAAGTTACAACAGCTGAGAATCCCGGCTAGGATATGTCAGATCATATGCAATATCTTATCAGGCCGCAGTCTTAAACTAAGGATTCCTGGGGAGGACTCTGAAGCGAGGTTAGCTTGGAGGGGTCTTTTTTTTTTTTTTTTCCGGTGGGAAAATCATCTTATGACATCCGCTCTTGGGCGAGGCGGGAGATAGTGTCAGACTTTTACTGACTAAAAACCCACTCCTGTTCCTTCGTTGCCTTTCGTACCAGGGCAGAGTCTTCCTTTCAGAATCAGACCCTTGGCCCCGGTAGGCTTCGACCCTGCTGGGCCCCTACAGTTGCTGACAACTCCTTGAGGCGCGCGTGGAACAACACGCGCCGTCGACGACTAGGGCTCGGTCCAGACGGTTACCGGACGGTCGGACGGCGAGCCACCCATTGCTCGCCGTCCGCAAGCCCGCGCCTACGGTGGCCGGAAATCGGGATCGGAATCCCGGCGGTGGTTGGGGCGTGAGGACCGTTGCCTCACGCGATCGGCCGCCTCCTTCACTAGCATTACTGCTTCGCAGAAGGAGGCGACCGCCTGCCACTCCTCCTCGCTCCGGACCATGGCCTGTACCAAGGCCCGGCGCGAGAGATCGCCGCCACCGATAGCCCCCACGAGGACACGGCGTTGCTCTGCCCAAGCGGGACACACCTCCACCGTGTGCTCCACCGTGTCCTCCGGGTGGTCCACACAATGGTGACACCCGAGCATACTAGAAGCTATCAATTTTATATTAGCACACAACATTAAAAATTCAGTCATTTTCTCAGATTCTCGCAGTAGTATCCAGGCTCTAGGTCAAAACCAATCAAAATCAAAACTTCATAGTAAAATTATTATGGATATACTTAATTTACTCTACACTTGCCATATCCAAAGTTTAAATATTGAGGTAGCTTGGGTTCCTAGTCACTCAGGTGTAAGTGGCAATGAATGCGCAGACTCGCTGGCAAAATATGCCACATCCAACCCTGTGGACCGAAGGCATTACATGCTGCATAGCTACGACTTATGCTCAGACACCAAATTTAAGTTGCATAACTCGTGGTCAGCGGCATGGCAGGTAAGTTCGAAGCCCAAGGGAGCGTACTACGCCAGCATCCAGCCTGACATTTTAAATGTCCCAAACTGTCCAAAAGAACGGTGAGACCGTGTGTCCTTGTGCAGATTGAAACTCGGCCACTGCAGTAGTCCAGTTTTTCTTCATAAAATTCACGTTCGTGACAGCTCTTTGTGCGAGTGCGGCCTCGATGATGGCACATTGGACTATATCTTCTTTTCTTTTTCCTCAAACTCTCACTCCCCTGACTTGTACCAAATGCTTTCCAAAATTAAATTACCCCTCCTTATTAACTTCCATTCCCTATTGACGAATTTCTCTCCTAAAGTTGACCAACTCCTACCCAAATTCCTAAATGACAATAACATTAATCTGTAGCCTGGTATGTAGTGGTTTTCAATCTGTAGATATCGAATGTCTATTTGTGTTGTCATATATCTTAAATCCATGTTGTCCTTACAGCCATTAACATCTTAGATCTACCAAAGTGGCAAGTGGTGTTCGACGGCTAACCTTACGGCGCTGCCGTTACCATATGACACTGGCAGAATAGTCGACACCGGCTCTATTGCCAAAGAAGAAAAAAAAACGATTACTGTTGAGTTGAGAGCGCTCCTCTCAACATCGCCGCGCGCGCCGGCGACAGTGCACGAGGTGTGCGGGGGCAGCGGGGAGCGGGGAGTCAGCCCCCCCTCCCTCCCCCGCACCGCACCAGTTAGCTGCTGCACGCCTCAGCCTCCACGCACGGCTGCGCTCACGCGTTCTTTTAACGTTCTTATTTTCTTGGTTTCGTTTGAAATGAAGGCTATCAGGAGGCTGAAGGCCATGAACACGAAGTCAGCGGGCAGCGGAGCGGCGGCGGCGGCGGCGCGATGCATAGATTTATATGGAACTGGCCACGCAGGTAGCGGCGCGGTGAGCGGGGTTCGAGCGCTGAGCGCCGATCGAGCGGTACCCGCGCGTGTCTGTATTGGCGTACTGTAGTGCTGCGCATTTACTTATGTTCCAAAATGCAAGCGGATGTGATGGAGCAAATTATATGACAGGCCTATTGGTCTAGTGGTTAGTGGCCCTGACTGCTATGCCGGAGGTCGTGGGTTCGATTCCCACCCAGGACAAATGTTTGTGTGATGAGCACGATCATTTGTTCTGTCTGGGTGTCATTTATCTATATATGTATGTATTTAGAAATATATAAGTAGATATGTTTATCAGTTGTCTAGTACCCATAACACAAGCTCTGCTTAGCTTGGGACTAGACGGCGTTGTGTGATAGTTGTGGAATATTATTATTATTATTATTATTATTATATTGACTATTTTTGTGAAGACACTGATTTGGATCGGCAAAGATGTATCTATATTCTACACTCACTCTAGTATAGTCATAGAATTTATCGGGGAATTGTCTCTGTTCATAACTCCTATGAAACTCGCCTTTTTGTTTCCTTGCCGGTACTAGAGGTTAACATTAACACAATAAATTTAATACTACAAACAAAGGATAATGCTCAAAAAAAACCCAGGCCCCGGCGCAAACGGTACATATCTCAAATTCTTAGTATAAAATAGTAGTTTCATACTAAAAAAAAATATAGCCAAAAATTCGTTTTTAAACGTAATATTTTGCTAATCCTTTTTTCGTGAAAGTAATTTTTAAATAGAATTATTTAAAGAAAATATGTATATACATATATTTTAACATACTACGCTAACCATTATAATATTCTCAGTGGTTGTTGCAAGGCGGAGAGGCACTAAACTAAACCGGTTGTTTGTTCACACAATACCTTTCGGTCGTCGTCGCTCGCTACAAAAACGAACCAAGAGTCAACTGCTATTTCACTCGCACTTATAGGTTCCCTGTATTCTCGTACCTTATCAAGTTACCGGCCGAGTGTCACTCATTGTGTAGTCTCGCTCACGTCACGTGACCAATGCGCAGTCCTTCGTTATACTTCGTTGAGATCTGTGCGCTTCATTGTTTATAATCGACTTTTGTGAACTTATAACCCTGCATACTACTTTGGCATTACTTTGGACTTGGATAAGCTTCGCGATTAGTTATTTTTGAACATGAACAGGTGTGTTGTGTGTGATCGGTCGTTATACCGAGGTATTCGAAGACACGTTCTGACAAAGCGTTTTTTCGAATCCCGGAGAGACTTCGTTGAACGTATTTTCCAGAATTTGCAACCGCTACAAGAGGTAAGATATAATAATAAGGTAATTATTTACGTGTACTTATGTAGTATTAAAATAGTCAATATGATAATTATGCACGGGTATTAAACATTATTATCTATGTATATGGACCTACAAATACAATCTGAAAGCAGAGCAGGTGTACCTACTTATTTTTTATTATGAAAAGCAAGGGGTATGTATGTATAGTCATAACATAAATAAACCGGCTCCGTAGCCTGGGTGGTAGTGTAACTGCCTCCGACGCACAGGGTCGCGAGTCCGAATCCCGCCCAGGGCAAACATTCGTGTGATGAGCACTTGTGTTTGCCTTGTGTCTGGTTGTTGTTTATCTATATATGTATCTATTTATATATCTGTGTATGTATATCAGCTGTCCGACACCCATAGTACAGGCTCTGCCTAGTTTGGGGTCGGATGGCCGTGTGTGAGATGTCCCCACATATTATTATTATTAAACCCCTTACTTTTCATAATAAAACAATAAGTATACCTGCTTTCAGGTTGCATATTGTATAGGTACTCAGATATGTAATAATAATTACATTAAATATAGCTATGAATAAAAAGATAACATAGATAATCGACCGCGGAAAAATATTAATCGCTAGCATCACATCATTGTCGACGTTATTTACTGAAATATTTAATTCTATGTTACAGGTAGCTTTCGATGGATCGAGGTCAATATGCCATCCTTGTTGGCATAGGATCGACCATTCTTTACGTCCTGATCTTGAATCACCAACTGCTCTTATCCATCAAGCTGGTGGTGCCGCAATCACAGTTCCAGATTTCACTAGGGCGGCCAACACTTCCCGTCGTTGTATGATGGAGAATTGTGGCAACATGCAACTCCGACAAATGCCTAATTCGATTAAGGTATTTTTACTAAGTTATTACAGATTATACATACCCCCGCTCGCAAGGATTTGTGAAAACCATCTGAGAAATACATCCTTGGAAGACATGCCTCATAATGTGTCACATCGTGAAACAGATTTTAATAGTGATACTTTTAAAGATATTGTGAATATCTATACGCTAGCACTGGAAAATAGATGTCAATTGGATTTTGATAATATAAACGAAATATCACAAGAAGATTTACATTTCTGGACTGGCTTAAGTCATGAACAATTTGATACTTTATTGTCACAAGTACCGACCTTGTCTCGGAGATCTAGTTCTGCTCGAAAAGACTTAGGCATTTACCTTTCTAAAATAAGAACAGGTGAACCCAGTATTAGATTGGCAACCACTTTTAATACATCTCGGCAAAGTATAGACCGAAAAGTCGCGCTGGTGAGAGAATGTCTTTACAATGATTTCGTTCCTTTGCATTTGGGCCTGGATCATATCAGCAGAGAAGAAGTAATCCAAAGAAACAGAATTCTCCCTAATTACATCTTTGGGAATGACCAATCAACGAAAGCGTTGATAATATGTGACGGCGGTTACATTTTTATCCAAAAAAGCTCCAATTTCCTTTTCCAAAGGAATAGCTACAGCCTCCATAAGTATACCAATTTGATAAAACCTTTTATGTTGGTCTGCGGTGATGAACATATTATAGACGTCACAGGTCCATACTCAGCTTCGACCTCTGATGCTTCTATCATGCAGCAGATTTTACAAAATCATGATGGCCCATACGAAGAAGCACCGATTAATTATTATCTTGAACAAGACGATGCGTTCATTCTTGACAGGGGATTCCGTGACGCAGTTCCTCTTCTAGAAACATATGGTTATGACGTGCACATGCCCCCGACCAAAAGACGTGGTGAAACCCAGCTGACATGTGAAGAAGCCAATAAATCTAGGCTGGTCACCTTATGCCGCTGGGTCGTAGAGACAATCAATGGACGGTTTAAACGTGATTTTAAGATTTTTAGATACAGAGTATTTAATCGAGCATTGCCCTCAACAATGACTGACTATAAGATAGCCGCAGCGCTTATCAATGCCTTCCAAGAACCCTATGAGGACAGTCAATACACTGAACAATTCGTTGATATTATAAATAGGAATGTGCACAAGCCAAACCTTTTGGCAGACTACGTCATTGAGCACAATTTAAACAGACATAGAGCCGCATTTGTTCGTTTGGAAGCAAATGACCAGACTTTGGAAGATTTCCCCAGACTTTCCCAAGAAGAGTTGATATTGTTTGCTGTGGGCACTTATCACTGTAAAATAGCACGCTCCTATTGCAGTGAGCACATTAAACAAACAGGTGTCTACGAAATTGAAGTATATAGACATCCGGTGCTCGTAACAATTAATGGCGAAAGCGGTGTTTTAATAAGATGCCGTATACAATCGCGGCATGTAAGGAACAGAACTTACTATACTTATATTTTGTATAGAAGAGAAACCGGTATTAATGCAATTTCAGAGCATTATTGCTCTTGTATACATGGCAAAAGAACTTTGGGTAGCTGCGCCCATATTATGAGTGTACTGTATTACTTGGATTGGGCCAGACATCAAGATGATTTTAATCATCCCGGATACACTCTGGAAGATGTAATCATAGACTTAGAGAACCAATAATGTGTATAATAATAAAATAATTTCATTTGCCTACTCTTGTTTTTTATTAAGTTTACCCTAACATTGCACAAAATGTAGATGGCGTTGTCAAAATAGATGCCTAAATGTAATTTATAGAATAAGAGTAAAGAAAGAAATAATTTTAAAAAAATCACATTTTTGAAGCTCCTTACAAAAAAACAACTAGCAATTTATAACATTTAAAAAAAAGATTTTGGTAATGCCCCCTACTGAATATTATGTCACATATAAATACTTAAAATCTGAGATACATTTCATTTGCGCCGGGCCTGGGTTTTTTCCCCATACATTGTGAGCATTGTCCTTTGTATCACAAAAATGTCGCCGCTGTTCAGATAATTTGTTCACGAACAAGGACACGATCTCTCTCCACACAACACTACGCCGCTCTAGCGCCGCGCGAACTGCTCGCTGGCTTCGTCACCTGGCTTTAAAGGCTTAGCCCACTAAACTTGATAGGTACTGTGACAGCAGAATATCATAGAATGGATTGATGTGGGTGCACCAGCGAGCACATACCAGGGATGATATTATATATTCTGAACACAACAGTTGTTTAACATTTATAAATGAACAGATTAAATCAGAGAAAAGCTGACCTTTGTAATTTCTTTTCTATCTTTACTAAACACGTTATTACAGTCCACTACTTTTTAAGACTCAGTTTGCTCCACCACAATCTTAGTGGTCTGCCGTGACTCCACGTCCATTGAGGTGAAGTCACGGCTGACCACAAAGGAGATGGCAGGACCAACTGGACACAGAGACAGTTCTCAGAGCACCAATTCTAAGCTATTTTGGCTTACAGTTTGTTAGACATGTGGCAGACATGTCCTGCCTTATTCCATTAAAATTGGGCAGCCTTTTGAGCCATCTTGGTTTCAGCTATCCTGATTTTGAAGTGCAGTATAGTGTTTCATAGTACACTGCACCCCATTGCTTGTATACAAACCTTTGGCATCTTTACATTAATTTTCAGATATTATTTACTATCTTTTCCCCACAGCTTCGCCCCTGTGGCCTACCTCAGTGACTATCTCTGCAAGAATTCAACTAATGGTATTCACTAAATGATCCAGCGTCATTACCTTTTATAAACATTATAAGCAAGCCACTTCACCTCTCTTAATTCATTAAACCCCAAGCGAACGCCGCGCTCGCTAATTGTCTTTCTATTGTGTCTCTAATTACAGTACTTACTCAAAAGGTTAATATTGGTATAGATAGATAGATTTCTAGTTCTTAAAAACATACCATCACTTTGATGTTCCTCCTTTGGCTCAATGACATCATCTAGTTTATCACAAACAGCTGGTAATTCTTCTTTGATAGCATCACATTCTGTTGGAAATTCTTCATCAGAATCTATGCTTACATGCACCATGGGCGATTGAATCAACCCATTAAAACACCCGAAATGGTCTTGGTTTATAAGGGGATTTAGCTGCAAAAAGAAAAGTATTAGATAAGTCAAGATGCATTACATACCAACCTCCATCCAAACCTCAGGAAAAATGAAGCTATTGGTCCGCATCCCATCTATACAGGGTGGATTTTAGAATTATGCAGAATGGCATGAAACAGATTTTGACAAAATTGTCTGTTTTCTTCTTCTGAGTGTAATTCTTTTTCCAAAATATCTATGAATAAAATTAGCAATTACTCAAGTTAAGGAAAGTCTCCTAAGAACATTCCTGCACTGTAAAGGTTAAGTATGATGTTGGAGTAGTAAGGGCAGGTCCTTACTGCTCCAACTCAAAATTCAACCCTGGAGTTATATCTGTTAACAAACTCACCTCATAATCCTCATTCACCATCTGAGCGAGCAGCTCTTCAGCTTCCAGACATTTTCTCTGCAGTTGATAGCATTGCTTCAGTTTAGTGCAGCACATAAAACAAGCGAGCATCGGTCTACTGTCTTCAGTTACAAACTGTAATAAACTTGTCTTTAACTATTTTTTTCTATGAATAAATTACATTCAAACGTGATACGGAGAAGTCATAAGCTTAGTTAGTAAAGTTTAAGAGTGTGAACGTGGATAGTTACGAGATGAGGGGACGACCACAGAAATAATGGATGTACCGTGATCAAGATGACATTACCCTATAGAAAGGAGGGACTACTGAGATGCCGACTCGTAGAGGTGCATGGAGCGCGACATGTTGCGCAGTACACAAATACATTGTGATAGTTGCAAGGGAATGATGCTGATCAGGACTACAGTGAGTGGTTAGCACTGCTTGCTGTACGCCTCTACTCACACGGAGAAAGTGTTGATTCTTACTCGAGGTAGATAGGCGAAACTTACCGGATTATCAGTCAGCCTCTCATACAGTTCATGCAAGTCTTTGTTTACCACTACATACATGCGAACGTTCTCCGCTAAACATAGCCTACACATTGGTAGCTTTTCCATTTTGTTTTTTTACTAATTAAATAAGTATCAATGAAAGTTGTGTTGTTCGATTTACCCAAAGAAAGAGTTTAGCAGAGAGTATATAATCACTACGTTAAAGAGTTTAGTAAAATTTTAGATTTACCAATTGTCTGACATATTATAATTTTTTTTTGTTTACCCCTTAGAGAAGGCTAAAGTTGCTCGACCATATCGCCTAGTCTTTCGTCCATGTTTTCTTGCGAAATATGTTTTCAATAATAATGCCTTTCGTATACGAATGTCATATTTAGTTGCTTCTTTTTATTTTACTGAGTCTTGTAATAAGTCCATTAACATTTTTTCCATATCCATTTTTCATCAGTTATTCAAATCCAAGGTAAACGTCATTGTCAAGTCAAATTATCCTCATTTACAGTGGGGAAAGCGCGGGAAACGTTTGACTCGTTTGGCGGCATTTTTAAACCTCTAAAATAAAAAAATCTAATATTTTTAAAAATCTTTATATATTTTGTATAAAAACTGTAAATAATACTTTAGATAGTAGTGTAAATAGACGGAGTTGTAAATATGGGGAAGAATAGTGGTAGAAAAAGAAAAAAAAAATTGGTAGAAGATGGAACTGTAGGCGAGGGTGAAGAGTCGGACTCCAGCGACGTCTCTTCATTTAAAAGTATAGAAGGAAAGCAGGATCAAGATAAGTACAAAGATTTCCGTATTCCGAATTATGTCCGTTTTTACCCAGAGCAAGGTGGAAACTTCGAATATGTAGTCTCTATAGAAAGCACAAAGGATGAGCCTATAGGAAATCGAGATATGATGTCGCTTGCAAATTGTCTGAAAAGGTATAACAAAGGAATTAAACAATTACAGAGAATAAATAAATATAAAATCGGAGTTATTTTCGAGCGGCCAGGTTTGGCTAATGCAGCTTTACAGAATAAGAAATTTCTGCAGCAATATAATTTAAGTGCTTCAATTCCAGCAGTAGCCAGCGAAGTAACAGGTGTGATTACTCATGTACCAATTGAATTATCTAATGAACCAATATATACTACATTAACATCTACTAAAAATATAGTCAGCATTAGACGATTTATGAGGTGAACCAGTGGGGCTATTACGTAACTCTTTTGACAGTTCAAGTGATTATCACTTGTTAACTAATGTGCATCATTGAACTGTCAAACAGCTAGTTCGTACCTACCTATTGCCTATCTTCAGTGACCAACTGCAGTGACGTCATTAGCCACTGGTGCCTTTGATAGCCACCGTAACACGTTTTGACAGATGTTATTTTATCGATACTTTTAAAATTGCGATTGTGTAAGCTTTTGAAGTTTCCAATGGACATCAATAAACGTTTCTGATGACATACGTCTAGGTATGGATAGAGGAAATGTGACGGTTCTCTGCTTACTAGATTTTAGCAACGCTTTCAATACCGTCGATTTCGATATCCTACTCGCCATACTTCGCTCTCTTAACATATCTCCAACGGTGATTGACTGGTTTCGTAGTTACCTGTATGGCCGCCGGCAACGTATTTCCATAGATGAGTCCTGTTCTTCTTGGTGTTATACTTCTGCCGGTGTTCCTCAGGGTGGCGTCTTATCTCCTTTACTCTTCGCAATTTTCATAAATTCTATTTCCAAAAAACTTCTTTCCTTCTACCACCTCTATGCTGATGATTTGCAAGTTTATAGACAAACTCCCCATACGGATTTGGATGTCGCTATTAACATCATTAACCAAGACTTGGCTTCAATTTGTGAGTGGAGTGAGGCACACGGTTTGAAGGTTAATCCATCGAAGACTCAAGTCATTGTTGTTGGCAGCTCTAGGTTGATGCCCAAGATAAACTGGTCCCAGCTGCCTCAGGTTCTATTCAACGGTACTGCTATTCCAATAAGCGAGAAGGTTAAGAACTTGGGCGTTTGGATAGACAAACATCTTTCTTGGGGTCCCCAATTACAAGAGGTAAGTCGCAAAGTATTTGCTTCTGCCAAGTCCCTGAGACGGTTGCGTAACTTTCTGCCAACTGCCACTAAAATTGCACTTGCTCAGTCCCTCTTACTCCCTATCCTTGACTACGCTGATGTCAGTTATCTCGATCTCACTGAGGCACAACTTGATAAACTTGAGAGACTTCAAAATGTTTGCATACGATTTATATTTGGCTTGCGCAAGTATGATCACATATCCGATTTTCGTACGAAACTCAAGTGGCTTCCAATACGTTTTCGCCGGAACGTACACATCTTGTCTCTGCTCTACAGTGTTCTGTTCAATCCTAAAACCCCCGCATATCTTAAAGAACGTTTCAAGTTCCTTCATGACACACATACTAGATATCTTAGGTCATCGGAAAACTTGGGGCTAGAGATGCCAAGCCATTCCACCAATTTTTATGACAAGTCGTTTACAGTTCAAGCAGTGCGGCTGTGGAATGCTTTGCCCGTGTCGGTAAGGCAAGCTCAAACACTCACGATTTTTAAAAATATGGTTAAGGATCACTACCTTTCCTCTTGAATGTCGTCATTACGTACATCATTTCTTTTTGCTTTCATAATTATATATTTAAATATATATTATATTGTTTGTATTATATGAAATTTATTAGTTTATGTATTGTATATATATAAATAGTACACCACGAACTACCTGCGTATCTTTTTTCTCCTTCTCTGTCAAATCCATCCAAAGGTTGTCTGTAAAAAATCGCTTTTAGCGATAAGACCGCCCATTGTGACACCCTATTAATTTTAAGTTCCTAATGTAATTTGTATTTTTGGTGTACAATAAAGAATATATCTATCTATCTATCTATCTATCTATCTATCTATCTATCAAGTTGATAGCCACCAAACAATTTGAAAGACACTGCTCTCGGGTAGTGTTTTATAAGAATTCTAGTCATATACACCGGTGCCCGAGTCTAGTTTGGCCATAAATTGACTTATTTATGTAGTTTTTTTTTTTTTTTTTAAATCACACAACGCCGTCTAGTCCCAAGCTAAGCAGAGCTTGTGTTATGGGTACTAGACAACTGAAAAACATACTTATATATTTCTAAATACATACATATATAGATAAATTACACCCAGACACAGAACAAATGATCGTGCTCATCACACAAACATTTGTCCTGGGTGGGAATCGAACCCACGACCTCCGGCATAGCAGTCAGGGCCACTAACCACTAGACCAACAGGCCAGTCAAAAAGATGTATTTGATTAATTTGTGTTGTTGGTGAAGAATTTTACGCCTAACATTGTTTGCATCTGCTGAAGGACAGCAAATTCAAAAGAATTTGCGAATTCAGAGGCGCCAGCTGCGACGCTAGTACTATAATCCTATGTAGTTGCCAGACAGGGAACTTATTGCAAATTTTCGTTTGGATAAGGATGGATTCCAACTGATATTGGAAGAATTTCGACCACACCTGCCACAATCACGTAAAACGGCTGTTCGCATTTAACTAAATGTAAGTACATTTACTCACACACATCCTTCTTCTTTCGTAATAAAAATATATAATAGTACCTATTATGTAGGTACCATCTTGTATGCCTAAGCAACTTACTAATATTTATATAATTTTATTGTCTGTTGCAGATTCTGGCTGCTTTGGGAATGGATCATACCAACGCAATGTAGGAACTGTGTAATATGTGCCACCCTACATTTAGCATGTGTCTACACAAGGTCAATCAAGGTCCGGGAAGTGCTTCTTAAGTAGGTACATAAAGTTCCTTTCGGCTCAGCAAGACAGGGAAATTATTATGAGAGAGAGTAAGTTTTGAATGTGTTTTAATATAAGTACCAACAGGTGTTCATAAAAAGTAAAATTTAATTTAACCTTGTTATGGCTGGAACCTGGAATAATTGGGCTACACATTGGCCTTAATCTGGCCAACTGTACATGACAATGTATAATTTAATAGAAACAATTATGATTCCCTTAATCTTTTAATAGTAAGACTGAAAAATACTACTACAAGTAGTATTGATCAGTCTGTAAATACAATTATACAAAAAACTAAAATAAAACTCTTGTTTCAGATTTGTGATGCCAATCTAAATAGAGTGCATGTTGATGCTTCATATGATTCCTTTATCTGGAATCAATGCAACTTAAAGTTGAACACTCCAATGATGCCAGAGTCAAGTGATGATGTGGACAATTGGACCAACAGAACAAAGTTGCAAGAGAGGTGGCAAGCAAGACCGATAACAGACAACTCAAGGGACAAATTAGTTCTAAGATTATAGAATGCAATGAATACATTTTTCTATTGTGTTTATTTTATTTACAGCTTTTGTCATATATCATTTTATAAATCAAACTGTTATCATAAAAGTTTGTATGTTTGTTACTTCTTCAGTCAAATGGCTGAACGGATTTTGATGAAACATGGTACATGTATAGACACAATAATCAACAATCCATAATCAATTCTCCTGGAATTGCACAACAGATAAGTACTTTTTATTCTGAGAGTAAAGAAAACAAATGATATTATTATTATCATATAGTATGTTCCCTTGGGATAATTTTCTAGTGGCATGGGTGAAGCCGCTGGCTGAAGGTAGTTATAAGATAATTATATTTTCTAGGAATAGTTTTTGTTAGATAATTATAATAAACTTAATATGACAAAGTATCCATGGTTTTTTTACTTGCTTTTTTTATTCTATACCTACCTACTTTACAACTTGTGTTATGTTGTGGATAAATTATAAGATAACAGGTTGTTCTGGGGAAAAATGTAGTAGGAGAAAGAAAGAATTAATAGAAAGAATTTTGGTTGTGTTGGAGGTATCCAGCAAGTAATTCTTTAGCTCAGAAAAATTTAAAATAAACACATCATGTAGTATATCACATTTTTATTGTATAAATATAAAATGTAACAGATTTGATAACAATGACAGCATTTCAAACACAAACTAAATTATCTTTGAAAATCACAGCTTTTATGCTCTATAAAAAAACAGTAATTAACCTTAAAACTATATCTAATTTCATACTTATACAATACACCATAATAATAAAAGCTTTGAGAAACTAAGGCCCGTATTACAGAACCTTACTCAAGTACTACTTAAACTGCGTTCAACCGATTACTGCTTGAGCGAAGAATCTCGATTTAGGCGTTCAGTTTATTTTAGAACTATCCTCAAATTCAAATCAAACGAAACTACGCTTGAGTAGAGATTTTGATCTCTGATTTAAATCCACAATTTCCATGAGATTCTATGCTCAAGCGTGGTCTCGACTACACTTGCGAAAACAAAGATCAAATCTCGCCTCAAGCAGAGATTCTGAGCTGATTGTGATTTTAAAATAAGGACACATTGAGTGGAGCTCACTCAAGCACTGTTCTATAATACGTAAAAAATGTCATTTTAAAGTGACACTGCTCAGGTGATTATTGATTGTAGTTTCTCTGCTCAAGTCAAGTTCTAAAATGAAAACTCCAACTGAGACTCGTTTCAAGTAATGCTTGAGTCTTGATTGTAGTTCTATAATACGGGCCTTAGAACTTGGGGGATAAAGTAACTCTTCTCTATAGAATTTAGTTATGATGTATTTTTAGTTACTTAAATCAATAAATGTAGAATATCAGTCATCAACCCATTGCACATTCACTAAGGGATCTAAAGACACGAATACAGGAGCAGAGGACTGAAGGAGTGTCGATGTACTGGAGGATCAACTGCTGCATTTTTGGAATCAACAGTAGCTGCAACATCATTTACTGATGATACCTGTAACATTAAAAAAGATCCTAAATACCACACCACACACCAAAAGTAGTCTTGGTTAGATATACATGTGAAAGAATTTAGTAATGACAATTTAATCATTAATTACACATATTTCTACTCATAAAATAATGTAATAATGAGCAATGATTACACTAACATTACTTAGTAAGTACACTCCGGGCAATCTCTCCATTGCTCCTCTACCGCTGGACCTAATAATTGCCAGCACTTTGTTCTCCAACGCAATCAGAGGAATAAGCTTGTTAGGCCCTCCATTTGCCTCCTACTGCGAAGCAGTAATGCTAGCAAAGGAGGCGGCCGATCGCGTGAAGCAACGGTCCTCACGCCCCAACCGCCGCCGGGATTCCGATCCCGATTTCCGGCCACCGTAGGTGCGGGCTTGCGGACGGCGAGCAATGGGTAGCTCGCCGTCCGATCGTCCGGTAACTGTCCGGACCGAGCCCAAGTCGTCGACTGGGCGTAGTGTTCCACGCTCGCCTGAAGGAGATGTCAGCAACCGTAGGGGCCCAGCAGGGCCGGGAGTGATGAATATTTTGTCAGTGGCCTAAGGTAGTAAATAAGTAAATAGAAATACAGTGAGCTTTAAAGTTGGTAAAAAGTAAGATATTATAAACTTAACTCACTCTTTGCTCTTTTCCATGCAATCCCTTCACCGCTGGACCTAATCATTGCCAGCACTTCGTTCATCAACTCATTCAGTGGAATAAACTTGGTAGGTCCTCCATCAGTTAGGGCTACACTCTTCCTGCGAGACTGCAGCTTTGCCTTTTGGCCTTAAACTCCATGTACTAGAAAGAAAAAATAATAGTTTTCAAATTCAAATTCAAAAGCATTTATTTCAAATAAACCATTTACAGGCACTTTTGAAATGTCAAGAAGTCAGTCAGTCAGAAAAAATGATGCTAATTGCACATTCCAAAGCGTAGATCTCTATGGAGAAGAATGTGCAAGAAACTCCATGGACACTCTTTTCAATCATGTTTTGCAATTACAAATATCTCTGTTACATGTTTCTTGTCGCTATCATGTGAGAACAATGTCAATAATGTAAAAATAAAAACTAAATATAGATATTAAAATAGCAACTGGCAGCTAAGAGATGACCAGTCTCAACTGACAGCGCCCGTTCACGGACCTGACGCGAATATTAGCACCACTCAGCTCAACCATTTTGAAGGGAACCGAATGATCCAACACACGCGCCACCATCAGTGAGACATTTGAGTGAGCATGACAAACTCTCAACTGCCATGCTTATTTATGTCAAACAAATCCAATAGTAACCTAAAAACCATAAAATAGCTCCATGGTATTCACATTTACAAAGTTTGAAAAAAATGCTTCTACATTATACAATACTAAATACAATAATAATTAACTGCATAATACATTACAAATTTAACAAATTCAAAAAAAACAAAAACATTAAAGAATAGTAATAATAGTTTCAAAACTAATCAATTTGTACCCCCGGTGTGGTAGTGGAGCTGGACCAGCATTGAGGCAATTGCTTGCCTCTCTTTATTTTTTATCTTGAATATAATACTCCAACTTATAATATGCTTGCCTGCATAGTGTGGGTTTAATACAAGATTTAAATTTCGTTTCATTGAGTTCTAATATTTGGGGAGGTATTTTATTACAACATTTCAAACAGTACCCCATGAAAGAAGAGGCCACTTTAGCCAGTCTGAAACCTGGTTGAACTAATTGGTCCCTATTTCTTGTAACATAATTATGTCTGTCGCCTCTTTTGCTAAAAAGATGAAGATTTTTTCTAACGTACATAATATTTTCATAGATATATTGACAAGGCACCGTCATGATGTTAATATCCTTAAACAGTTCCCTTAGAGAATCGCACCGGCGGAGATTGTAAATAGCTCTGATAGCTCTTTTCTGTAGAATAAAAATTGAGTCGATGTCTGCAGCCCGTCCCCATAGTAAGATACCGTATGACATGACACTATGAAAATAACTAAAATAGACTAGTCTAGCGGTATCAACATCCGTAAATTGGCGGATTTTTCTAACAGCATATGCAGCTGAGCTAAGCCGTCCTGCAAGAGATGTTAAATGATGACCCCATTGTAGCCTTGAGTCAAGCGTTATCCCCAGGAGAACAGTTTTGTCGACAAATTCTAGTTTTTCATCGTTTAGTATTACGTCACAATCACTACTTTTGACATTCGGTAAGGAAAATCTTATGCATTTAGTTTTTTTGCCGTTTAAAACTAGATTATTAGCAGTGAACCAGTTTTGGACCTGCAGTAGTGCGTTATTTTCGTCGTCAAGATTATTAGTCCTTCTATTTATCTTAAAAATCAAAGAAGTGTCGTCGGCAAACAACACCATATTAAGTTTATTTTGCAACAAATAGGGTAAATCATTAATATAAACTAAAAATAAAAAGGACCTAAAAATGAACCTTGGGGTACCCCCATTTTCACATTTAATCCCGGCGAATTGACACCGTTTATTTGAACTTGTTGCTGTCTGTCAATCAAATAAGATTTTAATAAGCTTAAAGCTGTTTTGCCCGTCCGTAATGCTCAAGTTTCAGGAGTAATGTTTCATGAACCACACAATCAAACGCCTTAGACAGGTCACAGAAGATGCCTATAGCATCCTGTGCCTCTTCTCACGCATCAAAAATGTGTTTTAGTAAGGAGACACCAGCGTCAGTTGTACAACGTCCTTTGGTGAAACCATACTGTTTATCGTGTAAGATGTTATTTGTGTTAAAATGATTAAGCATTTGATTTAACATCACCTTTTCAAATATCTTGCTAAAAACCGGCAACACGGACACCGGCCTATAATTATTAGTGTCTTTACTGTCCCCAGATTTAAAAAGTGGTATCACTTTACTATATTTCATCAGATCCGGAAAAACTCCTTGATCTATACACAAATTAAATATTATAGCTAAGTACGGCGCTATAGTCTCAATAATTGAGGTACAAACTTTGATAGACATACCCCACAAATCTTCTGTCAGTTTAACCTTGATTTGTTTAAAAGCTTTTATTACGGTTATAGGGTTTATATGCTTAAAGTTAAATTCAGTCGAACAGGCTGCAACGTTCGCCTGTAATAAACTAAAAGCATGCGATGGCGACGAATTTAGGGCTTCAGTAGTTTTAATTGGTATACTGGCAAAGAAATTTACAAATTCTTCTGCAACTAGTTTGTTGTCGCTAATAAGACCATGATGTGTCTCCAATGTGTAATCATTGTTATGTATTTTGTTCCTGTTGGTTTCATTATTTATAATTTTCCAAACCGTTTTTATTTTATTATCTGCCGATTTAACTTTGTTGCTAATGTACAAGGCCTTAGCTGCCTTACAAGTGTTTTTAAACATTTTTGAATATGTAGCAACATACTTATTAAAAGTTTCAGTGTTAATAATAGGCTTAAGGCCATACAGCTCAAAAAGTCTTTCCCTACTTATTCTGATTCCTTTAGTCGCCCAGTCACTAAATCTAAACTTAGGGCAGATACTTTTAGTTTTTTTTCTCAAAAGTCTTATTGAACTCAGTTTTTTTGTAACTGAAAATATACCTTAATCTAATGCCTACCAACATCCAGATTAAAGATGACCCTAAACCAAGTAAAACTAATTAAAATATTAACAACATAATTCAATTAAAACGCATGTTATTTTTGGAGTAATGAATATTTGTAAGTGGTCTAAGTAGTGAGACTTTATGTGGGGTAAAGGTACCTACCATGGCATTTTGTGTCATATTATGTGACAAAAATGCTTGAAAAATCAACATTTTGAATGTAGGTATGTTAGTTCTAGTAATGAAGTGAATAGAAATGCAGTAGGTAGGAAATATTTTAAGTTACTAAAATGTAAACTTGACTTACCCTTCGCCATTGGTCTGATGTCTGTGGTTTTGGTTGTTCAAGTAAAGTAAGTTTGTTTAGCTGGATTGCTACGGAGTTCCACGCTTCCCGGGAAAACTGAACGACCTGTGGCTGTATTGGAGGGCGTCCCAATGCTACATTGGGATTAAACTTCACCAGCTGCCTTGAGGAAACCCTTCTTCGGCCAGGCATCTTGAAATTTAAATATTCTAAAATAAGTATCTATTCAAATTTAGGTTAGGTACACGAAATTACATATTTTAAATTTATTCTTATAAATCTGTATATATTTCGTGGTGTTACTTACCTACCTTTAATTTTAGGTTTTTTTTTGCACAAAACACAATATTTCCGCTTGACTTGCAGATATAGGCAAGGCAAATTCGAAAGAATGATAAGTTAAGTTCTGTTTATTTACGTAAAATGTCAATAACATTTTATAAGCCGCGTAAAATAAAATGTTCTCTAAAGTGCAGGGTTGTAACGCGCAAGGTGCGATATTCAACTTAGTTGTATAATAGTCGATAAAATTTTAGAGTGGTCACAATAGGTACCGTAAATTATATTCATTCACCACATTTCCACCGTAGTTTGTTAGTCACTTGTGTGATACGTAATACCAATTTTATGAAATTGTCAGTTGACAACTAAGTTCAGTGTGCAACGAATGCCAGTTGTCAACTGTTATAGAAAAAGTTAGCCAATAGACCCCAGGGTCTGTTTAGCTCTTTTATACATAATATGTTCTAACTCTTACATTAGCACCTAATTTTAGTTGGGTGCTGATTTAAGTTCTTTGACAATGGTTTTCAAAACTTGCTGTCCCATTAAATTAATAAATTCATTATAAATATTTGCCGATAAATATGATGTACTTCCTTTTCCACGATTTCCGCTGTTTTTTATATGATCAGCAAGATAAGGATCAAATTCACTAATCAGTTCCAAGCATCCCAAATAATTCCCATTATTTTGCGATCCTAATGTCTCATTATCACCACGAAAAGCAAGACCTCTTGAAGCCAAACATTTCACTACTGCAACAATCCTCCTAAGCACATTCTTCCAATAGTTAATTTCTGTATTATATTGGGACAGCAACTCTGTATCAATTCGTCCAGTAGTTTTCATTCTTGCAACATAATTCATCATAAATTCCCTGTGCTGTAAACTGTTCTCATGCCTTATCAACAAGTTACATTTGCTTCCAATCTTTATATCCATCAGGAGAACTTAAATTATGTCCAGTACCAGTAGTGGTATTAAATAGACAGCAGCAATAACAGTATACAGATTTGTTTGCTGGTGAATAAAGGATTCATTTTATTTCTAAAGACTCGCCATTCGTCAATTTACGAATAAAAATATTTTTAGTCAAGTATCTAGTTTTCGTTTTACCATTTCAATCTGGAAACCTTGTAAAAGTTTCGGAGAAGTCACTATTTTTATTTTGGAAAAACTCTGGCCCTTTTCGAATCCAAATATCACGGACTTCTTCCGGTAGAATGTTGTCACAGTAAGTACCAGGGACAGGAGACAAAGATACATTCTCTAAGCTTGCAGTTTCGATGGTTCAGCATCTAGTGTTTTTTTTTTTTTTTTTTCGGTGGGAAAATCATCTTATGACATCCCCCGCCCTTGGGCGGGCGGGAGATAGTGTCAGACTTTTACTGACTAAAAACCCACTCCTGTTCCTTCGTTGCCTTTCGTACCAGGGCCGAGTCTTCCTTTCAAAATCAGACACACACACAGGCCCCAGTAGGCTTCGACTCTGCTAGGCCCCTACAGTTGCTGACATCTCCTTGAGGCACGCGTGGAACAGCACGCGCCGTCGACGACTTGGGCTCGGTCCGGACGGTTACCGGACAGTCGGACGGCGAGCTACCCATTGCTCGCCGTCCGCAAGCCTGCGCCTACGATGGCCGGAAATCGGGATCGGAATCCCGGCGGCGATTGGGGCGTGAGGACCGTTGCCTCACGCGATCGGCCGCCTCCTTTGCTAGCATTACTGCTTCGCAGAAGGAGGCGACCGCCTGCCACTCCTCCTCGCTCCGGACCATGGCCTGTAGTAAGGCCTCGCGCGAGAGATCGTCGCCACCGATCGCCCCCACGAGGTCACGGCGTTGCTCTGCCCAAGCGGAGCACACCTCCACCGTGTCCTCCGGGCGGTCCACACAGTGGCGACACACGGGCGTCGCTTCCGCACGAATCCGGTGCAGGAACTTCCCGTGTTCGGTGAGAACCTGCGTCATGCGGAAGGTGACGACGCCGTGAGGTCTTTCCAACCACGCCTCAAAGAGGGGACGTACCGCCATAATTGTGGCGTGCCCAGCCATAAGCAAGGGTTTTTTTTTTAGGTGGGAAAATCATCTTATGACAAATCCCGCTCTTGGGCGGAGCGAAAAATAGTGTCAGACTTTTCCTTCGTTGCCTTTCGTACCAGGGCCGAGTCTTCCTTTCAAAATCAGACACACACACAGGCCCCAGTAGGCTTCGACTCTGCTAGACCCCTACAGTTGCTGACATCTCCTTGAGGCGCGCGTGGAACAGCACGCGCCGTCGACGACTTGGGCTCGGTCCGGACGGTTACCGGACGATCGGACGGCGAGCCACCCATTGCTCGCCGTCCGCAAGCCCTCGCCTACGGTGGCCGGAAATCGGGATCGGAATCCCGGCGGCGATTGGGGCGTGAGGACCGTTGCCTCACGCGATCGGCCGCCTCCTTTGCTAGCATTACTGCTTCGCAGAAGGAGGCGACCGCCTGCCACTCCTCCTCGCTCCGGACCATGGCCTGTACCAAGGCCCGGCGCGAGAGATCGCCGCCGCCGATCGCCCCCACGAGGACACGGCGTTGCTCTGCCCAAGCGGGGCACACCTCCACCGTGTGCTCCACCGTGTCCTCCGGGCGGTCCGCACAGTGGCGACACCCGGGCGTCTCTTCCGCACGAATCCGGTGCAGGAACTTCCCGAACTTACCGTGTTCGGCGAGAACCTGCGTCATGCGGAAGGTGAGGACGCCGTGAGGTATTTCCAACCACGCCTCAAAGAGGGGTCTTACCGCCGTAATTATGGCGTGCCCAGCCATAAGCAAGGGTTATGTTATTCCACACACAGAACTATTCTGTTGTATCTGCAATCAGTGTTCAGTACTTTAAGCAGATGTGCTGCGAGACATCTGGCAGTAGGAGTGTGCTCTCCGGCGAGAGCAACTACTCAAGGTGTAGCAGTGTGTTTGTGCTACTCAAGAGTGTACAGACAAGACGCCTTTTGGTAAGTTCATGTTCCGTAAAAAACGAAGTGAGCTTTGGAAGTTTTTCCGTTATTTCTTTTTGAGCTATCGCTTTTTTCTTTTTTTATTAACCATTTAACCTTTTGAGTGCGTAATTAGAGACACAATAGTAAGACAATGGCGCGTGAACGCCGGCGTTAATGCGGGGATCAACAGCTTAAATATGTTCTTTTTGACATAATGAAATAATGTTCAAACGAACAAATCAAAACTTCTGTTTATCTTACACAATTTTAAATATCAAACGAAACAAAATAACGCCACTCACTCCTATCAGACAAAAAGTTTAATACATCATTCGGGGATTCCCCCAACCATAGTCCATAGACAATGTCGACATCTATGTTAGGCCTTGTATAGACGGTGCAGCTTGACTTTGGAATCGGAGGGATTGCGTGAGTGATCGCTAGATGGTGTACTTAGTAAATTAGGTAGGATGCGTTCGGAAATATTATTAATTAGTACAGTAGGAATAGGCGCAGTCATCGATATAATCGCGTAGTCTAGGCCTTGTAAATACCTTCTGATAAGATTACTGATTTGTGAAAAAAGTGTAATGTGCGTGTGCGTACGCGCAGCGGAATGTTGTTGAATTTAAAGATTTTAATTATGCAGATATTTAGTGTATGACGTCGTATAATTGTGTATGGTAAAAAAAATTTGTGCACGCAACCATTGTGGAGAAATTCACCAAAAACTGATTCCGCTGGGCGAACGTTGCCCTGGCGGAACTTTTTTTAATCCATAGACTTTAGAAGAAAAGAGATGTGTCCAAAAATTAGTGTGTATTTGTGTGTAATTGTGTATGTATGAATAAAACTAGTGCATGCATAAACTTCGGAGAAATTCAAGTTTCCGCTACGCGAACGTTTGGCCATTAGCTAGTTTTCATATAAAGCGCTTACATAGAGAGCTGTAGATTTTTACATACGTTGTTTTGAATTTGTTTATATTTGTTTAAAAAACAGATTTAGAAAAAATCGTAGGGCTTAAAAGATAAAAATATAAACGTAAAATACGCTTATTAGGTCTTAGTTCTTAAAGTATGCACTTTGGGGTCTAGATTTTCACGTTTATACAAACCTTGTAAGTGTCTGCAACATGTTGCCAAGTATCAATGATGTTCCGTTAGTAACTAAAGAGTTATAGGACAAATTTACCATGAACAGATCACTGTTTACAAAGCAGTCAAATATCACGACGTTCTGAAGGAATTGCATGGTAATATGTATGTCAATAATTAGTGTATTCATTCAACTATTCTTATGCAAAATTTCATGTCATTAAATTCAGTAATTAAAGAAAAACAATTATAATACTGACGAAGCATCGAAAACCTACTTAACCCGACCAAGTTTGGATGGCTACAAAAAAGCGGCCGTGCAATATATTTAGGTAACATCCCAAAATTTACAGTATAATACCGGTATTGAATTGGTATAGGTGATAACACAATTGTTGTTTCGATATAATTTATAGGTCATTTATTTTTGTACACCTACTTTTTTAAATGTATTTGACTATGACAGAAAGTAGGTACTATTTACGTAGGTACTTTATTTAAGTATGCGCTTGAGACTTGTGAGATATAATCTAAATATATTATTTAAGACAAATAAAATTCATACAGCTAATTAATATTGAAGATTTCACGGATCAGGATTCTAACTATCCCCTTAGGGAAATTAAATATTTACCACATGTAAGTATGTACTACTGTTTAGGTAAATATTTATCATATTGTAGCTTATTACACTATTTAGCCAATAGACTAGGCATGCACGAGCGTTCCCCTTTGCAACTTTAGTGGATCAAACAATCTAATAACTTAAAAAAAACTACTTCTTGAATCGATTTTTTTTTCTTATGTATGTGAGCGTGTTCCCCCGCACCCCATCAAAATATGCAGAATTATTTTGTTTACGTTATTATAATTACATAATTAAGTATTATATGTAATTAAAAATATTTTTGTACGCGGATATTTAAATAGAGAAGTACTTGTTAATTGAAGATTTGTTTTTATCGTAGATAATGGCGTTATTATTAAAAAAATATTTTTCATTCAAGAAATGCAATTGTTTTATTTTTTCCTAACGCTTGTGTACGCAACTGTACCATATTAATAAATACTATATTGGAAGGTTAAGAACGTTTCTTAGATATATGGCACGGCCGCTTTTTGGTAGCCATCCGAACTTGGTCGGGTTATGTAGGTTTTCGATGCTTCGTCAGTATTATAATTGTTTTTCTTTAATTACTGAATTTAATGACATGAAATTTTGCATAAGAATAGTTGAATGAATACACTAATTATTGACATACATATTACCATGCAATTCCTTCAGAACGTCGTGATATTTGACTGCTTTGTAAACAGTGATCTGTTCATGGTAAATTTGTCCTATAACTCTTTAATTACTAACGGAACATCATTAATACTTGGCAACATGTTGCAGACACTTACAAGGTTTGTATAAACGTGAAAATCTAGACCCCAAAGTGCATACTTTAAGAACTAAGACCTAATAAGCGTATTTTACGTTTACATTTTTATCTTTTAAGCCCTACGATTTTTTCTAAATCTGTTTTTTAAACAAATATAAACAAATTCAAAACAACGTATGTAAAAATCTACAGTTCTCTATGTAAGCGCTTTATATGAAAACTAGCTAATGGCCAAACTTGAATTTCTCCGAAGTTTGTGCATGCACTAGTTTTATTCATACATACACAATTACACACAAATACACACAAATTTTTGGACACATCTCTTTTCTTCTAAAGTCTATGGATTAAAAAAAGTTCCGCCAGGACAACGTTCGCCCAGCGGAATCAGTTTTTGGTGAATTTCTCCACAATGGTTGCGTGCACAAATTTTTTTTTACCATACACAATTATACGACGTCATACACTAAATATCTGCATAATTAAAATCTTTAAATTCAACAACATTCCGCTGCGCGTACGCACACGTAATGTGCCCGACAAAAATGTTTTGAGAATAAATGTGTGAGAGAAATTGTCGGTCCTTCGGGGCCCTGGGCACGGGCCCCGTGTGCCCTTATGGTGAAGACGGTACTGCCGGCAGCTTGGACTCTGTTCCCGATGCCGGTGGGCTACTATTTTTTATATTTTAAATGTTTTTTTTTTAAAGAAATATTTAAAAATATAATAAGTACTAGCTTTTGCACGTGGCTTCGCTCCCGTCAACTGACTACTCTATTCTGCTCTACCCTAATCTACCGTACTCTACCCTACTACCATTTTTATTTTCTTTCATAAGATCCTTCTCCTGACAATAACAAACACAACAACAAAAAGAGTGAAATCGGTCCAGCCGTTCACGCGTGATGGCGTGACCAAGGGAAATAGGGATTCATTTTTATATAATATTGTAATGATCGAGAATCGAGTTCGATAATTTTAAAATAGATGGCGTCACTAGGCTCGCAACTTCATATGAACATCACTTAATATTATTTGACAAGTGCCGGTGGCGGAAAATTAGTGATACCGCGGCCAGTAAGATAATAAAGAAATTGAACAAAGGGACTCGAACGATCGGGGTTAAGCCGAACCAGATTATTATTTTACTAACTTATGCTAATTGAGTCATTTTATTGGAATATACCTAACGTGATACGTGCTATATCAGTGGTGTACTGAGTGGATGTACATTTGAGTGCGAGTTGTTGAGGAAACGGGGTAAGTGTTTGCGACTATTTTACAAATGGTTATTTTATGATCGGGCACGGTTCCACAATGCTGACACATTCTTTATTATTGTTCTCAGCTTGCGGAAACGCCCATGTTGCCCGGACATTGACCAAGGGTTTCGACCTTATTTGAATTACAACGGACTTGTCGATTTGCTGTAACGCTACCAATCATCATATTCGCCACAGTTGATGAGGAACGATTAGCTTGGAGACAGAACTAGCGGATTTACATGTACTTGCTTCGGGTTCGATCTCGACCTGTAACCTTTTGTATTCCTTCTGTTTGAGGATTGTGTTTCTTCAAATTCTATTTAATGTGGATTTACTCTCTAATGTAGTTAGTTTAGAAATACGTGCATAAATTATTGTACCTGCCTTGTTCGTCTTTCATTCGGTATGTCTCGAACCCTGAACATTACAATATATAGACGTATTTAAAACAAATAAATGGAATAATAATAATATTTATTTGCGAAAAACATGGTCTGCAAAGTTGTTGAAAACAAATATATGGTCCAGCATGTTTTGCTTAGAATTAAAGCATGCAAACTTATAAGTACTTAAAACTAATATTAAAAATTATACAAACAAGAAAAAAAACTAATGTCTATATTCCATAAATTGCTTAATACTATAGAAATTAATATCAGTCAACCAATTATGCAGTTTAACCTTAAACAGCCTACAGTTTAATTGATTTAAAGTATTTGGTAATTTGTCTAGGAATTTCTTCTAGTACTAGTCTGTGTTGGTGCTGATCACGCCGACTACGTGAGCTCATTTCTTCTACTGTTTTAAACAACTCTATATGTTTTCGTACGAACATTGTTATCATTTTGCAGCGTTTGCCGCCTGACCCGACTCGGTGTTGTTGTCGATGCATTGCGCATTGTTGTGAGCTCAAAGCGGTTTCGACCGCCTTTCGATCATGCTCATTTGTCTTTGTGGTCTCAGTGGTCTGTATGTTCTGACCAGCTGATATTGACGAGTAGAGGGTAGGCGTTCAAAAAGATACACTTTTGTTTCTTGAACTCTGATCCGAAGTATTTTTATTAGTTATAGGAACATGTTGCAGTCCCATAGGCCCACTATCATAATCACAATTTTGCATCATATCATTTCCACCTCCTCGCTTTGTGTTTACATACGAATAGCAAGGACTTTTTAAGCTCGTTAACTTTTTAAAATCTTCTGTCATGTTTGATCGATTCAAGTTGCCTAGTAGATACAAGATAAAATCATTGTATTGATTTTATCTCGTCAATTTTACTTCTCATCCTAGTTAAATCTTTAAGCAATTTTATCACGTCTACGTGATTGAATAATACTGGCGGTAGTTTCTGCAAATCTTTTACGACAAAAACTGGCCGGTCGTTAGGATGGGTTACTTGTAATAAGCTAACGATATCTTCAATCTCACGTAACTTTTTCCCATCTTTCTTTCTCATAATCTTGCGTTTTGAAGTTATCGCGTTTTTGCTTCTACGATATCACTATCCGAGAAAGCACTAATACATATACAACTTAGGCTTTCCTCGTCCATTATGTCCAGTTAGTTACACACAAAAGCAAACACATCGTTAACAACGAAATTGCAACTTGCACATTTTATCACGTTGGCGGAACTCATCCTGCACTAAATTAGACACGCATGTCACGTCCGATCGGTAACGAGCGTGACACGGAACTAATAATATGGTTTTTTGAAACACCTCTTTGAGTAAAATTGCACTGACAAAATAACTCACTTATATGGTTTTTTAACAAAGTGACTATGAATAATATGTTTTGTTAAAATACTCTTCTGACTAAAACAGCGCTGACATTCTTTACATTTGTAAGGTTTCTCACCAGTGTGCGTACGAATGTGGTTTGTTAAGCTACTCTTCTGACTAAAACAAAGCTGACATTATTTACATTTGAATGGTTTTGCGCCAGTGTGCGTACGAATGTGTTGTGTTAGATTACTCTTCTGCCTAAAACAGCTCTGACATTTTTTACATTTGTAAGGTTTTTCACCAGTGTGCGTACGAATATGTTGCGTTAAAATATTCTTCTGACTAAAACAAAGCTGACATTCTTCACATTTGTAAGGTTTTTCGCCAGTGTGCGTACGAATGTGTTGTGTTAGATTACTCTTCTGCCTAAAACAAAGCTGACATTCTTCACATTTGTAAGGTCTTTCACCAGTGTGCGTACGAATATGTTGCGTTAAAATATTCTTCTGACTAAAACAAAGCTGACATTCTTCACATTTGTAAGGTTTTTCGCCAGTGTGCGTACGAATATGTTGTGTTAAATGATTCTTCTGAATAAAACAAAGCTGACATTCTTCACATTTGTATGGTTTTTCACCAGTGTGTGTACGAATATGTCGTGTTAAATCACTTTTTTGAAAAAAACTATGGTGGCATATATCACATTTGAAAGGTTTTTCACCGGTGTGCGTACGAATATGTAGTGTTAAATGATTCTTCTGAATAAAACAAAGCTGACATTCTTCACATTTGTATGGTTTTTCACCAGTGTGTATACGAATATGTCGTGTTAAAACACTTTTTTGTGAAAAACTATGGTGGCATATATCACATTTGAAAGGTTTTTCACCAGTGTGCGTACGAATGTGACTTGTTAAATTACATTTCTCACTAAAACGAAGGTCACATTCTTCACATTTATATGGTTTCACGCCAGTGTGCGTACGAATGTGTCTTGTTAAAATACTTTTTTGACTAAAACAAAGCTGACATTCTTCACATTTGAAAGGTTTTTCACCAATGTGTACACGAATATGTTTTATTAAAACTCCCTTGTTATTACAACTGTAGTGACAAATATCACACTTGTAAGTTGCTCCACCAGTGCGTGTACGAGCGTCTTTTGTTAAATTACGTTTTTTAATATTATTACGATAATCTATGTCTAAAGTAGTATCAATAACACTAATATTAACTCGAGGTGTTGTATTACTTAAAGAATCCCTTGTTTTCGGAATAAGTTTGGACGTACAATTTATAGTTTTCTGGATAACTCTTGTTCCTGACTTGTGTTTATTTTTCTTTTGATTTTTTGTAAATACATCTTTTAGTTTTTTTCCTCGTACGTGCAATTTTCGTTTCTTCGCAACGGCCGCCTCTGTAATCATTAATCTAGTAAGCACGAAATTCAAAATACAATGGTTCTCACCAGAGCCAAAGAGTTGCATTTTGCAGTTTTTCGAATATTACAAAGCATGATCAAAGGGTGTAACAAAATAAGCTGTAACCAATTACCCAGCTACGGCAGAGCCATAAGATAGGGTTTTTTTTTAGGTGGGAAAATCACATAACAAATCCCGCTCTTGGGCGGGGCGGGGTTCGTTTTCGTTTGCTGACATCTCCTTGAGGCGCAACAGTACGCGCCGTGGACGACTTGGGCTCGGTCCGGACGGTCGGACGGCGAGCCACCCATTGCTCGCCGTCCGCAAGCCCGCGCCTACGGTGGCCAGAAATCGGGATCGGAATCCCGGCGGCGGTTGGGGCGTGAGGACCGTTGCCTCACGCGATCGGCCGCCTCCTTTGCTAGCACTACTGCTTCGCAGAAGGAGGCGACCGCCTGCCACTCCTCCTCGCTCCGGACCATGGCCTGTAGTAAGGCCTGGCGAGAGAGATCGCCGCCGCCGATCGCCCCCACGAGGTCACGGCGTTGCTCTGCCCAAGCGGAGCACACCTACACCGTGTCCTCCGGGCGGTCCACACAGTGGCGACACACGGGCGTCGCTTCCGCACGAATCCGGTGCAGGAACTTCCCGTGTTCGGTGAGAACCTGCGTCATGCGGAAGGTGACGACGCTGTGAGGTCTTTCCAACCACGCCTCAAAGAGGGGACGTACCGCCATAATTGTGGCGTGCCCAGCCATAAGCAAGGGTTATGTTATTCCACACACAGAACTGTTCTGTTGTATCTGCAATCAGTGTTCAGTACTTTAAGCAGATGTGCTGCGAGACATCTGGCAGTAGGAGTGTGCTCTCCGGCGAGAGCAACTACTCAAGGTGTAGCAGTGTGTTTGTGCTACTCAAGAGTGTACAGACAAGACGCCTTTTGGTAAGTTCATGTTGTTAAACCAGTCGGCCTGTTCGCTCACACGATGTTTTTTTTTTTAAATAATATGACGTGATTGATTGCGAAACCACCTGATGGTAAGCAGTAATGATATCCTTGATTCACTAACTAATACTTACGTGTCGTGTCACTGGCTCTTCGCTTCTTCTTCGATACTTCGTGTTCTTCTTCCATTTCGGTTTTGATCTTTATTAAGGGTACATAATCTTCTAAATCCGACTCAGACTGTTGTGCTGGTACATCTTCAGCATCTGAATAGCTATTGTACAGATTTTCCAGTTCTAGCTCTGCAAGTAAGTAACAGTGAAGAGAACATTGTTTGTAAACGTGGCAGGATATTTGGGGAAACTGAGTAGTAAGTATAAATATTCAAAAACATGTCATGTTTATGTCGGTAGCTCTCGAAATATCCAGCTGTCACACAGACTATCGAAGCAACTCCCCAAGGATTACTGTTGAGTTGAGAGCGCTCCTCTCAATATCGCCGCGCGTCGGCGACAGTGCACGAGGTGTGCGGGGGCTGCGGGGAGCGGGGAGTCTCAAGTACATTTATGTTTGCCTAATGTACTGAACAGCTGTTATTTATTTCGCGATTTCGGCTTTGCTCCCATAATAAAAATTGTTTGTTATCATGAGCACAATCACGTGTTTAAGTATCGTACACTAATTGCCAGTCACCCTATATATTTTTATGCCCATGCAAAAAATACTTTTGCTATATAGTGCAGTGTGGGATGTTTTATTGCGTAATGTATTTTTATGTCTACTGCTTATTAAGGTGTCATAAGTACTAATATTTGATTTAATTAAAATTGAGGCCTCGTAGATATATAGAGCAACGAGTTAATATCTTGAGGTTTATGAAATGAGGCTTACAAGAATCCGTTTGGCGTGTCCCACATATTGATCTAATACACTTTTTTTGTGCCTTGAATACAATTTCTTTATCGGTTGAGTATCCCCAATATAGTATCCCAAAAGAGAGAGTGGATGCCACATAGGCATGATAAGCGCTAAGTAGTGTGGTTTGGTTAGCTACTTTTTTGAGCATGTAGAATACGATAATTGATTTAACTTGCTACATACACTATTTACATGTATTTTCCATGACATATTAGAGTCTATATATATACCTAGAAATTTTGTGTGTGTAACCTCACTTACAGTTTCATTATTGTACTTAATAGATAACGGATTTTATTTTTGAAATTCATGTAATAGGTTTTTGCAAGATTTATTTTTAGGTTATTTATTGTAAGCCAATTTATTAATTTAGAGAGGGAATCGTTTATTTCTAGTTCATGTTTATAATTTTTACTATTAGTGAAATGAGCAGTACTGTCTCTATCTGCAAATAAAACCATCGGGTGCCGAATAGCGTTAGGTAAATCATTTATATAAATGAGAAATAGTAGTGGCCCTAGTAAAGACCCTTGAGGTACACCATATTTTGTGTAACAGGGGGCCGCGCGTCACCAGAATCTAGACGCGAAGATTCCGCGAAGAGAGAGGCAAACAAATTTGCTTTCTCCTCAGCGGTATGGGCCAGCGACCCGTCGGGTTTCAGCAGTGGCGGTAGTGAGGGACGGCAGAAGTTCGATTCAACCGATTTAGCCAGGGACCAAAACGCCTTACTACCAGCAGGGTATGATGCGAGTTTGTTCCCGATGCGGCTAATGTGGTCGAACCGAAACCTCCGCATCACCTTCTTGCAAGACTTGGCAGCCCTGTTGAAGGCTCTCTTCTTCTGACTCACGTCACTCGCCTTATGCATACGAGCGTCGGCCCATGCCTGGTATGCAGTTTGCTTAAGCGCGTTAGTGCGATCACACTCCGCACCAAACCAAGGGCGAGCATGGCCAGACATTGTTACGTCAGAGAATGGAATGTAATACTCCATCCCCCGCCGCAACACATCTGTCACAGCATCTGCGCATGACGATGGATCATCCGAAGAAAAGCAAGTAGGCTGCCAAGGATAACATGCGAAGAAAGATCGCATGCCATCCCAATCTGCTGACCTATATCACCAAACCCGCCTAGTGCCTCTAGGGCAGGGATCGGGCGGAGAGTAGACTGATACAGATTTCACCAGACAGTGGTCGGAACTACCTAACGGTGATGATATCGACACTGAATAGCGGTCTGGATCTGTTGTCAGCAGAAGGTCCAAGCAGTTGGCCGTATGCGAATCAACATCCGGCACCCTCGTAGCAGTCGTAGCTCCCTGGACCAGCTGGGTGAGATTTAACGCTAGCGCAAGCTTTCGCGTCTCTCGACCAGCATGGATATGACAAAGGCGTTTGATTATGTTGACCATGGCCTACTCCTACATTAACTAATTAGAAACATACGGAGTACGAGGAAAGGCACTAGAAATAATCAAATCTTATCTCAGTAATAGAATACAGTTCACTGAAATAACACAAATATGTCCATTTACAATCCTGATGGTTGCGAGACGAGTATGTCGGATATTCGCATCCATTAGAAGGACGTCCGTAGGGTGCTGCGTAACCTTGACGTGAACAAGGCTAGCGGTCCAGACGGGATACCGGCAATTGTTCTAGGAACGTGTGCGCCTAAACTGTCTCCGATCCTGACACGCCTATTTAGGCTTTCATTTGAGGCTGGAAAAGTGCCGATTGCATGGAAGCAAGCTAACGTACAGCCCGTGCCCAAAAAGGGTAGTCGGGCTGACCCAGCTGCGTATTTACATTCTGTACATGGCCAGAACGCATCCATAGGTAAGTGCTCGCGTATACATTGTAGTGCAGTTTTTAAATTTGCGATTACAATGATACTAGAGTAGTACGCAAATACTCGCGTATACTTTGTAGTAGCCAAAGTAACTAGTTTTGTTCCATAATATACAGTGCTAGTCCGCATGCAAACTCGTGTATAGATCGGAATAGGCGCGAAAAACTCTAGATTACTCTATAAACTATACGCGAGCAGTTGCATGCTCGCCATTTTGATTTGTTGACCTCTCTTTCTATTATATGGTAATCATATCTGTGTATCTATTCTAAACATTGCATCATCTTTCGGCACGTGCTGTTTGTTTTGATAAGCGGTTTTTTGTTGTCTCTGCATAATTTATTATAAAAAAGTGGTAAATACGTTTGTTTACTTAATACAAATGTGAAAAATGATTACCAAAGACACTGCAAGAGTTTTTACTGAGTAAATGTGGTGAAAACAAAGAAAAACTGTTTGAATTTGAATCTTCGGAAAAGTTTGAGGTAATCATCAAGTGCAAGCTGGGAGCCCAAATGATTCACTAACATTAGAAGGGAATCTTTAATGGTCACTGTTCTAACCTAACCTAACCCACATGATCGCTTCGTCTATCTATATCGTTCGGCTTCTAACATGACCTAATCCAGTCGCGATTTTCAACTTAACCAAACCCAAATTATTCACTAACATTAGAAGGGGATCTCCTTTGGGTTTGGTTAAGTTAAAAGCCATTATTTTTTATCTAATTCTACATTAATAATGTTAAAACTTCGTTCCATTAAATGCATAAATGATTTTATTAAACTATATCGCAACTTTTGTCAGGCGTAAGTGATATTAGGTAACAGTAGTATAGTTTGGGAACACGTTACAAACTATACAAGACCAGTGAGCATAATTCGTGTATACATTGTAATTGCAGATTTAAAAATAGCAATACAAAGTATACGCGAGCAATTTCCTATGACTGCGTTCTGGCCTTGTATACAATGGAAATACGCATGTGCGCGTCTAAGTTACAAACTATACACGAGTAGTACGCAAAATTCGTGTATATATTGTAATCGCAAATTTAAAAACAGCACTACAATGTATACGCGAGCAGTTTCCTATGGATGCGTTTTGGCTATGTACAGAATGTAAAGACGCGACCCAGCTAACTACAGGCCAATCTCAGTAACGTCCATTCTCTGTAAGACTATGGAACGTGTACTCAACACTAAGCTCCTGGCATACCTAGAAGCTAATGACATCCTAAGTGACCGACAATACGGCTTTCGCAGAAATCGGTCAACTGGTGATCTTCTAGCGTATGCCATCCACATCTGGAGTGAGGCCATCGAGAAATACGGGGAAGCGCTTGCTGTCTCCCTCGATATCTCGAAGGCTTTCGATAGGGTCTGGCACCAAAGCCTTATAATAATAATAATAATAATAAGCTTATTAGTAAGCTTCCTTCTTTCGGATTACCTGCTGGTTTGTGTGCTTGGATTGCAGACTTCCTGAGTGACCGGTCCATCCGAGTGGTCATCGATGGTTGCTCGTCCGGTCAAATGGCCATTAATGCCGGGGTCCCTCAGGGGTCAGTGCTCTCGGCAACATTGTTTATTTTATTTATTTATTTATTAAAACTTAATGCACTAGTAATAAACACTGTACAAAGGCGGTTTTAATGCCTTAGGCATTTTCTACCAGTCGACGACCATTGTTCTTGTTGCACATAAATGATCTGCTTAAGCCCGGTACCTTTGGGTATGCAGACGACAGCACTGTTGCTGAGAGTTACATATCCAGCGCGCAGGCTAGTGGGTCACAGATCCAGTCTCTCCGAGAGGCTATGGTCGAGCGCTTGAACTTGTCCTTGGAGGCAGTCTCTGAATGGGGCGATGCCAATTTGGTCAAGTTCAATGCTGCTAAAACCCAGGCGTGTCTATTTTCTGCTAAAAGGAGCCAATTCAGCCCTGTTCCAACTTTCCGGGGCGTAACGTGCCAATAACCGACCATCTTGATCTCCTTGGTGTTACGCTGACGTCAACTCTCAACTTTGGGCCATACATCGAAGCAAAGGCTCAACTGGCAGCAAAAAAGCTGGGAATCCTCGCGAAGGTCAGACAGTACTTCACGCCGGAACAGCTGCTCAAACTTTATCAAGCGCAAGTTCGATCGTGTATGGAGTACTGCTCTCATCTTTGGGACGGATCGGTCCGATACCAGCTTGATGCACTTGAGGTAATTGAGAGGTGAGCCAGGAGGATCATTGGCAATGATGCACTCGTTGAGTCGAGGCTTCAAAGTCTTGAGCATCGACGCAGAGTTGCTAGCCTGTCGGTTTTCTACCGGTTGCATTTCGGGGAGTGTGCGTCGGAATTGCATAACCTAATTCCGCCTAGCCCGTTCCATCATCGGACCACCAGGCGTACGGCAATGCGCCACCGGTACATGGTGGACATCCCACCTATACGCACAAAACGTTTTCGGAACACATTCATAGTGCGTACAGCTAAGGAGTGGAATTCCTTGCCGGAATCTGTTTTTCCTGATGGCTACAACCCGGGAATCTTTAAGTCAAGAGTGAATAGGTTACTTCTAGGTTAGCGTGCTCCATCGTCGTCTGCATCGTCGCTTTTCATCAGGTGAGTTCGCGGTCAAGCGCGAACCTATCAAGAATAAAAAATAAAAAAAAAATGTATAGGGCTGTGACCTGGTTCTTTTTATCAAGTTCCGTTATAATTTTTTGTAAAAATTGACGCATTGCAGTATTAACCGATTTCCCTTTTCTGAATCCCAATTGATTATCTATTATGATTTTATTTTTCTCGAAATATTCATTAAGATTATTATAAAGTACTTTTTCAAATATTTTGGCCATTATTGGAATGAGAGCAATGGGCCTATAACAATGTACATCTTCCGTGTTTCCTTTTTTAAATATTGGTGTAACTATGGTGGTTTTCAATTATGTCGGGAAAATTCCTCCTTCAAGACACTGATTTATTGTATAAGTGATGATTGGAGCAATTTCGTCCATCACACGTTTTATTATTTTTGTGGAAATTCCATCCCACCCGGTACTGTTGGTATTTTTTAAGGACTTGATTATTTTGAGAACATCATAAGGGGTAACTGATGTTAGGAAACAGGAGTTTGATTTGTTACAGGTCATCAAGAATATTAGCGTAGTTTATTGTATTTTCCGTAAGTTTTGAGATGTCATCAATAAAAAAATTGTTGAATGTTTCTGCTATAGTGGTAGAAGTTGGTTATTATATTTTAATCTATTATTTTTTTCAGGGGGGTTATTATTTTTATATTTATTAATTGTTTGCCACACTGCTTATGATTTATTGGTGGCTAATTGAATATTATGGTAGTCGTTTTGTGACCTTTGAGTGAGTTTTATGATTCTTTTAAACTTTTTTGCATATTTCTTATAAACACTCCTATCTATATTATTGCCAGATTGTCGATATATTTTAAGTAGCCTTCTTTTTTTTTTTTTTTATTGATATAAACTAGTGCTTGACTGCGATTTCACCTGATGGTAAGTGGTAATGCAATCGTTTCTTTTACGAAGGGAACATATTTTTAAACCTTTATTGAGCCATTAGTACTTCGTGATTGGAACCTTAATTTTTATATTTGGAAAGCAAAGGTCATAAAAAAGTTTGAACAGTTTATGGAATTCTTCAAAAGCAGCATTTGGTTCACTTTTTTCATAGCATTCATTAAAACTCGGGGCTTTTAATAATTCAATATTTTTTTTAACATTTTCATCACCATAGTCTCTTCTAAACTAGTACCAATGGGTAATTGAGTACGTTTTCCTAACAGGACATGATAGTATTTGTGCTGTGTGATCAGATAGTGCTAATCTAAAACACATTAATTACAGCCTCTTATGTTATGAGCAAAGTTATCAATGCACGATTTACTTTGTAAACGAGTTGGTTCGTTTATTGCAAGTTTTAAGTTAAAGCTCCATAATAAGTCTTCAAACTTTCTCGAAACAGGAGTATTTTTTAGTCGGTCAATATTATAGTCACCACAAATAACGATCTTCTTATATTTCGTACACAATTTTGCAAGCATAGCCGTTAAACGGTCAAGAAATATTTCTATACAATCCTTTTTTGTCTTTGGGCCTATATATGCATATGAAAATTAACTTATGCTCAACTAATTCAATAGCCGAACATTCTATGAGGTTGGATATGCTCACAAGCTTTGCTTCGTGTAAAGTCTTATATTTATGATTTTCTATGAATCATGTTATGTTCGGTAACACACACCACATCAATTATGTTACTGCTATTGTTAATATTATTTAAATTTACGGTACATTCATCAGCTTTGTGTAGTAGACCATTAATATTTTGATCTAGAACATGTATTCTGTCATATACGAAAAAAAATATTATAATTATATTCATTGTTCACCATTAGATTCAATGTATTATTAGATTCTTTTTGCTGGTTAGATGCATCTTCTACATTTATTGTGTTAAAATTAAGGATTAGGTTTTGTAAATCATTTAGAATAATATTCAAGCCTTTACTATTTAAGCTTCCATACCTTTGGTTATAAGTTTCGTATGTGTAGGGAAGATTTAAGTTAGAATCCAAAATATGCGCAATTTATATGGCTCAACATCCAAGTAGATTAAATTATTGAAGGTGTCGATTCTACTATTGAACATTTGTTAACCATATATTTAAAAGTCGGCAAACATGATATAAAGTTCGTGTGGAACAATGATTGTAATTTTTCGCGAATAAAAGTAACTAACTCTATATAATTATGCGTCATTCTGAAATCTTCTTCCCCAACATAAATGACCACAAAGGAGATGGCAGGACCAACTGGACACAGACAGTTCTCAGAGCACCAATTTTAAGCTATTTTGGCCCACAGTTTGTTAGACATGTGGCAGACATGTCCTGCCTTATTCCATTAAAATTAGGCAGCCTTTTGAGCCATCTTGGTTTCAGCTATCCTGATTTTGGAGTGCAGTATAGTGTTTCATAGTAAACTGCGCTCCATTGCTTGTTTGCAAACCTTTGGCATCTTTGCATTAATTTTCAGATATTATTTACTAGCTATTCCCAACAGCTTCGCCCCTGTGGCCTACCTCAGTGACTATCTCTGCAAGAATTCAACTACTGGTATCACTAAATGATCTGGTGTCATTACCTTTTATAAACATTATAAGCAAACCACTTCACCTCTCTTAATATTGGTATAGATAGATAAATTTCTAGTTCTTAAAAACATACCATCACTTTGATGTTCCTCTTCTGGCTCAATGACATCATCTAGTCTCTCACAAACAGCTGGTAATTCTTCTTTGATAGCATCACATTCTGTTTGAAATTCATCATCAGAATCTATGCTTATATGCTCCATGGGAGATTGAATCAACCCATTAAAACACCCGAAGTGGTGTTGGTTTATAAGGGGATTTAGCTGCAAAAAGAAAAGTATTAGATAAGTCAAGATGCATTACATACCAACCACCTCCATCCATCCGAACCTCAGGAAAAATGTCCATCCAACTCATCTATAATACAGGGTGGATTTTAGAGATGCAGGGGAAACAAACATGAAACAGTTTTTGATAAAATTGTCTGTTTACTTCTTCTGAGTGTAATTCTTTTTCCAAATCTATACTTATAATAAATCTGTAGAAGTGAAAATTCTGTACATTGAAAGTATCAAAAAAAAATAAAAGGCAAAAGGTTGTTACTAGACCGACACCGTACCCAAATATGTGATTAAAAAAATTTTTGTCTGTCTGTTTTTTCAGGCATCACGCAAAAACTACCAATTCGATTACGATGAAACTTGGTATAATTATTCTTTAATATCCTGGGCACCACACTGGGTACTTTTTATCCCGGAAAAGTATATACAATAAAAAACAAACTTAATTTAGCGGTTCAAGATTCAAAGTATTTTATTTCAAATAAACCATTTACAGGCACTTTTGAAATGTCAAGAAGTCAGTCAGTCAGAAAAAAAATGATGCTAATTGCACATTCCAAAGCGTAGATCTCTATGGAGAAGAATGTGCAAGAAACTCCATGGACACTCTTTTCAATCATGTTTTATAATTACAAATATCTTTGTTACATGTTTCTTGTCGCTATCATGTGAGAACAATGTCAATAAAGTAAAAATAAAATCTAAATATTGATATTAAAATAGCAACTGGCAGCTAAGAGTTGACCAGTTTCAACTGACAGCGCCCGTTCACAGACATGACGCGAATGTTAGCACCACTCAGCTCAACTATTTTGAATGGAACCGAATGATCCAACACACGCGCCACCATCAGTGAGACATTTCATCTCAACTGCCATGCTCATTTATGTCAAACAAGTCCAATAGTAACATAAAAAACCATAAAATAGCTCCATGGTACTCACATTTACAAACTTTGAAAAAAATGCTTCTATATTATACAATACTAACTACAATAGTATTTTACAAATTAAAAAAAAAACATTAAATAATCATCATCATCATCATCATCATTGCAGCCGAAAGACGTCTACTGTTGGACATAGGCCTCCCCCAAATGTCGCCACAATGACCGGTCCTGTGCGTCTCGCATCCATCGGATTCCCGCGACCCTCACCAGGTCATCGGTCCACCTTGTGGGAGGCCTTCCAACACTGCGTCTTCCGGTACGTGGTCGCCATTCCAGAACCTTTCGTCCCCATCGACCATCTGTTCTGCGAGCAATGTGCTCTGCCCACTGCCACTTAAGTTTGGCGATTCTTCGGGCTATGTCTGTAACCTTGGTTCTCCTGCGGATATCTTCATTTCTGACGCGATCACGCAAGGAAACTCCGAGCATAGCCCTTTCAGTGACTTTAAGCCTTCTGATGAGGCCCATTGTAAGCGACCACGTTTCGGAGCCATATGTCATCACTGGCAACACGCACTGGAGACTTTCGTCTTGAGACACTGTGGTATATTGGACGAGAAGACACCGCGCAGCTTCCCGAACGCTGCCCAGCCGAATCGGATTCGACGATTGACCTCTTTCTCGAAGTTAGACCTACCCAACTGGACCGTCTGTCCTAGGTAAACGTAGTCGTCCACAACTTCGAGTGTAGAGTCTCCGATCTTGATAGGAGTGGGTGCTATATGGATGTTTACCATGACTTTGGTTTTGTCCATGTTCATTTTAAGTCCCACTCTTTCGGAAGCTTTACTGAGGTCACCGAGCATTGTACTGAGCTCCTCCGTAGTCTCAGCCATGACTACTATGTCGTCGGCAAATCGAAGGTGAGTGATGTGCTCGCCATTGACATTTATGCCTAGCCCTCTCCACTCCAGAACCTTGGAGACATCCTCCATTGCGGCCGTGAACAGTTTCGGAGAAATAACGTCTCCTTGTCTCACACCCCGCTGCAAGAGGATAGGTTTCGAGGTCTGGTCCTGAAGTCGGACTGACATGGTGGCGTGTGTGTCTTCAGCACTCTGCAGTACAGCCCAAGTCTCGATCGAATCAAAGGCTTTCTCGTAATCCGCAAACGCTAAGCAGAGAGGCTGATTATACTCCTCAGTCTTCTGTATAACCTGCCACAGCGTATGTATGTGGTCCACGGTGCTGAAGTCTTTTCGAAATCCGGCTTGTTCGGGAGGCTGGAAGTCGTCGAACCTGAGCGCGAGACGGTTCGTGATGACTCTGGAAAATAGCTTGTAGACATGGCTCAGAAGTGAGATGGCCCTTCTTAAAGAAGAGTACCACCACACCTCTGCTCCATGCCTGTGGCGTTTTTCCCTCGAGTATGACGAAATCGAACAACTTCTGAAGTGCCTTTAGGACCGGTTTTCCATCCGCCTTCAGGAGCTCGGCCGTAATTCCGTCCTCATCCGACGCCTTGTTGTTCTTCAACTGCTTCAGAGCCATCCTAATCTCGTACAGGCTGACGTCCGGGATATCTTCGGTATAGTGTCGAGTCAATCTAGCTCTTGGGTCGTTTGCTAGATTTGCAGTGGGTTCGGAGATTGACGTGTACAACTGTCCATAAAAAGCCTCGATCTCTCCCAGAAGCTCCGATTTGGCGGATATGACGGATATTAAATAATAATAATAATAATTTCAAAACTAATCAATTTGTACACCCCGGTGGTAGTGGAGCTGGACCAGCATTGAGCCAAGCATTTTTATCTTGAATATAATCCTCCAACTTATAATATGCTTGCCTGCATAGTGTGCGTTTAATACAAGATTTAAATTTCGTTTCATTGAGTTCTAATATTTGGGGAGGTATTTTATTACAACATTTCAAACAGTACCCCATGAAAGAAGAGGCCACTTTAGCCAGTCTGAAACCTGGTTGAACTAATTGGTCCCTATTTCTTGTAACATAATTATGTCTGTCGCCTCTTTTGCTAAAAAGATGAAGATTTTTTCTAACGTACATGATGGTTCACAAGGTGAATGATGATGGTTTCAGGTTTTGACAAGGCACCGTCATGAAGTTAATATCCTTAAACAGTACCCTTAGAGAACCGCACCGGCGAAGATTGTAAATAGCTCTGATGGCTCTTTTATGTAGTATAAAGATTGAGTCGATGTCTGCAGCCCGTCCCCATAGTAAGATACCGTATGACATGATACTATGAAAATAACTAAAATAGACTAGTCTAGCGGTATCAACATCCGTAAATTGTCGGATTTTTCTAACAGCATATGCAGCTGAGCTAAGCCGTCCTGCAAGAGATGTTATATGAGAACCCCGTTGTAGCCTTGAGTCAAGCGTAATCCGCAGGAAAACCGTTTTATCGACAAAGTCTAGTTTTTCATTTTTCAATACTATGTCACAATCACTACTTCTGACATTCGGTAAGGAAAATCTTATGCATTTAGTTTTTTTCCCGTTTAAAACTAGATTATTAGCAGTGAACCCGTTTTGGACCTGCAGTAGGGCGTTATTTTCGTAATCAAGATTATTAGTCCTTCTTAACACTTCTTTGAGTTTTAAGATAAATAGAAGGTTATCTTAAAAATCAAAGAAGTGTCGTCAGAAAACAACAACATATTAAGTTTATTTTCCAACTAACAGGGTAAATCATTCATATAAAATAAAAAAGGACCCAAAATTGAACCTTGGGGCCCATTTTCACATTTAATCCCAACGAATTGACACCGTTTATTTGAACTAGTTGCTGTCTGTAAATCAAATAAGATTTTAATAAGCTTAACGCTGTTTTGCCTAGTCCGTAATGCTCAAGTTTCAGGAGTAATGTTTCATGAACCACACAATGGAACGCCTTAGACAGGTCGCAGGCAGCACAAGATGCTATAAGATGCCTATAGCATCTTGTGCCTCTTCCCACGCATTAAAAATGTGTTTTAGTAAGGAGACACCAGCGTCAATTGTACAACGTCCTTTGGTGAAACCATACTGTTTATCGTGCAAGATGTTATTCGTGTTTAAATGATTAAGCATTTGATTTAACATTACCTTTTCAAATATCTTACTAAAAACTGGCAACACGGACACCGGCCTATAATTATTAGTGTCTTTACAGTCCCCGGATTTAAAAAGTGGTATCAATTTACTATATTTCATTAGATCAGGAAAGACTCCCTGATCTATACACAAATTAAATATCAAAGCTAAGTACGGCGCTATAGTCTCAATAATTGAGGTACAAACTTTGATAGACATACCCCATAGATCTTCAGTCAATTTAGCCGTGATTTGTTTAAAAGCTTTTATTACTGTTATGGGGTTTATATGTTGTTCGATCCCTAGACCCGATTACTGTACCAACCGCAAATAATAAGTTTGTCGTAGGTTACGTCACCCGCAGTGGAGTTCACTATGGGGCGCTGCACACGGCTAAGATACTATAATATTTTATCTTAAGATACAATATTGCTTGCCATACAATTCAATGGACTATCACAGATGACGAAGATAAAAAATAATATTTCATATTTTCGTATCTTATGATGAATTTGTATGGCGAGCGATATTGTATCTTAAGATAAAAATAAAAGGAGAAACTGTCTGACTGACATATCAACACACAGCTGAAACTACTAGCACTAGGAACGTGAAATTTTGTACTAGGTTTCCTTTTGTGACGTAGGCGAGCACTAAGAGAGGAGTTTCTAAAATTTACCCCCCAAAGGGATGAAACGGGGATCCAAAGTTTGTACGGAGGAACTTATTTTCACGCGGGCGAAGCCGCGGGCAGAAGCTAGTCTATGAATAAAATTAGCAATTACTCAAGTTAAAGAAAGTCTCCTAAGAACGTTCCTGCACTGTAAAGGTTAAGATACCTGCCCTTACTGCTTCAACTCGAAAATCAACCCTGGAGATAATTATATCTGATAGCAAATATCTTACCTCATAATCCTCATTCACCATCTGAGTGAGCAGCTGTTCAGCTTCCAGACATTTTCTCTGCAGTTGGCAGCATTGCTTTAGTTTAGTGCAGCAGATGAAACAAGCGAGCATCGGTCTACTGTCTCCAGTTACAAACTGTAATAAACTGGTCTTTAACTATTTTTTTCTATGAATAAATTACATTCAAACGTGATACAGAGAAGTCATAAATAAGCTTAGTAAAGTTTATGAGTGTGAAGGTGGATTGTTACGAGAGGGGGGGATGACCACAGAAATGATCGATGGATTGTGAGAAAGATGACATTACCCTATAGAAAGGGGGGAGACTACTGAGATGCCGACTCGTAGAGGTGTATGAAACACGAGTGCGCAGTACACAAATACATTGTGATAGTTGCAAGGGAATGATGCTGATCAGGACTACAGTGAGTGGTTAGCACTGCTTGCTGTACGCCTCTACTCACACGGAGAAAGTGTTGATTCTTACTCGAGGTAGATAGGCGAAACTTACCGGATTATCAGTCAGCCTCTCATATAGTTCATGTAAGTCTTTGTTTACCACTACATACATGCGAACGTTCTTCGCTAAACATAGCCTACACATTGGTAGCTTTTCCATTTTGTTTTTTTTACTAATTAATTATTATATACTTAAGTATCAATGAAAGTGTTTTTTTTTTTCGGTAATTGAGCCGGTTTCTACTATTCTGGCAGTGTCACGATGGGACGACGGCCCGGTGAGAGCAACCGTCGAACTTTGTACTTCGTGGTAGATGTTAGTTTAACTGAAAAGACGAACACAAGGGTTAGTAAAAAACATGTAATCTACATACCAATTTTATATACAATATACAGATTAATACAATAGGATATAATTTAAATACACTAAGCACCAATCAGAACTTTAGGTCATTTTCTTTAAAAAATGTAGCCTGGAAGTTCATTAATTTGGGGGAGAAGTGAGAAAGAAGGGAGTGGAAGTTGGTTGGGAGGGGAATGTTACATTTGGGAAGTTTACGATAGAGGTCAAAAGATTTATTATTTATGGAGCAGGAGAAGAAAATATGGTCCAAAGTACCCTCCGCTAGACCACACTCGCACAGAGAACTATCTCGGACATGGATCTTATTCAGGAACACTGGGCTACAACAATGTCCGAGTCTCAGTCTGCAGAGCGACGAAACAGTTCTCTTCCACAATTTAGGGCATTTAAAGAACCAAGGCCTACGTTGAATTTCAGGCTGTATAGCTGCATAGTAGGTGCCCTTGGTTGTGGAGGTCGTCTTCCATGTTTCAGTCCACGAGTTAAATAACTTGGGTTTGGCGCCATTCCGCAAATCGTAGCTATGAACCACGTAGTGCTTTCGATCAACAAATTCGATGTGGCATACTTTGCTAACGAATCAGCGCACTCATTGTTAACAATTCCTGAGTGACTGGGGATCCAGGCTATCTCGATGTCCAAGCCGTTTGGGGAACAATCAAATAGCAAGTTCTTAAGAGCCCAGCGAACGACGCTTGCAACTGCAAGTTGACGCGTATCGCGGAATATAGCTATCTCTGCTAACTAGGGACACGTGGGGTTGCGACGGTCGTGGAGAGGATCCAGCAGTTGGGACTCGAGGGGGCACTGCACAAGTCCGAGGCCATGTGTTTCTATGGCCCTCGGAACGCGCCACAATCGAGTTCCTAAATAACGGTGGAGGAGTTCACATCGCGAAGTCGACGATGAAGTACCTGAGCAATCCATCGGCTATCGAGGACGAGTGTCCTCGATAGCCCGTTTAATTTCGAGGAGCATTCCGACGTCTGGCTCCCGAACTGGATCGGACTGGGGTTGCACTCAAGCGGCTCCTGCCCTACCTAGGGGGTCCAGACGCCTCCTGCCAGTGGCTTTACGAAGGCATCGTTCTGTCTAAGGCCCTTTTTGACGCGCCGGTATGGGCACCGTCACTGCAAAAGCGACCGGCGGCCAAGCTGATTTCATGCCAGGGGGTCATGGCCATCCAGATAGTGCGGGGATACCGCACGGTTTCCCGCGAAGTGGCGAGCCTCGTTGCTGGCCTGCCACCATCAGTGTGATGCAACAGTCCTTCCACGCAAGCATGATTTACGCGTGGCGATGCAACGCCGGGGCAAAACTCCGCTGCCGCGACAAGTCGTGGTATGGCGGACAGAGTTCCGGCGGGATCTCATGGTGGAAACGACTATCGCAACCCAGTGCTGGGCACGCCATAATTATGGCGGTAAGCCCCGTCTTTGAGGAGTAGCTGGAAAGACGTCACGGCGTCCTCACCTTCCGCATGACGCTGATCCTCACTGGAAATGGTAAGTTCGGGAGGTTCCTGCATCGGATTCAGGCGGAAGAAACGCCCGGGTGTCACCATTGTGTGGACCACACGGAGGACACAGTGAAGCATACGGTAGAGGTGTGCCCCGCTTGGGCGGAGCACCACCATGTCCTCGTGTAGGCCATCGGCGGCAAGGCAACGAACTCTCGCGCCGGTCCCTGATACAGGCCTTGGTTTGGAGCGAGGGGGAATGGCAGGTGGCCGCCTCCTTCTGCGAAACAGTAATACTAGCCAAGGATGCCTCTTTGGCCGTTCCGCACGCCCGCACGGAATGGCCCGCACGCCCCAGCCGGCGGAATCCCGATCCTAAATTCCAGCCAATGTGGGCGTGAGCTTGCGGACGGCATGGCCAGCTCGCCGTCCAGCCGTTCAGACCGAGCCCGAGTCGTCGACGGCGAGTAATGTTCCCGGGTTTCGCTTTCACACTACCTAAGCATTTGAAGTTTTGTAAAAGGAATACAGAAAGTCAATAGAAATATTATTACAATAAAATTTACAACGCTACCGAAGTAATGACATCACGCACGTATTGACACTGACGTCTCGCTTGCCGCGATAGCACTACTAACTCTTGGAAATTTGGGATAAATTTGGATGTGTTCCGTAATACCAAAAATGATGAATGAAAACTTAATGTTTTTCCATTTTTTTTTTTATAATTTGTAACTTGTTAATATAAGCTACGTTTTTACGGCAACAATATTAGAAATATTGTTGTTTATACTTAATACAGAAAAAACGAAATGAAAACATGCCATCTACGCTATAAAAATATGCGAAATGAAAGTCGCTTAAATTTCGTTTTAAGTATTTAAAAAAAAAAAAAAAAACGTAGGAACCTAGATAAATATTGTCTAAATCCGAATATCATCATAAAATGGTGGAAATATGCTCAATCTGCAAATGATTTTGGTATTACATTTGTATGGATAATTCATTGGCCGTCGCCTTAATATCTACAATTATTTGACTATGGATTTTACCATAAAGTTGATTTTGTTTTAGGGCCTGAATACTACTAAGTAAATCTGAAAAAAATACTGATCTTGCTATTTGATGGGATTTAATATAGTATATGGCTTCTAGAATACCAATGCACTCTCCTGTGACAACCGTGTAGGTTCCACTAATAATTACTAACTTGTAAAACTGGCATGTTAGACTTTTAAGGTTTACGTTATAAAAAGTTTAGTTAGATTGAGGTTCGAATGGATTAAGAAGGAAGCCGTCAAGTATTGTCGGAAAATATTTTATATGTAAAATACATATTTACTATACTCTTTGGTAAAATATATAATGAAAGTGCTAAAAGCTAAATAATAACAGTCTGAAGACTAGAAAAGCCTTTCATTGTGCTTCCCAACCCCACAAATGGTGGAGGCGCCCAAGGGCGGATCCAGCTTTGGCGCCAGGGGGGGGTCACGTCACGTCATGGTCAAGTCATAAGAAGTTATGATTTAATTTTGATAATAATAGATACGGGTAAAAATACATACATCAATTAAATACCTACTATTTTATCGATGTATGTACTGTACTTTAAAATACCTATATTTAAATAACAAAATCAATTTTTCTTTTACGTCTCCCGAAACGCGTTATCACTCCATCTACTTCAATGGTAACGAGAAAAGCAAGTGGCGAACTCAAAAAAATGGACAGCCACAAGGTAGTATTCTAGCCCCCTTGCTGTTTAACGTTTACACCAATGACCAACCGGTGAGCCCTAACACAACCCGCTTTCTGTATGCAGACGAACTAGCATTAACTTGCCAAGCCACTGATTTTGAGGAGATTGAGGCCAAGGTTGGCCTCAATCTCTCAGATCTTAGCCAGTATTTTACTGCTAATGCATTAAAAGCAAATCCCTCAAAAATGTGCGTCTTTCACTTTGTAACAGACAAGCGGGTTGAATGCTCAATATCTCATGGCAGGAGGTACCAATCATTCATAACCCCCATCCAAAATATCTCATCATCACTCTGGATAGGTCTCTCAACTACAGAAAGAATTGCGAGAACGTTAAGCGGAAAGTGCATACGAGAAACAACCTGCTACGTCGCCTAACATCCAGTAGATGGGGGGAGTCTCCCCAAGTTCTGCGAACAGCTGGGATGGCGCTCCGCTTCTCCGCTGGTGAATATGCCTGTCCAGTATGGAGCCACTCCGCCCACTCTAACATAGTGGATACAGCACTTAATGAGACGTGCTAAATTGCCACTGGTTGCCTTATGCCGACTCCGGTACGAATGCTGTATCCATTAATCGGCATTGCACCCTTAGAAATTCGCAGGACCTTGGCTAGCCGCATAGAAAGAACGAAACAATAAAACGACCCTCGCCATTTTATGCACTATTACAGCTCGGTGCCCCGAGACTTAAAAGTCGTAAAAGTTTTGTTGTAAGCGTGAGCCCATCTCAAAGTAAAACCATATGGCTTTACTTTGAGATGGGAGTGATGCTCTCTCCTGGACACGAGTTGCTATGGCCAATCTGGAAAACTCTAAACAGACTCCGCATGCAGGTTGAGCGCAGCAAAGACAATCTCCACAGATGGGGGTTCCTGAACGGTTCCGACCTTCAGTATTTGTGCAGTGTCTCTCCACAGACCATGTCCCACCTTCCATCCTGCATGACGTGCCCTGTTACCTGTTCATGTAGGGATCTTATGACAGTATCAGTGGACGACATTGCCGTGGCCGAATACTGGGCCAGGCAAGGAATTTTATTAGTTTTACCATCGACACGCTAAGAACTTACGACACTCTATCGTTTTATGGACATGAAGAAGTGCCAGTCCGGTTAGACATTCGACCATTGAAGCTTCTAGTCATAATTTGATATTTCGTAACGAGAGAGATCTTCCCGCTGTCGTTACACTAACATGTAGTGTAGCCATATAAAAAAATTCTTATATTAGGATACGTCTCAAAATCACAATTTAAAATAAGGTCAGAAAATTTCTATTGAAAAAATATTTTTATTAAATCCAAAGAACTATCCACTAGGCTTTATACAAAGTTTCATGCGTCTGAAACAATTTTCGAAACATTTTTTCCAGTTCGCTGCAGACACCTCTTACACGGCTTTCTTGAACGCTGCTAGCGCGTCTTCCGGCGATGAAAACTGTATCCCTTTCGGCAGTTTTTTTATTTATTTTAGGGAATAAAAAGAAGTCACACGGTGCCAGATCAGGACTGTTAGGAGGGTGCCCCAAGACTCTGACCGGTGCGGTGTCCAGGAAGTCCCTCGTTTTGAGCGCTAAGTGCGCGGGCGCGTTGTCATGGTGAAGCAGTACCCTGCAGAGCCCGGTATTCGGTCGCTTGTTGCTCATTGCAGACAAAACTTCTGGCAGGCATTTTGTGGTATACCATTCGGCGTTGATGCTGCTTTGGTCTCGTAATGGAATTGAAATCAGATAACCCGTCAAAGTGAAGAAACTAGTGATCAAAATTTTCCCTGCGCTGTTTCTGTTTCGTTCTGAAACAGCCAAACTGTCAACTGACGCTTTGTTTCTGGATCGTATTGATAAATACAGGATTCGTCACCTGTCACAATGTCGTAAACGCGCCGAGACGAGCCGTTTCAAATTTTTTAATCATATCACGGCACCACTCCACACGGGCTTGCTTCTGAGCTTCGGTGAGGTTGTGCGACACCCAGCGGCAAACTATCCTCCTCACACGAAGGTGCTCGTGTAGAATCTTGTGAACGCTTCCCGAACCAATCTGCAGTGTATGCGTCTGTTTTCTTGAATTATTTTTTTTACTGCCAGCACACTTTCTTCCGTGACAGCGGTCGTAGGACGACCACTTCTTTGTTCATCCCCCAAAGTAAGGCGACCGTGCTTGAACTCGCTATAGCAGCGGTAGATGGTTGCTTTTGAAGGTCTTTCATCCATAAAGCAATTTGAAGTCGATCAAATGACTCAGGTTTTAGGCCACAATTAAAATCATAGAAAATCATCGCACGAAAATGGCTTCCATAGATGTACTTTTATATTTTTATATATTAAAAAGCGTACATTATGAAGGACCAAAATTCACGTAAAATAGCAGATTTTCAGAGGTCTTTAGTAGATTAGTTTTACACAAGTTTATGTTTTGATTTTTATAGAAGCCTAGATAATATCCACAAGATATCTGTGTATCCAAAATATCTGGAGAAAGAAAATGTACATCGGGTTGGCTGCTCTTAAATTAATTAAATATTGAAAGTGCTTATATAAAATGTATAATGTGACAAAAAATTACATAAAAGCATTATGTTTAACAATTTTAGTCAGTGGTCCACCTAGGTCCTGGACCCAGCCCAGGGGGGGGTCATGACCCCCATGACCCCCCCCCCTGGATCCGCCCTTGGAGGCGCCGGGTAGCACAGGAAACGGTTTGCCGATCCTCAGGCATTTGGCCTGGATACTAGTTAATGTTTTCAGGGCACTTTTATTGCAGGGCTCTATAAGGAAGCTGCAATAATCCATCGCACTTCTGGCTAACGCATTATAAACCAATTTAAGGGTGTATGGGTGATCTCCCCACCACATCCTGGCCAAGGCCTTTAGGACCGACACAGATCGTTCACATTTCTTGACCGTGTTGTTAATGTGTTCAACACCGGACAGTCTTGAGTCCAAAGTTACTCCCAGAAACCTAGCCTTATCCTTGATTGGAATGGTTTGTCCATCGATATTAATATCTACTGAGGGTACAGAACGCCTGCTGGTAAAAATGACCGCTGTACTCTTTGGCGCACTTAAAGACAAACCGTGATCAAGAAGCCATTGATTTAGCGACGACAGAGAGACATTCATTGATAGAGCGGCATCCTGAATGGAACTGCCAGAAACCAGGAGTGCAATATCGTCAGCATACTGAAGGATTTTGCAGTCGTAATTGAGACAAGAGGGTAGATTTGCTGTTTATATGTTATATAATGGGGGACTAAGCACAGATCCTTGAGGTAATCCTCTCCAAATCGTTCTTTGATCAGAGTCCGCCCCAGTGGTTCGTAATTGGATGGTGCGGTTGGTAAAGATGCTACCGATGTTATTAGGCATGCCTTTTAAGTTCTGTCGTTTCCATATTTCCCGGCAATTTTGGATTTGGAACTGTTCTATATTCAAATGTGTTTAAATTTTGAATCTCAAAACAGTTGAAAGTATTAAGATTAATGCTATTGTTTAGTCACAGCGTCGATTGGAATCTGTCAGGTTACGTACGAAACTGAATCTTTCTAAGAAAAATGTTCGTGCAATAATTTTATACAACTTTAGTAGAGGCCTGGCACGGCTTCAGTGTTTTGAAGAGCTAACATCTGTGTTCAGTGATGAAGCCCCATGTCTGCGGACTGTCGAACGCTGGTATTTAGAATTCCAGCGTGGACATACTAGTGTTAGTGACAAATCTCGCGAAGGACGCCCAAAATCCGCCTTCACTGAAGATAACATCATTGCTGTGAGACAACTAATTCTCGAAGATCGTCATGTGACGTATCGAGAGATAGAGGCTTTATTAGGCATCTCAGGGATAACCATTCAAAAGATCTTGCATGAAGCGCTTGGTGTGAGAAAGCTAGTTTCTCGTTGGATACCGCATCTGCTTTCCGACGATCACAAGGCGGCCCGCGTCAGATGGTGTAAGAAAACTCTTGCAAAGGTTCAACCGAGGAGAGTCAAATCACGTCTCCGACATCATCAGTGGTGACAAATCTTGGATCTATGCCTATGATCCTGATTCCAAACAACAATCTACAATCTGGGTCTTTCAAGACGAGCCAAAGCCGGCTAAAGTTGTTCGTTCTCGAAGCACTTCAAAGAAGATGGTGGCCACGTTCGTTGGAAAAATCGGCCATGTTGCGAATATTGCACTTGAAGATCGTAGAACGGTTAACGCAGAGTGGTATACCACAGTTTGTTTACCACAAGTCATCGCCGAACTTCAAACATTTAACTCAAAGCGACGCATCATCCTTCACCACGACAACGCAAGCTCACACAGCGCTTGTCAAACGATTGAGTATTTGAAGCAGGAAAAAGTAGAAATTCTTGACCATCCTCCATACAGTCCTGACCTAAGCCCTAACGATTTCTTTACATTTCCTAAAATTAAGAAAAGTCTTTGTGGTCAAAGGTTCCAGTCCGGTGAAGAAGCAGTCGACGCTTTCAAGTCAGCCATTTTGAACACCCCACTTTAGAGTGGAATAAATGTTATAATAACTGGTTTTAGCGAATGGAAAAGTGTATTAGGTTACGTTGTGAATACTTTGAAAAACAATAAAAAGTACTATAAGGTTCTAGTTGTGTTTTTTTCTTCAAACGACAAAACTTAAAAGGCATGCCTCGTACGACAAATCCTAGCCGGGATTCTCAGCTCGTGCAATTTTTGCCTGAGATTAGGGAGGACAGAATCATAGGCAGCCGATATGTCTAGGAAGACGACAACCGCACTCATTCCTGCTGAGGGCCAGCCGGAGCTCTGACGTGAGGATACCCACACTATCAGCTGTGCCCAGACTGTGCCTTTCCTGAAGCCAAACTGAGTCGGCGGGAGCTGCCTCCCATTTTCTACCAACCACTCCAGACGGTTTTTAATCAAATATTCCAAAAGCTTTGCTTTGTAAGTATGGACGATATAGCAATAGGATCAGGATCTTTGCATGGTTTTATAATCGGGATGACAACTTGAACCTTCTATTCTGTGGGAATATAACCGGAAAAAAAGCAGAAATTAGCCAGATCCAGGTAATATTGGTGACTTTTTGGACCAGCTTTGGAAATAAAGGAGTAGGTGAATCCGTCCACTCCTGGAGCAGTCTCTAACATGGGAGACGGTCGGCAGTGTTGTCTACATCAATGCCAACACTGCTTTCCTCTATGTCTGGAAAGTAAGCCGGAGCGGTTTTTGAGAAAAACCGGTATCCCAGCTCTTCTGAGATGATTTTTGGTTGGTGCTAGACTGCTCCTGTAACTCCTCACCTTTCACCAGACCGTCAAAACCGGTGTGGACGGACTCAGCGAGCTACAAAATTTTGACCAACCTTCCCGTTTTTTCTTTTTTAAGAATTTCCTGGACTTCGACAATATTCGCTTGAAGGAGAGGAGGTTTTCCAAGTTCATATCGCTGTCAACTGTCTTTTCCGCCTCATTCCTGGCCCTAATCATGACAGTGCATTCCCTATCCCACCATGGCGGAGAAGGAAGTTTGCCAGAAGGGGTTTTTATGGTTGAGAAGAAATCATCTGCTGTGCAGGAAATGATAGAAGAGGAGGTTGAAAAACATTCCTGGGCATTATGACTGTCAACTTTTGGGAGGGAAGCTACTCTTAGGTCTATAATTTTGAATACAGATTCCAGTCTGCTGCATTAAGTTGGTATTTTAAAAGGGGGGGAGAAGATTTAAGGGGAATATTTTTGGAAGGGAGTTCAATTGTGATGGGATAGTGGTCACTTCCATGCGTCATATCCAAGCGTCGCCAAATGAGAAGGCTAGATATATTGGATGAACAGAATGTCAAGTCAACACAACTATTATTATTATTATTATAATTATATCACCCATAGCAAGTATTGGACCACTAACGTTGCATGACAAATTTCTGAATACTGGAAGGTATTCAGGAGTAGGGTATAATTGGGGATTCTGGAATCATTTGTTTTCGCTTCGCTCGAACTGCATAATCCCAGAATCCCCAATTATTTTTATCGAGCGATGACTAATCAAACTACAGACGATATGATTTATAACATAGGTATTGTTGATCCAGATTGATCTATTTCAAGTGCAATGTGGCATCGTATACATAAATATACTAATAGGGTAGATATGATCCAACTCAGAACACAATGCAATGGCGCATATTCTAATATAGTAATTGTTTCAGACAGTTATTAATATAATATATTCCTTTCACAGCAATCAAATAAAAACATTGAGGAAAATGTATAGCATGTTGCATCCAAGGATCGTCGTAAATCTCCCAATCTTCTATAACACCTCCACATGAGAAACACGCTGCTTTATCATTTACACCGTTTCCAAAATAAAAAAATCCGGCTTCAGCCATTTCCATCACCAACCTTATTCTTGAATTAGCCGTTGCCCAATAATGTCTAAACGAAATTTCACGCATTTTATACGCATTATACATGTCATAACGAGGGCTACATTTATTATGAGACATGTTCTATTCACTCACTATATAGTTCTTCATACAGTTAATTATAAAGGTGAAATGATATCGTACTGCGGTAGCCATCAATTTATAATTATTAACATTTGATGGGATTGGTAGGGATAGAGGATTTGAAAATTAAACAAGCAAATATTTATTTCAAAAATGTATTTTCTATACACCATTTATTTAAACATATTACATTTTTTAAAGCACATATTTTATTATGATAAATACAACTATAGACATCATGAGAGTGTTCATATTTATTGTACAAGCTTAAAAAATTTGGACAACCTTCATCTTCTAAATTATTTATATTATTATTATTCAAAATATTTTTTAACCACAACACTTTTTCTAAACCTTTGGTGTAAACACTTTTATCTTTTAAAATATCTACAATCAAATTCTGATGATTTGAGTAGGGTATAAATCCATCTCTCCAGAATATTCTTTTATTATGTTCAATCCAACTGACTTGTCGTTTTTCTGGTTTCGTCAAATCGTAAAATGGAAATGGTGGCTTAATTAAAAACACCTGAATTTTGTTATTCAATAATACAGCAAATTCTTTAACGATAAATTCAGTTGTTTCTGTTTTAAAACCTTGAACATCTACAATGGCTGTCATGATAATCTGCGCACTATTTTACTTAAAGGTTTATATTCCACAAGTCGATCGTTAATAATTAAACAATATCCAGTTGTGTTATCTGGTATTGGCGCTGAACATTCAATCTCCAACCGTACATCTACGGGGCCTGTTTTCAAACTATCGTTTTGTCTTGAACAGTCTATAATAAAGAGAGGAGCCTTCTCCTTAAAATCGAACAAATTAAGAAAGGGGTCTGCAGGACAATTTTTATACGACTGACGAAATTTCACATACATTTCATATAATATATTGTATTTGTTCTCAGAAAAATTTAAGCTTAGAGGCTCGTAGGGATAATACTGTGAATTCAGAAATAGTGTTACGTTAGTAACCCCGCAGTGATCAAACAGAGAACTGTCTTTGGTTTTATTATTTTTTCTGTTGGTATGCAAGCAAAAAATTACATATCGAGGTTTTTGCGATGCAGTCTTAACTGACCAAGAATGTTTTGTAGTTTTAGGGAGAAAAGGATACTCATATAAATCCCAATTTCGAAATGCTATTTGAATAGATTTATCTCTTTCCAAGTGTTTTAGTAGTGTCAGTCGTTCCCGGTCTGACACTTTTATATATGGTACACGCCATTGCAATATGGACATACAATCGAAAAGGATTAAAAAGTAAATTAAAAACTGTTATTACAAAAGCAAAAAGACACATAAAAAAATTAAAACCTAAGAGCAAGAAAATGGCTATAGAATTAGCTATTGCCGCTACCAGAGAATTAGCTGATGATTTATCGATTAAGCTTCCTCGTGTTATTCCTATTCCAAAAACTGGGGGAGTAGGTACTACCTCTGATTCCTATTTTTGCGGGATTATCAGCGGCGGGAGCTTTAGCAGGCGGTGCAGCTGGTATTGCCAAAACCATAAATGAATTCAAAATGGCTAAAAAGCTGTATGAGGAATCGAAGACACAATGAAAAAATGGAAGCTCTATGTATTGGGAAAGGACTACATCTTAAACCACATAAGGGCGGTCTTGGAATTTTCGTGTCAAAAGAAAAAAACTAAAATATCGGCTACCCAAACGGGCCTTAACTAACTTTGACATTTTAAAGTATGGAAATAGAATTCCTTATTTTAGAAGTGTCTTTATGAGAGATGAGCTCCCTAAATATCCATATAAAAAAGAATGTGGAGATATTAATTTAGATATTTCTAAAAACCCTGGTTCTCATTGGGTAGCCTATGCAAAATATAATGATTATGTTGAGTATTTCGACAGTTATGGAAATCTTAAACCTCCAAAGGAGTTTATAAAATATGTAGGTTCTAAAATTCAATGTAATTATGAAAACATACAACGTGATCACCCATTCAACTGTGGACATCTATGTTTAAATTTCTTAAAGAATTTTTGGTATAATCAAGAAATAAAATAAACAGGATCATTGTAAAGAGTTCAGTATGCAAGCATGTCTACTACGGTTACCATCTCTGGAAATAAATCAGAATTGGTCTCGTATTTTCAACCACCTCTTCATTTATCTGATCAATACGAGTGCGGTTTACTATACTTTTCAGTATTAAAAACAAAACCGAATGTGCCCGTTAATAACACCAGTTTAACAGTTGTAATCAGAATCGAATGTGATCTTGTGCACGGTTCATATCACAACGGATTACCGACTCATTTTATTCATGAATTCGTATCTGATACTGCTTCAAGTCACGGCTTCACAGAAATACCCCAGAACGTTATTTACTTCCCAGTGAACAAAAATATAATTTCATCTATATCTGTTAAGATTGTTGATCAATTTGGTAACTGTATTAACTTTGGTGAAGAACATATTCAGTTACGTCTTCATTTAAGAAAAACAAAATGATAGTATATTATAAAAACACTCCTGTGAAAATCAAACGTCTTATTCCATCTACGACCGTTAAGGTGCATAGACGTAAGAAAAAAGTGAAGAAATTGAGTGAAGCAAATAAAGCTTTTCTTAAAGCTCTAGGTTTAAAGGTATGAATATACTACAAATTACTGAATTACCTCACTTCGATAGTTCGATTGAAAGTTATGAAGTCCACACATACAATCCCTACACTAACAGCTTTAGAGAAAAAGATGAAATCAGAATTCCCATACACCAACAAGACATATACGTGTTACCATCAGCCAGTTCAATTTACGTCGAGGGTCAAGCAAAGTTCTTCGACAAAGATGGAAAACCGATTAAGAAAAATATTACGTTCAGTAACAACCCTGTTATGTTTTTGTTTCAAGATATCAGATACGAAATAAATGGCATTGAAATAGATCGCATTAAAAATTCTGGAATAACGTCGACAATAAAGTCATACGTTTCAATGAATGATGGAGAAAATAAAGTTGCTGCTTTGTGGGGTTGGAACCTAGATGGATTCAAAAGTGATGGTCATTTTAGTGCTATTGTACCTCTTAATAAAATTTTACGATTTGCTGAGGATTACAATAAAATTGTGACAAATTGTAAACATGAACTTATTTTGAATAGAAGTAACTCTAACTTAACTTAGGCAACTGATGATATTGCGCATTTTCAAATAGACATACAAAGATTGCAATGGCGTGTACCACATATAAAAGTGTCAGACCGGGAACGACTGACACTACTAAAACACTTGGAAAGAGATAAATCTATTCAAATAGCATTTCGAAATTGGGATTTATATGAGTATCCTTTGCTCCCTAAAACTACAAAACATTCTTGGTCAGTTAAGACTGCATCGCAATTAGAGAAACCTCGATATGTAATTTTTTGCTTGCAAACCAACAGAAAAAATAATAAAACCAAAGACAGTTCTCTGTTTGATCACTGCGGGGTTACTAACGTAACACTATTTCTGAATTCACAGTATTATCCCTACGAGCCTCTAAGCTTAAATTTTTCTGAGAACAAATACAATATATTATATGAAATGTATGTGAAATTTCGTCAGTCGTATTACAATTGTCCTGCAGACCCCTTGTTAAATTTGTTCGATTTTAAGGAGAAGGCTCCTCTCTTTATTATAGACTGTTCAAGACAAAACGATAGTTTGAAAACAGGCCCCGTAGATGTACGGTTGGAGATTGAATGTTCAGCGCCAATACCAGATAACACAACTGGATATTGTTTAATTATTAACGATCGATTTGTGGAATATAAACCTTTAAGTAACATAGTGCGCAGATTATCATGACAGTCATTGTAGATGTTCAAGGTTTTAAAACAGAAACAAATGAATTTATCATTAAAGAATTTGCTGTATTATTGAATAACAAAATTCAGGTGTTTTTAATTAAGCCACCATTTCCATTTTACGATTTGACGAAACCAGAAAAACGACAAGTCAGTTGGATTGAACATAATAAAAGAATATTCTGGAGAGATGGATTTATACCCTACTCAAATCATCAGAATTTATGTGACTCAGGTTGGCTGGACAAATCTTCAAAATAGCTTGCATTTAACTAGGTCAATAGGTCACTTTATGTGACGGCTAAACACCCTTATTTCAGAATTTGTGACGCTACAGAATCTTAGATAATCGATCGAAAACGCGTCCAGCCATCTTGAAAAACCACTTTTCGCTGGTCTCTCATTCTCGGTAACGGAAGTGATTTTGACGACTTTTTGCATATCAACGGGCGTCACATAAATTTGTGACGGGCACCGAGCTAAAAGTTTTGTGATAAGTGCAGTGGTTTAGTAGAAAAATGCAAAAATCTGTGTCCAGTCATCTTGAATTTACGTATAAAACTTATGGTTGGCACTTCCGAATCTCAATAACGGGGGCGTTTTCGAATATGGTTCCTTTACTAATACTTGGTGACGCAATGTGTGACAGTAATAACGTTTGATTTATGGCGTCACATGTAAGGGTTTACGAGAAATCAATAAAAACTTAATGTCCAGCCAACCTGAGTTCAAGATGGCTGGACACATGTATCTCCACTGCCTGATGATCTACGACCTTCGAAATGTGTTCAAAATGTTGTGACGGGGACGATAATGATAACCTGAAATTGTGACGGAGAAACTTTGCGTAGTTTCAAAGATATTGACCATTTAAATTTTTCCATACAAACATCCATTAATATTGTGAGGTGACCATAATTTTACATAAATAAATGATTTCTTTTTAATCGATTAATTGGCCGGTAGCATCCACGCCTGCTTTGTATTTGATTTCCCCGTGGGAATAAAAGGTTTTCCTGCAGTGAAAAGAGTAAGTATGTGTTAATTCAAAATAATAATTCTACACCCGTAATTCTACACCCGCGTCCGTAGGAGAATACCCATTGTAAGTCCCTACACGTGGTCCCTGGGTGGTGCTAATCAGGTGACATTTACTGGTGGTAGGTTTCGACCGCTGGCTTGCGACCACCCACTGGGCAAAGACGTACCGCCAAGCGGCCTAGCCGTGTTCCGGTACGATGCTCAGTGTAGCCAAATTAGAGGAGTTGGGTCGAAGTGGTGGTTCCATTGCAGGCAGACCGACCTGGCCCACACTGGTGTGGAGGTATCGGGAGACTAGTCGCGGAGGGTAGCGGGATCCGAGGCACGGTGCGCCGCTGGCCGACCGCAGGTAGTTGGGGGCCCAAGTAATGTACCAGCCACACATGAAAGGCTGCCCCGCCAACTGTCGAAAAATCCCGGGATGCGCCATCGTGCTGGTTGGCGACCAGAGGAGAGGGCCCGATGGACACTCCCGGGGGGGCTCGGGCGTCCCCGCAGTCTCCGGACTAGTACCCCAATGATGCCGTCCTATCAGTGCTTGCCTGAAGGATAGCAGCGTGAAACCCCATCTCACTTCCTTCTCCTCTCCTTCATTCACTCTTATCACACATAATGACAAAGATTAAAAGGAGAACAGTTAAACAGCGGCAGCACTCCCTCTCTCTTAAAGTGCACCTCAGTAATATCCGAGGACTGCACTCAAATCTCGTCGCAGTCCACCACCATCTGGAGACTGAGAAACCTGCTCTTTTTTTTCTTTCGGAGACGCAGATCAGTAGTCCGTCAGACGTGTCGTACTTATCTTACCCAGGGTTTACCCTGGAGCACCATTTTAAACCACGCGCGGGTGTATGTATGTATGCCCGGGATGACATCTGCTATCGGCGTCTCCGCAATCTTGAGGACTCCAGGTACTCCACGCTTTGGGCTTTGGTGGACACTGGCATAGATCAAATTGTCTATGCTTGTGTCTACCGTTCGCACAGTGGTGATCAGGAGACAACCAGGCTCGCACAGTACCTTAGTGAGGCGGCGGATGTGGCTCAGCAGCGGTACCCTTCTGCCCAATTGGTGATACTGGGGGATTTCAATGCCCACCATCAGGAGTGGCTCTTCCCATACCAGTGCACAGACCATGCTGGGCGAGAGACGCGGAAGCTAGCGCTAGCGTTAAATCTCACCCAGCTGGTCCAGGGGGCTACAAGGGTGCCGGATGTTGAGTCACACATGGCCAATTGCTTGGACCTTCTATTGACTACAGATCCGGACCGGTACTCAGTGTCGATATCTTCACCAATAGGTAGTTCCGACCATTGTCTGGTGAAATCTGTATCCGTCTATTCCCCGCCCGATCCCAGCCCAAGAGGCACCCGGCGGGTTTGGCGATACAAGTCAGCAGATTGGGATGGTATGCGTTCTTTCTTCGCATGCTATCCTTGGCAGCCTACTTGCTTCTCTTCCGCTGATCCGTCGTTGTGCGCGGACGCAGTGTCGGATGTGTTGCGTCGGGGGATGGAATATTACATTCCATTCTCTGATGTAACAATGTCTGACAAGGTTCGACCTTGGTTTGGCGCCGAATGTAATCGCGCTGAAGCGCTTAAACATACGGCATACCAAGAATGGGTCGACGCTCGTAGGCGCAAGGCAAGTGACGTGACTCAAAAAAAGAGAGCCTATAATAGGGCTGCCAAATCCTGCAAGAAGGTGATGCGGAGGTCTCGGTTTGACCACATTAGCCGAATTGGGAACAAACTTGCTTCATACCCAGCAGGTAGTAAAGCGTTTTGGTCCCTGGCTAAATCTGTTGAATCGAACTTCTGCCGTCCCTCACTACCACCACTGCTGAAACCCGATGGGTCGCTGGCCCACACCGCTGAGGAGAAAGCAAATCTATTTGCCTCTCTTTTTGCGGAATCTTCACGTCTTGATTCCGGTAACGCGCGGCCCCCTGCCTTTCCTGAGCGATGCGAGACGACTATGGCAGACATACGCATCCATCAGAAGGACGTGCGTAGGGTGCTACGTAACCTTGACGTGAACAAAGCCAGTGGTCCCGACGGGATACCAGCAATTGTTTTAAAAACTTGTGCGCCTGAACTGTCTCCGATCCTGACACGCTTATTTCGTCTTTCGTTTGAGGCTGGAAAAGTACCGATGGCTTGGAAGCAAGCTAACGTGCAACCCGTGGCCAAGAAGGGTAGTCGGGCTGACCCTGCTAATTACAGACCTATCTCGGTAACGTCCATTCTCTGCAAGAGTATGGAACGAGTGATCAATAATAAGCTCCTGGCATACCTAGAAGCTAATGACATCCTCAGTGATCGTCAATACGGCTTTCGCCGAAATCGGTCAACTGGGGATCTTCTAGCGTATGCCATTCACATCTGGAGCGAGGCCATCGAGAAGCATGGGGAAGCACTTGCAGTCTCCCTTGATATCTCGAAGGCCTTTGACAGGGTCTGGCATGATAGCCTTATTGCTAAGCTTCCTTCCTTCGGTCTGCCCACTGGTCTGTGTGACTGGATCGCAGACTTCTTGAGGGGGCGATCCATCCGAGTGGTTATTGATGGCTGCTCGTCCGGTCAAATGGAAATTAATGCCGGGGTCCCTCAGGGGTCGGTACTCTCGGCAACACTGTTCTTGCTGCACATAAACGACCTTCTTAAACCCGGTACCTTTGGGTATGCAGACGATAGCACTGTTGCTGAGAGATACGTGTCTGATGCACGTGCTAGTGGGTCACAGATCCAGTCTTTCCGAGAGGCTATGGTTGAACGCTTGAACTTTTCCTTGAAGGCAGTATCCGACTGGGGCGATGCCAATCTGGTCAAGTTCAATGCTGCTAAAACCCAGGCGTGTCTTTTTTCCGCCAAACGGAGCCAATTCCACCCGGCTCCATCATTCGGGGGTGTAACCGTGCCGATAACCAGTGACCTTGAGCTTCTTGGGGTAACGTTGTCATCTACCCTCAATTTCGGCTCTTTCATCGAGGCTAAAGCTCAACAGGCTGCCAAAAAATTGGGGATCTTGGCCAAGGTGAGACAGTACTTCACGCCGGAACAGCTGCTCAAACTTTATCAAGCGCAAGTTCGATCGTGTATGGAATACTGCTCTCATCTTTGGGATGGGTCTGCCAAATACCAGCTTGATGCTCTGGAGTCGATTGAGAAGCGAGCCAAGAGAATCATCGGTGATGATGCACTTGTCGAATCAAAACTCCAAAGCCTTGAACATCGACGCCGAGTTGCTGGCCTGTCGGTTTTCTATCGATTACACTTCGGGGAGTGTGCGTTGGAATTGCACAATTTAATTCCACCAAGTCCGTTCCATCATCGGACCACTAGACGTACGGCGTTGCGCCATCGGTACATGGTGGACATCCCACCCATACGTACAAAGCGTTTTGGGAACACATTCATAATGCGTACAGCTAAGGAGTGGAATTCCCTGCCCGAGTCTGTGTTCCCTGATAGCTACAACCTAGGGGTCTTTAAGTCAAGAGTGAATAGGTTACTTCTAGGCAAGCGTGCTCCATCGTCGGCCACATCATCGCTTACCATCAGGTGAGATGGTGGTCAAACGCGAGCCTATCAATAATAAAAAAAAAAAAAAAAAAAAAAATTGACCACCAGCGCTGCAAGAGAGAGCCCACTTGTATTTCGCGTTTAGTTCATTATCTTATGTAACTGAAAATGAGAACTAAACTCGACAGCCGGCAGTGTATGTACTTACTTTTCGAAGTGTTATCACTAATCAGAGTACTAGTAACTATTAATTAATCTGCGGTAAGACAACCTAAATAAGAGTTAAGATTCGACCAGTTGTCGTAGTAGTACCAACTTTAAGCAATAGATGGTGACACCAACATCAGCTATCATGGCAGTATAGTTTGTCTTGTCCTCCGACGTTTTCGTGGTAGCCATTTGCGCTTCAAACACTTAGGCTGCAAACTGGACGAATGCGGGCGCGGGCGCGGCGGCGGGCGATCACGCGTGTAAACTGCCCCCCTAGCCAAGTTGCAAACGATAAACGTGAACGCTTAGTAATCTCCCAATAGATTTTCAACTTTATACCTAAGAGCATAAAGTTGAAAATCTATTAAAGACTACTGAGCGTTAGCGACCGGAACGAACGAAAACACTATGTAATCTTCAATAGATTTTCAACTTTATATCCAATAACATAAAGTTGAAAATCTATTAAAGACTACTGAGAGTTTACGTTTATCGTTTCTGACTTGGCTAGGGGGGCTGGCTTGTTCTCGGTTTCGCTCAGTTTGTCGCGGTGAAGAGATGTACCAAATGTACGAACGGGCCAGTTTACGCGTGTCGCCGCCCGCCGCCGCGCCCGCGCCCGCCGTCGTCCGGTACGCGGCCTTAGGACGGCGGTAAAACAACGTTGTGGTACAAGGCGGGGGTTACGGAAGTGCAAATGCGAGTTGATCATCGTCATTTTCGCCATTTGAAACGCTGTATAAGTACAAATAAATAAATATGATTTTATTTACAGCAAACATTATTTTTTCATTTAAATACCTTCAGAGCATTAGTTTAGTTCTCCTGACATAATATATACCTACTAAAAAGAATAGATATCTGCACGTAAATAATCAATAACATTTAAAAATTACACCCAAAAATGTAGAAGTGAGGAAGGGGGGGGGGGGGCTTCCTCACTTCTACATTTTTGTCTTCTATTGATTTAAATATCTACAGTTGTTCGTATTAGTATCACCAATACACGGATTTTCGTCCATTAAAGAAAACACCTTAAAATATACTTGTCCTACATAAAACCTACAATATTGGTTACCCTACTGCAGTGTTTGTATGGGGAAATTTAAATGATCAATATCTTTGAAACTACGCAAAGTTTCTCCGTCACAATTTCAGGTTATCATTATCGTCCCCGTCACAACATTTTGAACACATTTCGAAGGTCGTAGGTCATCAGGCAGTGGAGATACATGTGTCCAGCCATCTTGAACTCAGGTTGGCTGGACATTAAGTTTTTATTGATTTCTCGTAAACTCTTACATGTGACGCCATAAATCAAACGTTATTACTGTCACACATTGCGTCACCAAGTATTAGTAAAGGAACCATATCTGAAAACGCCCCCGTTATTGAGATTCGGAAGTGCCAGCCATAAGTTTTATACGTAAATTCAAGATGGCTGGACACAGATTTTTGCATTTTTCTACTAAACCACTGTACTTATCACAAAACTTTTAGCTCGGTGCCCGTCACAAATTTATGTGACGCCCGTTGATATGCAAAAAGTCGTCAAAATCACTTCCGTTACCGAGATTGTGAGACCACCGAAAAGTGGTTTTTCAAGATGGCTGGACACGTTTTCGATCGATTATCTAAGATTCTGTAGCGTCACAAATTCTGAAATAAGGGTGTTTAGCCGTCACATAAAGTGACCTATTGACCTAGTTAAATGCAAGCTATTTTGAAGATTTGTCCAGCCAACCTGAGTCACATTCAGAATTTGATTGTAGATATTTTAAAAGATAAAAGTGTTTACACCAAAGGTTTAGAAAAAGTGTTGTGGTTAAAAAATATTTTGAATAATAATAATATAAATAATTTAGAAGATGAAGGTTGTCCAAATTTTTTAAGCTTGTACAATAAATATGAACACTCTCATGATGTCTATAGTTGTATTTATCATAATAAAATATGTGCTTTAAAAAATGTAATATGTTTAAATAAATGGTGTATAGAAAATACATTTTTGAAATAAATATTTGCTTGTTTAATTTTCAAATCCTCTATCCCTACCAATCCCATCAAATGTTAATAATTATAAATTGATGGCTACCGCAGTACGATATCATTTCACCTTTATAATTAACTGTATGAAGAACTATATAGTGAGTGAATAGAACATGTCTCATAATAAATGTAGCCCTCGTTATGACATGTATAATGCGTATAAAATGCGTGAAATTTCGTTTAGACATTATTGGGCAACGGCTAATTCAAGAATAAGGTTGGTGATGGAAATGGCTGAAGCCGGATTTTTTTATTTTGGAAACGGTGTAAATGATAAAGCAGCGTGTTTCTCATGTGGAGGTGTTATAGAAGATTGGGAGATTTACGACGATCCTTGGATGCAACATGCTATACATTTTCCTCAATGTTTTTATTTGATTGCTGTGAAAGGAATATATTATATTAATAACTGTCTGAAACAATTACTATATTAGAATATGCGCCATTGCATTGTGTTCTGAGTTGGATCATATCTACCCTATTAGTATATTTATGTATACGATGCCACATTGCACTTGAAATAGATCGATCTGGATCAACAATACCTATGTTATAAATCATATCGTCTGTAGTCTGATTAGTCATCGCTCGATAAAAATAATTGGGGATTCTGGGATCATGCAGTTCGAGCGAAGCGAAAACAAATGATTCCAGAATCCCCAATTATACCCTACTTTCAGGTTGTGGGTGCGCAATATAAAATGAAAAAACATTTATATCCTCAGCCTTAACAGCACCAACATTTATGTGTATGCCAACGAAGGTTAGAAGAATCTGGGAGTATGATACCTTGCTATTGATGAGCAAAGCATATCCCCCATATCCATCATTTCTATCATTACGAATACCGCCTAAACATGGCAACCTGAAATTACTATCAGGCAAGAGCCATGTCTCAGCGATGCTGCAGATGGATGGTTTAAATTTATTAACTAGAAAAATAAGGTCAGACTTTCTGGGAGTAATACTCCTCACGTTCCATTGAAGGAATGTCAGGTGAAGGAACATCGTTTATGTAGTTTAAAATTGAAGTCAATTTTAAGGCAACATGGTCAGGTATTGATCGGGTCGGACTAGAAAAAACAGACATTAACATATTGGTAATGAAATCTAATATATTTACTGAGTTATTCTCTCGCCTATGAGTCAATGGCTCGCAACTTCTATTGGCAGGGCACAACCGTTTCCTGTAGGGGAGAAGGAATACTTTTGCGTAAGTTCCCGGTGAACTTTTCTATTGTAGCTGGGGGAAAGAGGGGCATGGGTCTTAAAAATACTGTTTTACGGTATGATTTTTGGGTTACGATGGGACTCGAGGACTGGGATTGAGATATATTAACATTAAGTTTGTTACGAGGGGAAGATTTGGAAACGTCAGCATATGATTTAGAAACAGGAGGGAACACCCAACTTGCCTCCGCATGAGATTGATTTTTCCGACATTAGAGCTTTGATGCTCTACTGTCGTCCCAATTCAGGACAAGCACTGTCATTTGCCAGTACACGAGACACAGAAGCTTAATTCCTGGGTAGTTTCACATCCATCCCCTGGATGGTCATCACCACACTTAAAACACCTTGGTTTGGATCGACATAAAGTGTGTGTATGTCCACACTATTATATTAATAAAAAAGAGATAAGTAAAAACTAATCACATGTTTGGGTAGGACCTGTCCATCAAATGTTAGTACCACAGTTTGAGTGGGCTTCCACTCAGTAATTCCAGAAGTAGCCACCTTACGGCTCATCCTTCTGGCATTAATGACAGGGCCACAGCCCTCCGGACCCTGGATATTCTGGATAACTTCATCCTCCGACCACTGAACCAGTTTATCCCTAACAATGCCCATTCAAGTGATATTGAACTGTGGGATCGTTGCTACATAATTATTTTTAGCCAAGACTGTGTTGTTGAGGAAACTATTTGCATTCCAAACTTAATTGGTTGTAGCACAGTACCTGAGGTTTGGATTATATACTTGTCTAGATGCCACATTGACCATACTAAATGGCCCAAATAAAGTCTACTATAAATGGTAGACTCGCTTGTCCCTTACGTCAGTGTCATTTGAAACACCTAAGCGTAACCTAATTAATTATGCCGCTTTGTACTGTCAGATTGTGCTGTAATTATGTGAGAAAATAATATAATAACACCAAGATCACTTTTCATCGGTAATTTTTGTTACTTAACCACTATTATTATAGAAAACCTGATTTTTTTATTCGTATTTTTGTATGTTATTCCGATTAGCCAGTGTTGTTACTAGGGAGATAAGGTGAAACTATGGGCAAAATTTATTTATTTATTTAAAACTCTATGCACTAATGAAACATTGTACAAAGGCGGACTTAAGTAATGCCTTAGGCATTTTCCACCAGTCGACCTTAGGGTGGTGCAGAGACATAACATGGCAGGTACAACTTAATAGAAGACTGACAGAGAGGAAATAAGAACAATAATAAATATATACTTAGATACATACATACAAATAAAAAATGATATTGAGAGAAAAACGAATACAACAAATCAAGAGTGTGATGAATCTACCAACTTCTTGCTTCACTTTAAAGGATTATATCATTATATCACATCATCTTTCGATCAGGAGAACATTATTATTTTAAAAATTACATTATTTATTTGATCAGTAAATGATAACTTATCTATGACTATATCTACAAAAAAAATTGAACCCATGACATCATGCACTAAATAGTATTTTATTTTAGTTTTTTCTAATATATTTTGGGTTTCAGATTTTTGCTGAATTGGGCCATACAGCCGTAAGGCACACATTCCTACTATATCCTTACATCGGACTTTGTACTTTTTATTTGTTTGTTTTATTTACATGTAACTAGAGTATTGTGTGTCTTTAAGTCTGTGCTAAATAAATGTATTTCCTTTCTTTCTTTAATCTACCAAATAATTATTTCATTCAACCTATTTTGTTAAACTTTCGTCATAATAAATAATGGAGAAAAGGAAAGTTAATAATTTGGAGCAGGCATCTCTCAACACACACACCTTGACAGTTTGACGACAATAAGTACACGTGCGGTACTCAAATATGTCACGCAATTGGAGACAGTTTTAGCGCGTCGTATGTTTGCATTGCTCTATCTAGACAAGTATATAATCAAAGGCCTGAGGTCTGTTCATTTTTTAAAGACACGTGGACGATATACGGAGGGTTATCTCTCATGGTGTTGATCAATCTACCGGGTAACCTTTTGGGTATCTTTGGCGGTACGTTAGAAATCGCAGAGGGCGAACCAGCAACCCTTTTGCGAGTTGAGTTCTCTGTATCCATAGCGGGATCTTGCGGGGGTGTTTCTATTGCATGGGGTAGGGTTATAGTTAACACAGGGGAAGAAATATCAAAAACTTCATCAGGAACTCATAATGGTAAAAGGACAAACACAAGCAAAAACAAACCTTATATCAAGAACACACACACACTAAGAACTGTCTCTATATTAAAGTTTAACACAAAAATATTTCACAAAAATCGAAAAAATTCGTAGCAAAAGCACGTGTCGAGCCTTCACCACTACCAAAGAGTATAACCAACGAAAGTCCAATGAAAGTTGTTTTTTTTTTTTTTTTTTCCTTTTTTTTTTTTTTTTTTTTTTTTTTTCCAGCCCGTCGGACTAGAGGTTATGGCTAGCACTCTTGTGCATCCGCCAGCGTCAAGTTGTTTATCGATAGGACTTTATTTTGGGTGAGGTTTGAAGAGAAAGGTAGGGAAACATTTAACGCGAAAATGAAAAGAAACGGAATTTAGAACAACATGGATACAGGATCAGGAATGTATAAAAAAAAAAAGTATAACTAAGTAACTATACTACTAAGTAACTAAGTATAAAATAAGTAACTTAGTTATTAAAAGTTAACAAAGAAATAAAAAAGAAGACAGAAGTCTGTTGAAATACTAATAAATATTAATATATTTTTACAGATGGATATTGTTGTCATAAATATAATTAGAAAGAACATTATATATGGACGGGTTAAAAGAAAAAAGAAGAGTTTTTATTGATGTAGGGAAAGGGACACGGAGGGATATCAAACTATTCAAAAAGGAAGTACGGTCATGAATCGGACAGGAAAAGAATATATGGTTGAGATCCCCAAAGTCATGTCCACATTCGCATTGAGGACTGTCTGTAATATGGAAGCGTGCGAGGTGCGCTGGACAAGTAGTATGACCTAAACGCATTCTTATTAAAATGGTTGTCGCAATTTTGCCAAGTCTGAGGACAGAGAACCAAGGTTTACGTGGAATTTGTGATTGAATACTAAAGTAGTATTTCCCTTTTGAAAGGCTACTTTCTGCCCAAACTCTATCCCAGGAATTCCTAAGATAATGTCTAGGAAGAGTAGCCAAGTCCTGAGTATAATTTTTAAATGGAACAGTGTCCCCACACACCAAAGCCTCATTGGCAAGTCTATCAGCTTTTTCATTACCATTTATACCACAATGACTTGGAATCCAGACAAAAACAACAGAAAAGCCCTTCACAACACAGTCGAAAAGTTTACTCCTAATATGTACTATAAGAGGAATTGGTGGTTTAGACTTAAAAGGATATCGTAGGAGCGCCTGAAGGGCACTCATGGAGTCAGTTAAAATTAAACTATTTCTAAGTTTTAAAAGTAAAATGTATTCTAAAGCTTTAAGGATACCAAGACATTCACCAGTAAAAACAGTTGCTTCAGGTGGGCACTTTACCTTTTGAACAATATTGTACTGTGCATGGTAAATTCCTACCCCTACAAAATCATCAAATTCATGTTTGGATGCGTCAGTAAAAATATGATGCCACTCAGGCCAATTTCGTTGAACAATAAAATTAAAATGTGGATTAGCGTTATTTTTATCAATATCTACAATGAACTTAACAGATGGCGTATTAACCAGGGCTTCGTATTCACTGTTAAACAAATCAAGTTTTGGAGACCGGTGTGTGGGAGCATGAAATGATTTAAATCGGATATAACTTTTAACTAAACAAGGAAGAGTTTTGTGATTCCAATAATTTGATGAGTCAATGAGATCAGCAAGTATTTGAAGTTTTTGAATTAAAAGGCTATTAGTAAACTGTAAAACACGGAAAAACAATCGGTCAGCCAAAAATTGACGTCTTAGACAGAGCGGAGGTTCGTTACACTCGATTTGTAATGCGTTAATAGGACTAGATTTCATAGCTCCTGTGATTATTCTCAAGGCGCGTGATTGGATGGAGTCCAGTTTCCCAAGGGCAGCCACGTTACAAGGCTCCAATAAGAAAATTCCATAATCAAGAACACTTCGAACCAGAGCGTTGTAAAGAAGCTTTAAGGAAAACGGATGCGCACCCCACCAAACACCTGATAGACACCTCATCAAATTTAGGAGTTTTTGACATTTGTTTAGAACGTAATCAGAGTGCGGAATACCTGTAAGTTTGGAGTCCAAAATGATGCCCAAAAATTTGACATGATTTTTAACTGGTATTTCATTATTGTCACAATCTATAGATATCGGAGGGTGAATACGTTGGCGAGTGAATAAGACTAGTGAACTCTTACTCGCTGATATGCTCAGACCATTTTTGTCCATCCAAACTTTTAAACCGACTAGAGAGTTAGATAGCAGAGTACAAAGAGAACTTGATGAACTCCCCGTGACGTACAAAACTAAGTCATCTGCATATTGCAGGATGCTTGTTGAATTTCGAAGTGAGGAATGTAAATCATACGTATACAAATTAAATAATATAGGGCTGAGAACTGAACCCTGTGGGAGACCTTTCCATACTAGCCTACTGTCATCCTGTGTTTGATCTAAGTTAATTTTTCTACCTGAGAGGAGATTAATTATAAAACAAATCAACATTTCAGGGATGTGAAGCTTCTTTAATTTTTCTTTAAGGACACTCAGGAGAACATTGTCATATGCTGATTCTAGATCTAAAAATACTGCGAGTACCGATTGATTTCGAGAAAACGCAACTCTAATGTCTGTTACAAACGTAGCCACACTATCCAGTGTACTTTTGCCTTTCCTAAATCCAAATTGTGATTCTGGTAAAATTCCGCGGTTTTCGATAATCCATTCAAGACGATTTTTAACTAAGTTTTCAGCTATTTTTGCAATTACGGGTGATAAAGCTATTGGGCGATAAGATGAAGGTTCTAATGGTGCTTTACCTGGTTTTAAAATAGGAATAACAGTTTGAGATTTCCATGACGGAGGGATTTTGCCTGATAACATAACTTTGTTAATTAAGTCCAAGTAGAATTCAAGTGCAGTTTTATTTAAATTAGCCAGGAATGAATAAGGAATACCGTCTTCGCCTGGAGCGGAATCTTTAACTGAGGATAGAACGCCCTGTAACTCTTGCATTGTGAAGGGAGAATTTAGTGGACTTTGGTTATGAGAGACAGAAGGAGGAATGTTATCATAAATAAGATCTTGCTCTGGAACAGATGGCGGAGCTAACCGATTGAGAAAAGAGTTCCTTAAATTGGGGGGAATGCCAGAAACATTAGAAGGAGTAACTCCATTTCTAAATTTTCTGATGTTTTGCCACACAATAGAAGCGTTGACATTAGGGGAGATCGAAAGACAAAATTTTTTCCATCCTTCAATTTTTTTTTCTTTGAACAATTTACGTGCTTTGGCCATAGCATCACATATAATTTTAAAATTATCTTCTGTCATGTTATTTTTGTATTTTTTTTCCGCTTCCTTTCTGGCTTTCACTACTTGGGAACATTCTTTATCCCACCAAGGAGGAGAAGGAATGCGACCATTGGCTGAATTCTTTAAAGGGAAAGTTTCATCTGCAGCTTGTATAAGTGCATTCGTAAAATTATCATTACAATCAATAAGATCGTCTGATAAATTATTTTGTAAATTAGAAAGCTTAACTTCTACAAGAGTTCTAAACCTATCCCATAACCCATCCTCACCAAGTTTATATTTTAAACGTGGCCGCCTCGACACACTAGGAGACCTGCAAGGACGTGTGGGCGACATAAGGATTGGAAAGTGGTCACTTCCATAAGAAGATGGCAAAGTGCACCATATAAGAGATGAAGCTAAGTTAGGGGTACAAATGGAAAGATCTATTGCACTCAAATTTTCTTTAGGCCCTGTACGTCGAGTTGGAGAGCCGGTATTTAGTACACAAATGTTATGATGGTCAAATATATCTAATAGTATGTCACCACAATATGATGAAAGAGTACAACCCCAAGAAATATGGTGACAGTTGAAGTCACCTAAAATTAAAAAAGGGCGAGGAAGACTAGATACAAGATTGTTGAATTGTTGAAGGACTGACGAAGAAGGAGAAGGAATGTACACAGAAACAATACTAGTATTATTTATTTGTGCAGCTACCACAGAAAAATCATTAAATACGGGAAGGGATAGAGGATAGTAAGAGACAGAATTTCTGATGAGTATAGCAGCCCCGCCATACCCATCAGACCTATCATCTCTTAGGCAAGAAAAACCATTAATTTTGAAAATGGAGCCTGGTTTTAACCAGGTTTCAGATATTGCAAATAACGAAGCATTGTATTTATTTAACAAATAGATAATTTCGTTTTTTTTAGAAACTGCACTTCTACAGTTCCATTGTAAAATGTTCTGAGTTTGAACTGACATTGTGGACCGGTTTAGGATTTTTATACATTTTGACTATAGAGGCAACGTTGGACGGTATTTCTATATTGGATTGTGTTAGTGTTTGAATTAGAATTTGAATAATATCTGATACTGACATCATTTTAGGATCAGTATCTGTGTTTAAGGCACAGCCATTTTGTGGATTCGGTAAACTGTATTCATAAAGAATCTGTTGGTGTTTTTCACGATTGTAACTTTTACCCGGTTTGGGGGGAGGACGACGTTGTATATAAACTGTTTTTTTATGTGAGCTATGTGTAGGAGAATGTTGTGTATACGAAGATTGTGAGACTGGGTGAGCGTATGTAGTCACAGGAGTGCTAGCTACATCGGCATAGGGTTTCGAAATGGGCGCAATTAATTTAGCAGCTTCACCATAAGAAATACATTTTTCTGCCATAATAGTCTTAATTTCTTTTTGTCGTAAAAATTCTGGGCATAATTTAGACGTAGCAAAATGTTTGCCAGAGCAATGACAGCAAGATATCTTTCCTTCTTCAACGTCACAAGATTCACCAGTATGTTCCTGACCGCACTTATAACATTTAGGTTTTGATCTACATTGAATTTTCGTGTGACCAAAGCGACAGCAATTGTAGCATTGGATAGTGGGATATACATACAACTCCACAGGCAATGAGTTGTAGCACATAAATATACGCTTAGGAAGAATCTGACCATCAATCGTAATCACAATGTTCTGCGTTGGTTTCCAAACAGGTGATCCTTCTACGATAGTTTTATAATTTATCCTCCTAACTTTGAGAATTTTCCCACAATTATCTGGCACTGAAGCATTTTCTATTATTTCTTCAGGCGACCAATCTGATGGAACACCACGTACAAGACCCATTCGTGTTATGTGAAAACTTGGTATGAAAGCTTTTAGATTACTTTTTGCTAATTCTGTGTTGGAAATAAATGAATTAGCATTGTTAATGTTCGAAAACGCCAAAGAAATTCTATTTCTGCCTATCCTCTTAACTGATCCATCTACAATGTTGTGAAAGGCATGGGTTTTTAGAAACTTACCAAATGTGACCGGGTGTAAGGTGGTATTATCACTAGGTGACTTGACCTCTTTTTGTACATGAACAATAAACGGGCTGATGTCAGTGGCCTCATACTTGTTCCTTGCAACACCAGATACTGAACCCTGAGGGCTCGGAATACTAATCGGCGTGACAATGTTGACTGAAGTATTTACAGCAGGGGCAGAGTCACTGTTTTCACTATCTGCACTAGCACAGCAACATCCTGTCTTACCGTCAATAGCCTGACTGTGCTTCCTTTTTTTCTTGTTGCATACTCTGCATATTTTATGCAGTCTGTTTCTTTTCCGCCCACGTTGGGCATTGGAACCATCCGTCTCCATTCCTGATTCATTTGATAAAGTTGACGAAGCAACTATTACAAAGTTAGTAGCCGGGGGTACAAAGACCCCCGGGTCCGCCAAGTCAGGCGGCTCGTTCATTGAATATTAAAAAAATACTTACCGAATCCGGCAAACTATACACTAAAACTAATATATGTACACTAAATATTAATAATATTTACAATATAATACAAAACTGATCCTTAAATAGTGAAAAATTAAAATTGATTTTTCTAACAAGAAAAAATGCACCGGTCCGCTCAAAGTTTCCCGCGCTTTTTTTCTTTTTTTTTTTCCTTTTTGGCAACTGAGCCGATGTCGACTATTCTGCCAGTGTCATGTGGTGACTGACGACAGCGCCGTAAGGTGAGCCGTCGAACTTTGCACTTTGTGGTAGATCTAACTTGTTAGTGGCTGTAAGGACAACACATTTTTTGTTAATTAACACAGACTTAAAATATATAATATGACAACACAGAATACCTTAATATTTACAGATTAAAAGACACTACACACCAGGCTACAGATTAATATGGTTGTCATTAAGGAATTTGGATAGAAGTTGGACAGCTTTAAGGGAAAAGTTAGTCAATAGGGAATGGAAGTTAGTAGGGAGGGGTATTTTAATTTTGGGGAGCATTTGGTATAAGTCGAAGGAGTGGGAGTTTGAAGGACATGAAAAAAAGATATGGTCCAATGTGCCATCATCAAGGCCGCACTCGCACAAAGAGCTGTCACGAACGCGGATTTTGTGAAGGAACACTGGACTACAGCAGTGGCCGAGTCTCAGTCTGCACAAGGATGAGACCGTTTTCTTGGACAGTTTAGGACATTTGAAGAACCATGGTTTCCGCTGGATGTCAGGCTGGATGCTGGCGTAATATGCTCCCTTGAGCTTAGAACTTACCTGCCATGCCGCTGACCACGAGTTGAACAACTTAAGCTTGGTGTCCGAGCGTATGTCGTAACCATGCAGCATGTAATGCCTTCGGTCCACAGGGTTGGATGTGGCATATTTTGCCAGTGAGTCGGCGCATTCATTGCCACATATACCCGAGTGACTGGGAACCCAAGCTATCTCAATGTTTAAACTGTTTGTATGGCAAATGAAAAGTAAGTTGAGTATATCCATGATAATTTTGCTGTGAAGTTTAGATTTTAATTGGTTTTGACCTAGAGCCTGAATGCTACTACGGGAATCTGAAAAAATTACTGAGTTCTTAATATTGTGTGCTAAGATGAAATTGATGGCTTCTAGGATACCGATGCATTCCCCTGTAAATACAGAGGCTTCTGGAGGGCATTGAAATAAAAGGGCTATTCTGGAGTTCTGGAAATATGTTGAGACACCTGTACACCCAGTTGACGATAATTTAGATGCGTCCGTGTAAAACAAGTTCCAACCCTGCCAGTATCTCATGATAGCCCGATCGAAGTCGCCTTTTACGTCCTGTGAGTTTTTAGAGATACCAAGCCCCAGAACGATGTTTGGTTTAAAATGGACCACCTCATATGCGGAGGCAAAAACGGGGAGAGTGGGAGATTGACAAACAGGTGAAGAGAGGTGTTTAAGCTCTCTGTACCTATTCATCAATGGAATATTTTTATTGTTCCAATAGGAAGAGGCATTGAGAGATAGAAAGATTTGCTCCAAAATGGGAATCAAAGGATGGGATGAGAGGGAGAAGACTTTTGACGAAAAACGATCTGCTAAGTATTGTCTGCGGAGGGCAAGGGGAGGGTCTGCACATTCAACCTGGAAAGCATTTATGGGGGAGGATTTCATGGCACCAATTACAATTCTTAGGCATTTGGACTGGATAGAATCTAGTCTGCGCAGAGCTTCTTTGTTGCATGGCTCGATTAGATAGCTACAATAATCTAATACGCTTCTGACTATCGCATTATATACCAGCTTTAAAGTGTATGGGTGAGCACCCCACCAGACACCTGCCAAAGCTCTAAGAACTGAAATCGAGCGTTCACATTTTTTCACTGTGTTAGTGATGTGATCCACTCCCGATAATTTGGAATCCAGGGTAACACCCAGAAACCTGGCACTCTCTTTAACTGGGATAGCTTGGCCGTCAATATTGATGTCCACCTGAGGTACTAGACGTCTGCGAGTGAAAACCACTGCTGCACTCTTTGGAGCGCTCAGAGATAACCCATGATCCAGTAGCCATTGGTTTAATGAGGTCAAAGATACATTCATGGATTGGGCTGCATCCTCAATGGATTTGCCACAGACCAATAATGCAATATCATCAGCATACTGAAAAATTTTACAGTTGTAATTTAGACAAGAGGGAAGATCTGACGTATAAATATTATATAGAGGGGGGCTAAGAACGGATCCCTGGGGTAGACCCCTCCAAGCTAACCTTGGTTCAGATTCCTCACCAGGAATCCTTAGTTTAATGCTACGGTCTAAGAAGATACTGGATATGATCTGACGTATCCTAGCCGGGATTCTCAGCTGTTGCATCTTCTGCCTGAGAACTGGGAGGAGGACAGAGTCATAGGCAGCAGAAATATCTAAGAAAACGGCTACCACAGACTCATTTCTACTAAGGGTCAGTCGGATTTCTGAAGTGAGGGTTGCCACACTGTCAGATGTACCAGATTCTTTCCTAAAGCCAAATTGAGTCGTTGGCAGTAGTTTCTTGTTCTCCACAAACCATTCCAGACGGTTTTTAACAAGATTTTCCAAGAGCTTTATAAGTATGGACGATAGAGCAATAGGTCTGTAGGAAGAATGATCACTGGGGTCTTTCCCAGGTTTTAATATGGGGATAATAACTTGAACCTTCCAATCAGGAGGAATATATCCAGAGGAAAAACAATAATTGGCCAAATCCAGGTAGTACTGGTGGGTCTTATTCCCAGCCTTAGATATGAAGGAGTATGGGAATCCATCCACTCCAGGAGCAGAATCTTTTACGTGGGCGAGTACCGACTTCAGCTCCCCCAAAGTGAACGGTTTATTCAGAGGATCATCTGATGCCGTCTGGGGATCTGAAGAAACACATTCATCTCTGTGTGTGTGTTTATGGACTATTGGGTCTGAAATAAAGAAATTTTAATTTTTAATTTTAATTTTAATTTTAATTTTTAATTTAATTCTGTCCGGGGCGTAGGCTGGAGCCAGTTTGGAGAAGAACTGATGACCCAGATCTTTAGATGTCATACTCCCAGAGGGTGGTCGCATGCTGCTTCTAAAAGATTTTAATTTACGCCACACAACTGAAGGTGGAGTGGACGGATTCAGCGAAATGCAATACTTCCTCCAACCCTCTCTTTTCTTCTTCTTGAGCAATTTCTTGGATTTAGCCAACACATGTTGAAAATTGATGATGTTCTCCAGGTTCATATCTAAGTTGAGCTTTCTTTCGGCCTCATTCCTGGCTCTGATTGAAGCAGTGCATTCCCTATCCCACCATGGCGGAGAGGGAATTTTGCCGGTTAACGGTTTTTTGGACGGGAAGCAGTCGTCCGCTGTGGCGGTTATAATATTTGTGAATGCCGCAAAGCATTCCTGATAATTTGCGTCATTGATGGGAGGCAGGGAGGTGACTCGTAAATCTAAAATTTTTGAGTACAGATCCCAGTCAACTGAATTTAGTGGTACTTTAATAGGGGAGAGGAGATGTTGTTGGGAATGGTTTTGGATGGGATTTCCACCATGATGGGATAGTGATCACTCCCATAAGTCATATCCAAACACTTCCAGTAGAAAAGGCTGGCTATATTAGACGAACAAAATGTTAAATCAACACAACTGTTGTTCTGTCCAGGCGAGCCACGACGTGTGGCACAGCCATTGTTGATCACACATAAGTCAAGTTCATCCAATAAATCCACCAGACCTGAGCCAAAGTTGTCGCAGGTATCTGATCCCCACCTATAGTGATGGCCATTAAAATCACCCATAACCAGTAGCGGGCCTTGAACATTACTCGGCAATTTTTTTATTGTATTAAGGTCATTAATCTGTGGGTGAGCAATGTAAAAACTAAAAATATTTATATCCTCAGCCTTAACAGCAACAACATTGATGTTATCACCTACAAAGGGTAGAGGAATTGGGGAGAATGTAACTTTGTTATTGATGAACAAAGCACATCCCCCATATCCATCTGATCTGTCATGTCGGACACTACTGAAACATGGAATCCTGAAATTGCTCTCAGGACGTAGCCATGTCTCAGCGATGCTGCAGATCGATGGTTTGTGCTTATTAATTAAATAGAGAAGATCAGTTTTCCTGGGTGAAACACTCCTGACGTTCCATTGAAGGAAGATCTGGGGATGGAACATTATTTATATAACGGACAATCGAGGACAGTTTGGTGGCAACGTGGTCGGGTAGGGATTGAGAAGGGTTGGCTAATACTGTCATTAACATACTGGAGATGATATTAAGGATGTTCTCTGAGCTAATGGGACTGTTTGCACCTTCCCTAGGGATGGCACAGCCGTTTTGAGAAGGGGAGAAGGAGTAATCTTGTATAAGGGCTTGATGAGCCTGCTTATCGTAACCGGGAGAAAGAGGGGCATGAGTTTTGGGTTTTAGGAAGACAGTTTTTCGGTATGATCTGTGGGGAGTTTGGCTAGGGTATTGCGGGGAGCTGGGGGGACTAGGTTTGGGTGGCGCTCTAGACACTTCTGCATACGATCTGGAAACTCGGGGGAAAACCTGACTTGCTTCCACATAGGAGATCGATTTCTCTGCCATAAGGGCTTTTATCCCTTTCTGACGACCTAGTTCAGGGCACGCTTTGTCGTTAGCATAATGATTGCCGGAACAATTGACGCATATGGCATACTCATGGGGGACTTGGCATCCGTCACCTGGGTGGTCTTCGCTACATTTGAAACAGCGTGGTTTAGAACGACATACTGTACGAGTATGCCCGAAGCGACAGCAGTGAAAACATTGGATAGTGGGGTAAGTGTATTTTTCTACTGAGAGAGCGGAGTAGAAACAGTAAACACGCCTAGGCAGAACTTGCCCGTCAAAGGTGAGGACGACTGTTTGGGTGGGTTTCCACTCAGTAACACCTAGAGTACTTACCTTCCGGTTCAATCTTCTTGCCTTTATGACGGAGCCGCATCCAGCAGGAACCTTGATGTTCTCAATTATTTCCTCTTCTGACCATTCAGTTGGAACATCTCTAACAAGACCCATACGAGTAATGTTATATTGAGGAATAGAGGCTGTGTAGTTATGCTGAATTAATATTCGACTGATTAGAAAACTGTTTGCATCTTGGTGAGACTGGAACTCCACCGACACGCGGTTCTTTCCTAATTGTTTGACACTGCCAAGGACTACGTTACTAAAATTTTTTTGGTGTAGAAACATCCCAAATTTAACTTTATGGAGAGAGGTACCCGATGTCTGGCCATCTTTTAATGAGACATGCACCACAAATGGTGCATTGTCCCTGGAAGTATAAATTTGTCTGCCGGTTTCTTTTTTAAGGAACTTAGGAGGGTTTGTAACAGCAGTAGGGGGAGAGGTCGCCAATCTTTTCCTGTTTGCAGATTCAGAGTCCATTTTGTCATTAGCATTGTCGTCGGGGAGAGAAACAGTTAGCACCGGAGTGAAGTCAAAAGGGTCAGGAGGATCGGGGGGTTTTTTATTATCCATAGTGGATACTACGAAAAATTATTTAAATACGCTAAAACTTATATTAGACAAACCTTGCGACACAAGACAAACACAAATTAAAAGTTTCGATTGAAGTTCACACAGGTAATATTCACTAAAATCGAAATAAAAACTTAACACAAACGAAGCACGTGTTAGAACCTTCACCACTACCAACAAAGTCCGAAAGTTGTGTTGTTCGATTTACCAAAACTGAAAACAAACATAACAAATTTTTTTTTTTTTTTCGTTCCTTGTGGAACAGGCTAAGGTCAGAGACCATGCTGCCTAGTCATCAGTTTTTGTTTCTTTTTGTTTTACATTAGAATGCAGGTGTAAACATTCTAATGTTTTTTGAAGTATTTGGCAGCAAATGTATCGATTCAGCCTTCTCAGCAAACTTCGCTGAGGTAGCTAAAACTACAATAAAATTCTCAGCTCCATTTTACCGAGACCGCGCCTATTTCAATGATTCCACATATTATTCCAGTTGCGCAGACACTTGGGATACAAAACAACACCAATTTTACATCACAATATCCACTAGGAATCAATTTGCGAATAATTAAAACAGCCACTGAACTTCACTCGAAGAAATCCCGCCAAAAACCTCCAAACATAACAAACTCAATTATCGTCTGACATATTATTATTTATTATAACTTTTTTTTTTCTGTTTACCCCTTAGGGAAGGCTATAGTTCTTTGACCATATCATCTAGTCTTTCGTCTATGTTTTCTTGCGTAATAAGTCTTCCGTTTTCCCGTACTTGTTTCTTTTTGTTCTAAAATGCGTTTTTTAATTCCAGAATTCCAGATAATGATTTGACAAGTGCAAATGTCAAACTCCAGAGTCCAGAAATATGTTGCCTGCTTTATGATAAAAGTTTTTGCTAGTCTTTAAATTCTTAGGCTTAAATTATATTTTATTCTATGAGTTAGACATTTGCATCTATCAATTAACCTTCAGAAAATACAAAAACTGACCATAAAACTTATGCTACTAATAAATTTAAAACGAAATTATTTTTAAGAATATTTTCGGTTTTTTGTTCAATATCGGTTGCGGTACCTCACTATTTATAAAATGGAAAAACATGCAACATTCAAAAAATCATTATCTCTAGATTTTACACAATTTTACATTAGAATGCAGGTGTAACCCATAAAACACATTCTATTGTTTTTTGAAGTATTTGGCAGCAAATGTATCGATTCAGCCTTCTCAGAAAACTTCGCTGAGGTAGCTAAAACTACAATAAAATTATCAGCTCCATTTTACGGAGACCGCGCCTATTTCAATGATTCCACATATTATTCCAGTTGCTCAGACACTTGAGATACAAAACTACGCAAATTTTACATCACAATGGATATTGATGGATACTAGGAATCAATTTGCGAATAATTAAAACAGCCACTAAACTTCACTTGAAAAAATCCCGCCAAAACCCCCTGACATATTTCGGAAGGATATAATATATACAAGGTGCAGTTTTGAAACTGCACAAAATTTCAAGAGGTTGTAATAAAACTCATAAATAATCATATAAAAATACGATACCTGGTCAATAATCAATAATACTTGTTATTTTATTTTCCTAATTTTAAGTGTTTTTCAGAATAATCCTCTAAATAAACTTTAAAAAAAACACAGAAACACCCGTTGCGATTTATCGCACGTCATGTCACTGTGTGTGTAAGTGCATCAACCTGTACGAGGCTCCGCCCACTTATTCTACGAAATAATTTAGCCTTAGATGTAGTTCGAATTCGATAATCATTTAATAATGTACATTATTGTCTTAAATTTCGCTAATTAATAACTCATTTTTAAGCATCACTACAATGCAATGCGAAAATCTTTTAAAAGAAAAGTTCACGTTGACGTCTTAGTTACCTATCAGCTGATGAATAAAATTGTTAGGCCGAGATCAATAAACCTTACATCACGTAAGCAATATTCGCGTCCCTGCTGCACAACTTTGAACCATAGTTTTGCTTTATTACTGAGACCGTGATTGAGACGCACCATAGAAATATAAAAAACAGGAGAAGTGGCAAGGGGGCGTGTACATGTCCGCGCGACTTGCGCAAAAACGGCATACACGGCAGTGTTGCCGTTTTAGCCACTTTGTGGCTAGATCTAGCGGATTTTCAACGGTTTTAGCCACATAGAAAACCATTTTAGCCACCAAAATAAATCTAGCCACTTCTGGCTTATTTTTCGATTGTCAAACCTACTTTTATTACTATTAGAAGTCTACCGACTAATATCACCATACATTACCAATTTACCACCAAACTAAAATTAGTTAATTGTATGCAACACCATCAATTAGTAGTAGTAGTCCGTTGGCATAAAGGCCATGAAGCCATGCCAGAAACATTTACAAAAAAAAAAGTAGTCCGCATTATGGCGGGGGCTCCCCAATTAATGTTTATGTTTAACGTAGTTCAGACCCGACATCCGATCGAATGAAAATGTAGGCTATAACTATTACTATTAAGTCAATTTTCTTTTGCATCAAGTCAATACTACTCGTGTCATTAACACTTAATTCGATAATTATGATTAGAAACCTGAAGTTTTAAATAAAGTCACAAAAACGGTCAAATCGGTAAAACAAACTGAAATACCATCCACATCATCATCCATTGACGGAGAGATTACTGAATCTCCAGATGACATTGTAGACTTTGAAATTGATTTTTAGTTTTAAACTAAATAATTGACAATATGTTTCACTGTACGTTTTATTTTAATCAGCTTTTAATAAATGTTAAATACCAAGTATTAAGATTATTTTATTTAACCCATTTATCCCCCATGCCTAAATTGTAATGTTTATCAATAGTAATTGGATAGCAGTAACAGGCCAAAAGCCCTTTAGCCACTTGTAGCAGAATTTTGAAAGAGATTTTTTTGCAAAACTGGCAACTTTTTTCTTACATGTGGCCACAAACTAGATTGTCCTAACGGCAACACTGAATACACGGGCAAATGGCCGTCAGTTATAAACTTGGGAGATTCGCGATACGTGATCGTAAACAAATTTAAAATGCCGTGTTGTGCAGTGGTTTCTTGCAAGAACCGAAGCGATAAGAGAAGCCACGGAATCTCTTACCATATGTAAATACAAGTTTAATACTATATTTATCTTTAACATCAGTAAAAACAACAAATCTTCTAATATCCCTTGCTGCTACTACGTTATTTTTGTTTTCAAATATCAAGGCGACTGTATTACTCATACAGTAAATACATCGCTCTTTTACCACTAACTAATTTTAACGCTCAGTAACTGAACAAGCAATGTAAAAATAACATAGCGATACTTTATCAGTGCGATGTATTTCATAATACGGCCGCTGTTAGTAGCGGTGAGTTAATGATGTGCCTGTATGATCTTCTTATGTAGACTATCGACAATAATATCGATTGGTTGGATATCCGAAGTGAAATAATGTAAATATTTTTATTTATTTTGATTATTTTACAGAGTAGTAGAGAAATAGGTAAGCAACTGTCGTAAAGTAAGTTGGTTAAATTGTAAGTTAATAGACGGAGGACAATTATTTGGTTTGGGTTATCATAAGATATCGTTTTATTTCCTTGCTTTTTCTGATTTTGATATTTTCACTTCCTTCTTAGTCTTCAAAAGCTTCGAATGCTCTATAATAATGGGCATGATTCTGGCAGAATATATTAACGACTTTATTTGTTATGCATGGGTGTGTGTTGTATTTCATATATTTAACAAGCTCTGTACTATTTTTTTTTTTGTAACAAAAGCCTTTTACATGGTCAGGTTTAGCAGTAACCTAGGTAAAAATGATAAAGAAATGTTATTTTATGTTTTGAGTTTCCCGAAAGACGCAATTTTCGCACGCGACGGAACAGCTTCTAAGGGTATACAAAGCAAAGGTCCTGTCTGGAGTACTACTTCAATCGTATATGGGTTGGTGCTGCAAACTGCCATCTAGTAGCTTTGGACTCAGTGGGAAGGCGTGCGAAGAGGCTAATTGGTGATGAGATTTGGTTAAGTCAAAGCTGCAAAGCCTGGTAGAGTAGACAGCCTGTCGGTATTTTACAGGATGCATTTTGAAGAGTATGCGCGGGAATCGCATGACTTAACTCCGCCATCATCTTTCTACCATCGGACAATCCGATGTACGGCGAGTTTCGACAACGTAAGGGTGGCCCTTACGTTGTTGAAACTTCTACAGTCCAGACTAAGCGTTTCGCCTCGTCGTTTATACCGCGTACATCGAACGACTGGAACAATTTACTTATTGCGGTCTGATTATATTTTGGGTGTCTTCAAGGCTAGATTGAATAGGCTCTTAATAAACTAATGCGTATCACCATTAGGTGGGATCGCAGTCAAGCACTAGTTTAGGTATATTATAAAAAAAGCACGATAAACGAGCTATGAGCTTGAAATTTGGTGATAATGTTTGATATTACTTAAGTTTTACTAAAATATTAGTAAACCAAATAATTTATTTGAAAATTTGGTACGGAACTTAAAATGTGCGAAAAATAGGCCTCGCGTGTGGAATTTTTAGTGTTGGACATTGAGGTTCTAAAATTCTGTATAATGGCCTAATTAATATATTTAATTATAAAATAAAATTAATTTAAAAAAGCCTAATTAGTTACAAAGTAAAATAAAGGTTTATGAGTTCTATGAAAACAATTTTCATTGTTCTAATATTAATATATATTATTTTCTGGACATATTGATTTTTATTTCATTTATATTTGTGACCCAAAAAAAAAATAGCACAACAAAAAATTGAATTTCGATAACTTTTCTATTTAGTCAATCACTAGCGTAAATGTAAAATAAATTGCTTTTGCACAGCACATCGACTTTTATTTGTGTGTAATTTGTATGGTGCATGGAAAATACACGCTGTGGTCAAAGAGAGAAGGTTTATAATTGACTGTGTAGTATGGACTGATTTATGAATTGCGGATGTGTGCGCGACTGCGTAACTATTGCTGCATGTGTAGTAGTGTCGGTGGTGGTAGGGAAACTGGAGACATCGTGTTCCGGTACATTTTTTACTACTTAACATAATTATCTCCTCCTTTCTTATATCTATGAGACGCACTAATGTTGGTATGTTGTATGTAGGTTGTCGTTTATCAAGCGCGCCGCGCGCGCGCGGTGTTTAGGTACGAGCGGCATGTAGGCACTCGGCACAGTCGCGCTGTAGGTAAATTCATTCCCAAGGTCAGTTTTTCGTACCTAATAATTTCGTTTATAAGGGATTAAGTTGGTTGATATGAAATTTTCCTTCCTACTTTTTAACGGGCTGAGGACCGACAAAAATACCTCAAGATAATTTGTGCTAGTTTAGTAGGTACCTATGTGTTAGGGGTTTTAAGTGATTGAATCTTGCCTGATAGGTAGGTATTTTTGGCGTAGTTAAAAATTTTAAATCAACTTATTTAAGTACACTAATCAAATTGATTCGGCTAACAACTTTTTTACAAATGATTGTCTATGTACAAATAAAATAAATAAATTACCTACTTATGTTATCTGGAGGTATTGTTCAAAGTTTCCACCTTCACACTCCAGCCACAATCTAGCACGACGTTGCTGATTTTCTTTTAATTTACGTAGCACAAACACATTCGTTTTTAAAGTGTCGAAAGCACTGATCACCTTTTCACGTAATTGTGTATCTAGCACTGGTGATTTCCTCTGTGTACACTAGTCTTTTCAAATCTCCCCACAAATAAAAGTCAAGGGGTGTGAGATCCGGAGAACGCGGAGGCCAAGCCACTGGACCACCGCGGCCAATCCAGTGTGTGCCAAACCTTTCACTTAAGTACTCACGTACTTGCCGACCGTAGTGAGGAGGTGCACCGTCCTGCTGGTAGAAAAAGTTGTGATGAAGTGACAGGGGAACCTCGTCCAACATCTCCTCGACGACGTGTTGCAACAGCTCCAGGTATGTGGCACTGGTGAGGTGACCGTCGATAAAATAAGGTCCAAGCAGTTGGTCCCCTATTATGCCAGCCCACACATTTAGGCTGAACCTGACTTGGAACGAGTGCCGCTTAGTCACGCGCGGGTTATGTTCGCGGTGAGCCCACCAGTGTTCGTTATGAACATTGTAGACGCCAACTCGAGTAAATAAACACTCGTCCGTCCACAGGATGTTGGCGTCTTGGTGTTCCAGCAACCAGCGACAAAATGTAACTCGCGCGGCGTTATCGGCTTCGTGGAGGTCCTGTACTTTGCGGTAATGAAACGGATGCTGCAGTTCTTTATTCAGTAGCCGCCACACAGTGGAATGGTGCACTCCAAACCGTCGACCAGCATCCCGCGTGCTGGCCCGTGGCTCTCGCTGGAAGTATTGCAGGATATCTTCCTGCAAGGCGACAGGCAGGCCTTCGTTGCCGCGACCGTCAGCATGCCGGGGAACGTCGAATTGCCGAAACTCGCGGAGTCTCTGCGTAGCAGACAGCATTACCCTTTGAGATGGACGTTGCCGATTGGGGAATAGTTCAATAAACATTTCGGTAGCTCGAGATACGCTGTCTCCACTGATAGCATACAAGCGGACCATCTCTACCAACTCTACATTGGAGTATTGGTCCGTCATCTTTATCACTAGATATCGCAACCGTAAACTGAAGGCGCACCTGCGGGGCGGATATTGCTAGCGTATGCACACGCCGGCGACATCAATCACACTAAATCCGAAATCGATTGATCGATGGCCGCGGGGGTGTGGCTATTGGGAGAGAGGGGTGTTGTGCGGGGGATAGTAGTTGCTTTGGATCAATGAAATTATTGTTTGCGTGTTTGTGTGTGTGAAAGCGCGGTTATAAGACGAGTATCAGACTGGCCGCGTTTTAAAAAAGGTAGTAGTTCACACGTACCGATTTTTAAAAAATAAAAAAAAATACCTACTCATTTTATTATTGATTCGGGTCGAGAATCACTAACATAATTACCTCCTGAAATTTTTTGCAGCTTCAAAACTGCACCTTGTATATATTTTATATATATATATATATATATTATATATATTTATATAATTTTTGTGGCATGGCTTTTTGGCCTTTGTGGCGTGACGTATTATAGTATTATAAATTTTTAAGTTTTAGGCATACATAGGTGTAGGTACATAGTCCTTTAAGTATTGACATCGTAAGCATTTAATTTAATACCAAGAGTTTTACTATATCTGAATTGATTAATTATGTTTATGTCAACCTCGAAAATGTATTGAAGAGTACGAAACAAAAGCCTTACGTGCTGGCCACGGACAATTCGCTATAGCGAAAATTCGCGCGGCGCGACCGGCGGCGCGTCTTGCGAATGAATCAAATGTATGGAAATGTACTGGGCATGCCACGCGCAGCGGCGACCAGCGTGCCCAGTACATTTCCATACATTTGATTCATTCGCAAGACGCGCCGCCGGTCGCGCCGCGCGAATTTTCGCTATAGCGAATTGTCCGTGGCCAGCACGTTAGCCTTAGCCGCCTAGCCTTATTTATTAACATTTTATTGTATTTAATTTACTTTATAAATATATGTTAGTATGTAAGGTATTTATCTATGGGCCCAGATGCCTGAAAATAAATTATTCATTATTATTGCATTTATTTATTTTTGTATACGTATCATTTACATTTTTAAATATTTAAAAAAAAAACATGATTAAAAAAATCATTTAAAAATATTAAAATAGTTGTCCGCCGGTGTCGGGAACAGGGCCCAAGCTACCGGTGGTTAGGGCTCCAGAGACAGAAACCTCCTCACAATGCAAGCCGTATCGAGGAGTACTGCCTTATGTATCAGGCCCTTGATCCAACCGCACAACGACAGCTTCGACAGGGGTTCCTTCTATTTGGCAGAATCTTGATACTCCGAAATTTATTTGGCATAACACACTTGGCATAATCTTCTTTAATCGAATATTTTTAAGGCATAAAAATTATTTAGCATAACTATTTTATGGCAGAATGTTTACGTGTCCGAATTTACAATGGCATACTTTTAACATGGCAGAATTTTATTTGGCATCCTTTGCCATAATTAATATTACGCATAATTTGGTTTGGCATATATGTAAATATCGTTTATTTAAAGATATGATTATTTGGGGAACAGATAAATTTGCCGACATTTTTTTGTTTGAATTTCATATTACCGAAACCTATTGACCGACGTCTTTTTTGCTATTGAATTATTAAAATTATTTTTAGATCATCGAAGTATCATGTGTCATAGGTATTATTTTATCGAACTATATTTCGCCGATTTACAAAATAATTTTTTGCTATTGGCAGAAGCCTCTTTCAAACCTTTTTTTTCATTTTTTAATGATTTATTTGCCATATTTTCACCGAAACGACATTTTACGGAATTTTGGTCACAAATATATATATACGGTTACTGGGTAGCATTTTCAATATTAAATTAAAATTGTGTCATAAAAAGTCAATATGTTGTGCTACAAGATTTAGTAACAGAAAAGTATCGCTGCAAAACCGACTTTACACAGTCTTACATCTGCCCTACCCCTAGAGTGTAATTCAAGTCTGCGTAGGCGCGGAGGGGTAGGGCAGTCCGCGAGCTGAGAAGCAGGTGGTCATGGACAGGATATCCCAATACTCATTTTTTACCAGCGGGGCTATTGCGTAACTCTGTTGACAGTTCCAGTGATGATCACTTGTTAACAATGTGCATCATTGAACTGTCAAACAGCTAGTTTCGTATTGCCTATCTTCAGTGACCAACTGCAGTGACGTCATTAGCCACTAATGCCTTTGATATCCACCGTAACAAGTTTTGACAGATGTTACGATACTTATGTATCGATACTTTTAAAATTGCGATTGTGTAAGCTTTTAAAGCTGTATAATAGTCGATAAAATTTTAGAGTGGTCACAATAGGCACCGTAAGTGTTTATAATTCACCACATTTCCATCGTAGTTTGTTAGTCACTTGTGTGATACGTAATACCAATTTTATGAAATTGTCAGTTGACAACTAAGTTTAGTGTGCAACGAATGCTAGTTGTCAACTGTTATTGAAAGAGTTAGCCAATAGCCCCCGAGATGGACGTTACAACGGCGTACCTAAATGGCGAATTAGAAGAAAAGATAGTTATGAAGTATCCTGACTATTTAGAGGAATACCTGACTGAAATCATGGTTGAAGAAAGTAAACAAGAAGATTTAACTTTGTACAACAAAACAATGAATACTCATTAAAAAACATAAAAGCCATAAAAGCAATCCAAAAGAAAAGTTTGTCACCTCATTGAAGCTTTATATTGACTCAAACAGGCAGGGAGCCAATGGTACAAGAAACTCGACACAGAGTTAAAGAACATTGGTTTCAAAGCATCAGAAGCTGACCCATGTCTATACTTACTAGAGAAAAGAGGAGTTAAAATCATAATGATTATCTATGTCGACGATTTATTAACTGCCTATTATTTTATAAGTTCACTTACACGCTATTCAAAACACACACACACACACACACACACCACAGAATGCTTAATTTTAAATCTAGACCTAAGTATTTATTTTGTTATTTAACCTTAATTTTAAAGTAATTCTGACATAATCATGTATTTACGAAAACTGGCGAAGACACTGGTCCCTATGATACAGTTTACACTAGTTTATAGACCAGGGGATTCATTTCTATGTAAAACTTTATTGCAATAAACTTTTATTATTATTATTTTTATTATAATTCGTGTCCTAAAAAGCTCCAAGAAATAAAAGACCTATTAAATACGAAATTTCAGTTAAAAGACTTGGGTACACCTAAACGGCTAATAGGGCTAGACGTTACCTATAAAGGAGACGAAATCAAACTGAAACAGGAGAAATTCACAGAAAACACTCTCAAAAAATCCAAAATAGAAGATTGCAAAGCCACTTCTACACCCATAGAACCCGGTCTTAGACTAGAAAAAGGTACAAGGGATGAAAGGAACGATCTACCTTCTGGATTCTTTGAGCTTTTCGTAAGTGTTTTTTAACTTAATATAGCTGTAGGCGTTTTGGAGTAGTTATTATTTTTCGAAAGGCTTTCACGCGTTCATAAAAAAGAAAGTGACGGGCGCGGGGGTTGGACAGTTGAGTGACTACAGAAATTTGATTGGCACACTCATGTACTTCGCGGTAGAAACTCGACTCGACATATAATGTTTGCCATAAGCTTTCTCTCCCAGTTTAATGATTGTTACGGAAAAGAGCATTTCAAGTGTACAAAGCGAGTGCTACGATACTTAAAGGGGACAAAAAGCGTTTATTCCGTAAAACATGCCAAGAATTACATGGCATGGCTGACGCAGATTCGGGCCCATGCAAGCTTTCCCGAAAGTTCTTTTCGGGTTATTGAAAAAGGTGTTATTGAAAAAGTTAGCCAATAGCCCCACAGGGGAGCTATTGGCTAACTTTTTGTTGTGTTTTGTTGTTTTTTTGTCAAGTTGACAACTAGCATTCGTTGCACACTAAACTTAGTTAACAACTGACAATTTCATAAAATTGGTATTACGTATCACACAAGTGACTAACAAACTACGGTGGAAATGTGGTGAATTTACGGTGCCTATTGTGACCACTCTAAAATTTTATCGACTATTATACAGCTTCAAAAGCTTACACAATCGCAATTTTAAAAGTATCGATACATTATCATCTGTCAAAACGTGTTACGGTGGCTATCAAAGGCACCAGTGGCTAATGACGTCACTGCAGTTGGCCACTGAAGATAGGCAATACGAAACTAGCTGATTGACAGTTCAATGATGCACATTGTTAACAAGTGATCATCACTTGAACTGTCAACAGAGTTACGCAATAGCCCCGCTGGACCGCTTGTGCTTGCAAACACCAGGGGGGCTATTGGCTAACTTTTCAATAACAGTTGACAATTAGCATTCGTTGCACACTAAACTTAGTTGTCAACTGACCATTTCATAAAATTGGTATTACGTATCACACAAGTGACTAACAAACTACGGTGGAAATGTGGTGAATTATAAAAAATTACGGTGCCTATTGTGACCACTCTAAAATTTTATCGACTATTATACAGCTTCAAAAGCTTACACAATCACAATTTTTGTGGCATACAGCCTCATTTGCTATACTGGGTTGGTGAGGAATAAAACCACTGGTTGACTTCTTTCTTCTATATTAGATGTTTTCTTCAAGATGGCTTCCCGCTGACTGGTGTCGGTCGGCCAAAATGTTCCTACTTTTATACAATTTTTCGTAAGTCTAATTTAATGTCTAACCAATCACAAAAAATCACATTAAAATCGTTAGCCAATCAGAGCTAAGCAAGAAATTGTGCAATTTCCCTAAGTATCTCGAAACTTTACCGTAACGAGAACCGCGCGACAATATTGCTCGATTTGCGCTAAGTTTACATAGTTAGACTATGTATTTATGGTTTTTATACACTAATTAAACAACAAGAACATAAATAAAATACAAACATAACATAAAAACACTATTTCTTTACCTAACACTAAGTCTACTATATATTATGTACAAGGTAAGTTCACTATCTATACAACTAAGGAGAAACATTGCACTTATTCACTTAAACTATTATTGTTCGTAATCACTTTGTTATAGGTTTATCAGCGTCTATGTATCACTTATGTACTGTTCACTATGCACTATATATTTTAGTTGTCCCGCACATCACTCCCGCCGTGCGACCGCGTCGCATCAGTTCGCGGTGCGGGCTCGACGCTCGTAGACAGGGGCAGGATCACCAGCTTCTTCACTGGCCGGCGTAGAACACCTCCCTTGGTCAGCACGTCCACCGTCCGCACGATGTTGTCGGGGCCCGGATACGTAGAGATGACTCTTCCTCGGATCCACACGTTGCGGGGTAGATTGGGGTCGACGATCTGCACTAGGTCGTTGACACCCACTGCTTGGCCTCGTCCGTGGGGCTCCCGCCGGTGTTGGAGGTCAGGTAGGTACTCCTTCACCCAGCGTAGCCAGAAGATGTCTGCCAGCCGTTGTGCGGCTCGCCAGCTGGACCGTGAAATGGTGTCTTGCTCGGTGAACGTGCCTGGCTGCGGCACGCGCCCTGGTCCTCCCAATAGGAAGTGATTGGGAGTGAGGGCTTCAGGATCTTCTGGGCTGACTGAGACGTGAGTCAGCGGGCGACTGTTGACTGTGTACTCTACCTCAGCTAGTAGAGTCGTGAGAACTTCTTCTGTTGGGTGACGTTCGTGTAACGTCGCGGTGAGAGCTGTTTTGACGGAGCGAACCATGCGCTCCCAGGCCCCGCCCATGAATGGAGCTCCAGGCGGTATGTAGCGCCAGGAGATGGTCCTCTTCGCTGCTTCTTCTGCTGTCGCCGCGTCGATTGCCTGTCGTAGTTCTTTGTCGGCGGCCTTTAAGTTGGTGCCGTTATCCGACCATATTTCAGTCGGGCAGCCTCGTCGTGCGATCATTCTTCTCACTGCCATCACTGCGGAGTCGGCGCTGAGCGAGCCGGCGACTTCTAGATGTATGGCTCGCGTCGTGAGACATGTGAAGATGGCCACATATCTCTTTTGTCGGTTCCGTCCGACGGTCACTGAAAGGGGTCCGAAGTAATCTACCCCGGTGAAGGTGAAGGGTCGCTTATGGTGAGCTAAGCGACACGCTGGCAGGTCCCCGGTTCTTGGATGCGGTGGTACTTGTGTCTTCATCCTGCAGAATAGGCATCTTCTCAGTATTGCGCGTGTGATAGGGCGCAGTCTTAGTACCAAGTACTGTTGTCTGCATTCGTTGACGGTGGCTTCTACACCGGCGTGGTGGAGTTGCCGATGTACTGCTTGTATCCAGAGCTTGACCGTGGGATGATCACCGTCGATTACCAGCGGGTTCTTGAACTCGTCCTTCATGTCTTGAACCGCTCGAATACGGCTTCTGAGTCTGAGTTCGCCGTTTATTGACTCGACGCTGAGTTGGTGAAGGCGACTTTCTTTGTTGGTCTGTTTCCCGTTGTTGAGACTGTCTATTTCCTCTGTGAAGGACTCTTCTTGAGAAGACTTCATCAGGAGCTCTTCAGCTGTCTTGAGTAGCTCGGCTGTCACTGGCAATAGTTTTCTATTTTCTTGTGGCGATTTCTTTATCGTCGTAGGTACCCGTTGTTTCACTGTAGTTTTGTTCTTCTTCCAGGCGGGATCGGCTTCTTTATTCTTCTTCGTTCTTCTGAAATTGACTCTTTGTTTGGTAGCTCTACAGAGTTGAATGAACTGTAGAACACGTGCTGTTGAGTATCGGAGTCGGTCCCAGCTGGAGAACTTCGTTGGATCAGGTAGACCCTCTGCAAGCCTCAGTTTTCTCTTGTCGTTCACGTGATGTGTCTTCTCTTCATCGGAAGGTTCTTCTGCTGTTGTCCTCGTAGTTTCAGTCGGCCAGGAGTCTTCTGTCAGGTATAGAAAGTCTGGTCCTCTGAACCACCGATGATCTCTGTTGAATGTTGCAGGTACATCTCGTGTGGCGTCGTCCGCCACGTTCAGCTTCGTCGGGACCCAGCGCCAGTCGTTGACCTTAGACGTCTCTTCTATGGCTGCTAGGCGATGAGCCACGTAGGGTTTGTACGAACGTGACCCCGTTCGTATCCAAGTCAGTACGGTTTTGCTATCTGTCCAGAATACTGTTCGATCAGGCTTCCTCTCGTGTTCTTCCACCACTGTCTCTGCTAGTCTGGTGCCCATAACTGCTGCTTGCAACTCCAGTCTTGGGATTGACGTCAGCTTCAACGGCGCCACTTTCGCTTTGGCTATGATGAGGGATAGGTTGACCTCGCCGTCTGACGTCACGGCTCTCCAGTAGAGGACCGCAGAGTAGGCAGACTCGCTGGCGTCGCTGAAGACGTGGAGTTCTAGGGAAGCGGCGTCGCTGTAGTCGAGATATCGCCGCGGGATTGCTACTTCGTGGAGGTTCTTCAGATGCTCCATCCATGTCTCCCACTGCTCTGCCAGGTCTTCGTCGATCTTGTCGTCCCACGCCGTTCCTCTGCGCCAGACTTCCTGAAGGAGTTGTTTCGCCCTGATGGTGACAGGTGAGGCGAATCCGAGAGGGTCGAAGAGTGACATCACTATTCTTAGTGCTTCCCTTTTCGTCGGCTGTTTTCCTTCTATGAGTGTCGATGGTATTCTGGTTAAGTTGAGGTTGAAGGTGAGTTCGTCTGAGTTGATCTTCCATATGACCCCCAGGACTCGTTCAGTCTTCTCCTCCGATCTGTAGAGTTCTATGTCTTCTGTTTGTTTATCTTCTCCGAGTGATTCTAGGAGCGACGCTGAGTTCGATTTCCACTGTTTCAATTCGAAGCTGGCCTTCATGTGTACTTCTCGTACACTCTTCGTAATTCGTTCGGCGTCTTCGAGGCTTCTGAAGCTGTCTAAATAGTCGTCGACGTAATGCTTCTCTATGATGGCAGCTGCGGCTTCTGGGTAAGCTTCCTCGTGCTGCTTGGCGTTCAAGTTCTTGACGTAGATTGCTGTCGAGGGCGAACTCGATGCTCCGAAGATTAACGACTTCATTCTGTACTCTTCTGGAGGCTTGTCGTCTCGTCGGTCCCCACGCCACAGGTATCGCAGTGCGTCTCTGTCTTCTTCTCGCAGTCTGACCTGCATGAACATCTCCTTGATGTCCGCCGTAACTGCGATCATATGTTGCCGGAATCGCATGACGACGCCTGGTAGTGACCGCAGTAGATCCGGACCTTTGAGTAGCATGTCGTTGAGAGCCACCCCTTTGGTCTTGGCTGCGGCGTCGTGGACTACTCGAAGTTTCTTTGGTTTCATCGGGTTGGTAACTGCGAAGTGCGGCAGGTACCAAGTCTTGTTAGCTGTCTTCTGTTTTGGGGCAGGTTCAGCGTATCCTTTTGTGATGAGAGCGTCCATCTGTTCGACGTACTTCTTCTTCAATGTGGGTTCACGATCAATTTTCTTTTCTATATTGAAGAGCCTTTTCAGTGAGTTTTCGTAGTTGTCTGGGAAGTTGACATCTTCTTTGCGCCAGAGAAGACTGGTCTGGAATCTTCCTTCTTCTATCTTCGTCGTGGTCTTCTCTAGGATACGAAGTGCTCGCTCTTCCGGATCAGTCTTCGGTCTCTTAGGGTTGATGCAGAGTGCGTCCATCTCGAAGTATTTCTTCACGAGGTCTTCTAAGTCTTCTTCTTCTGGATCTTCTGTGACGTGTGACACGAAGTCGATCTTCTGACCAAAGGTTCGTGTCTGGCTACCGTGGAGTACCCAACCTAGCGGCGTGAGAGATGCCACTGGGTGGTTGTTGTCCCCTCTTCTTAGTTCTGTTGTTAGCAGGAGATGCCAGTTGTCCTGCCCGATGAGTACTCGTGGCTTCGCGTTGGTGTACGTGAGATGTCCTCGGATGTCCGATAAGTGTTGACACCCTTCTACTAATTCTTGTGGAACCCGTTGAGACGAGACTTGCAGGTTCTTCACTGTGCGTGCTTGTATCTGTTCTTCATGATCGTTGAGTCCCTTCAGCTTTATGACGACTCTTCTGGATGCTGACTCTGACGTCTTCATGTCGTTGATGGTTTCTATCTTCAGCGGGTCTATGGGGCCTGTTGCTCCGATGCTCGTCGCTAGACTATCGTCGACAAGCGTGACTGTTGACCCGTCGTCCATCAGCGTGAAGGTGTTGACAGCTCCTTTCGGCCCCTCCACCTGGATCGGGAGGATCTTCAAGTACGATTGTTTCTTGACCGTCCAAGTCGAATTGATGACTTCTGTTGCCTCTTCTTTTGCTTCCGCTTTCTCTGCTTTCTTGTCATAGTGCAGCATCTTGTTATGAGAGTACTTGCAGCTGTTGATTCCGCATGACTTCGGTCGGCAGTTGTGTGTCTTGCTTCTGTAGCGGAGGCACCTGAAGCAGAGGCGTTTCGTCTTGGCCATGTCCCATCTTTCATTCACGTCCAACTTCTTGAATTGTTCGCATTCTGTAGCGTTGGTATGTCCCGTGTTTTCACATATGAGGCACTTCGATGGTGTTGTCTTCTCAGTCACGTTGTTGACCCTTTGCGTCCTCTTCTGTGGTGCCGCTGTAGCCGGTGCTGCCACCTGTTCAGGCAGCGCGTAAGGTCCGCACAACTCTGCTTCCCTCTTGAAAAACTTCTCGATCTTGATGAGGCAAGGATCTTCACGTGGCTGCGTGGCTGAGAAGTCGTAGTATCTATACCGTAGAGTCGGTGTCAGCTTGTCGACTATTGTCTTCGCGAGTTCAGGATTGTACATGTAGTTGAAACAACCCAAAGTCTTCAATGTTGCTACTACGTTGGAGATCTTAGTGGCGAATATGCAGATGTCCCTCGGTGACTCAGTAAGACGTGGTAGGCCTCGAAGCGTCTCCATCTCCAGCATGGCTATTGACTCTGGTCTTCCGAATCTTGACTCCAAAGTCTTCATCACTTCGGCTGGGTGTGCGTTGGTTATTAGTAGACCTTCAACTGCTTCTTTGGCTTTCCCTCTCAGGTTTCTTCTAAGTCGATTTGTATTTTCAACTGTGCTGAACATCGCTTCTGTTTCGTAGTAGGCGGCGCGGAATGGTAGCCATTCCTGATGAGCCCCACTGAAGATCGGCAACTCGACGAACTTAGGTCGATGAGAGACGTTGACAGCTCGGGTGATGGCTTCAGCTAGGAGGGCTAAGTCGGTTTGGCCTCCCGCCGGTAGCTGACGTGTTTCTTCCTGCTTCGCTGCCATTGGTTCTTCTATGTGGACAACCGTTGGTTCTTCTATGGGGCGGTGAGGTTCGTTGGCGATCGCTAGTACCGGACGATTCACTTGATTGTCCAACCAGCTGTCCACTCTTGCATTAACTTCTGACTTCGTGTAGAGGGAGACGTCGTCTTCTTCCTCTTCTGAGTCTTCTTTCTCCAATGTTGCTAGGCGTGCTGCGGCTAACTCCACTTGCAGGCGTAGTAATTCTTCTTTTGCTTTCGCAATCTTGAGCTGTTTTGTTCTGCTGTGAGTAGATCCCCCCCCTCCCCCCATGTTGCTAGGTGGGCGGAGATCCTGTAGTCCGGTCGGTTTTGGTGGACCGGTGACGTTCTTCTTGGCTCGCTTCACTGTAGAGGTTTCTGTTTCTTGGCGAGCTTCACTGGTGACAACAGTAGCGGGTGGCTTCATCAGCTGTTTGGCCTTCGCACTTGGAGTTAGCGTCGTCGCGGCCGATGGGGTTACTGAAGGAACGGCGGCGCTGTCGAGGTGCGAGGCGGGTGGCCCGGTTGCGGCTGAAGTGGAAGCGGCGGTGTCGGCGGTCGAGGTGGTTGCGGCGGTCGCAGAAGTCCCGGTGGATGGCTCAGTTGCCGCGGAGGTGTCTGTCTGTCCCGAAGTCTCCGTGGCGGTCGTCCCTGTTGCTGTCGATTCCGTGCTGGCTTCTGCGCTGGTACCGGTCGCCGAGGTAGTGGCCTCGGACGACGACGGCTTCTGTTCACCCGACGGCTTGCGGCTTCTATCTATTGAACGCGTAATGGCCATACTGTCAGCTGATTTTCTTCAAATATCTTGAGAACGCTTCTTATTTTTCGAAGAAATCTTCCCTAAGACGTGAAGTCTTCTTGTCTTGAATCTTGAAACGCTTCTTATTTCCCGGAGAAATCTTCCCTAAGACGTGAAGTCTTCTTGTCTTGAATCTTGAAACGCTTCTTATTTCCCGGAGAAATCTTCCCTAAGACGTGAAGTCTTCTTGTCTTGAATCTTGAAACGCTTCTTATTTCCCGGAGAAATCTTCCCTAAGACGTGAAGTCTTCTTGTCTTGAATCTTGAAACGCTTCTTATTTCCCGGAGAAATCTTCCTTATTGATGTTCCCCACAATATCCGGCGCTCGAAGGACCATTAAATGTGGCATACAGCCTCATTTGCTATACTGGGTTGGTGAGGAATAAAACCACTGGTTGACTTCTTTCTTCTATATTAGATGTTTTCTTCAAGATGGCTTCCCGCTGACTGGTGTCGGTCGGCTTTGTTTTTTTTTGTGGCCTCTCGCAGGTCAACCTAGGAGGTTGTCGGCTGCTTAACCGGTCTTGCCTGTGGCGGCCTCGATTCGAGAATCAAAGCCTCCAGCCAGGGCTTACTTAACTAACTTATAAACTAAGCGACTACACGCTAAGGGCACCCCCTGTGGGGTACGGACCTCGGCTTAGGGCGTCGCTGGGGGGGGGCAGCAAGGGACGGGCTGGATCGCACAAAGATATTATTATTATTAACGGGGAATTTTAAAACTACGGCTCAGCGGCGCGGGCTGGCTCGAGCAAAGGACGGGGAGGACGTTGACGGGTCTGTCGCGGCGGGCCTCGGCGGCGAGGACGGAATGACGGCGGTCTGTAATGTCTACGAACTGTACTGGTTTCCTTACGGCTCTCTTGGAGCAGGGTAATGGGGTCGTCGGGGGTGACAAGAGTATGCCTAGGACGGCGAATCTTTGAGATGAGGGAGGGTTCATATCGGGCGGCCGATACGATAAGGGGGTTGCGGTGTTTCACAGCAGTATCGAAGAAACGCTTGCACAGGCGTTTCATGAACTGCTGGATGGTGGGGATTTTGAGATCTAAGTGTAGATTCTCATTTCGGACGTAATAAGGGGCACCGAGGATTTTACGGAGGGTCCGATTTTGGAGGGTCTGCATCCTATGGAGGAAACGGGGCTTGGCGTGTGCGAAGATAGCACAGGCATATGTCATAATCGGGCGGATTACTGCTGTGAAGAGGCGCAGCTTGCACTTAAGTGATAATTTGCTGCGAGCAGTCATGAGATAGTGGAGCCTACCTTGAGCGAAAGCGGCTCGCGAGCGAGCCTGCTTTATGTGCTCGGCGAAGGTCAAGTGCTGATCTAGGATCACTCCGAGGTACTTGGCTTGCTTCTCCCAGGGGATTGGCTTGCCGTACATGGTGATCGGAGGGGGAGGGAGGACGGACTTCCGCTGTTTCGAGTAGAGTAGTGTTTATCAGGGTTAACCTCTATTCTCCATTTCCGGAACCATTTGCCCAAAATGTTTGCGGAGGTTTGGAGATTGCGAGCGATAACTCTGGGGTCACGACCGGTGTAGTAAATTGCCGTGTCGTCGGCGAATAGAGCCAACTGGGCCTTTTTACTCTGGGGAATGTCGCTGGTGAACAGCGTGAAGGCTAAGGGGGATACTACGGAGCCTTGCGGGACTCCTGCTCGGATGGGGTGGGGGGTGGAGAGGGCACCCTCAATTCGATAGCGGAAGGTGCGATTCGACAGAAAGTCTCGCATGATGAGCACGAGACGGTCTGGCACTCCGAGTTGGTATAGCTTATATAATAAGCCATTGTGCCAGACCTTGTCGAATGCTTTCGCTATATCGAAATACAAGACACCCGTCATCGTATTACGCTGGAAGCCAGCGCTTAGGTGCTCTACGATGCGGTGGACTTGGTGGATGCATGAGTGCTCGGTACGGAACCCGAACTGCTCATTAGGAATGAGACCCTTGGATTCGGCAAAATCTTTGAGACGCTTATAAATAAGCCTCTCGTAGACTTTACCGAGAACATTGAGGAGACTGATGGGGCGGTAGCTGGAAGGGTCAGACTTGGGCTTGCCTGGTTTGGGGATACCGATAACGGTGGCCTGCTTCCATGCTTGGGGGAAGATATTATTGCTTAATGCGCCATTGAAGATGGCGGTCATTAGCATTATAAGTTGGGGAGGGAAGAGTTTGAACACTCTGTTCGTGATACCGTCGGCGCCGGGGGCTTTCCGGGGTTGAAGTTTTTTGATGATATCCTCCACCTCGTCGGGAGTGACGGGGGGTAGAGGGTTATCAGGGTCTTCAACGGGAGGGAGGGAGGCTCTACGTTCGACTTCAGCGTCCACCATGTCGATGTGAGCTTGGTCTACTAGTTGAGAGCTAGGCGAGCATTGGGCTTCGAGGCTGTCGGCTAGGCATTCCGCTTTTTCAGAGTTGTCGAAAGCGACACTCTTGTCAGGGCGGGTGAGCGGAGGGATAGAGGACTCTTCAGTGGAACGTAATTTCCTCTGAAGTTGCCAGAAGGCGTGATGAGTAGGCTCGAGTTCGCTAAGCGTCTTGTCCCAGCGGGCGGAACGCAGCTCGGTCATGCGTTTCTTAACAGCACGCTGTAATCTACGCATGTGAGCCTTGTTAGCGTCGCAGGGAAAAGCGCTGTACGCACGGATGGCTGCGTTCTTCTCGGTCATCAGAGCCCGTACATCGTCCGGAATTTTCCAGCGACGGTCCTCCGTCGCTGGAATCTCCCTTGAACATTCGTTCAGGACGGATTGTACGTGATCAGTGAGCGAGTCGATCGCAGCCGTCGTGTCAGCGACTGAGTCGATGTGGTCAGGGATAGAATCCAATTGAGGTGACGTGGTAGATTTCAGTCTTTCGCTTACTTTCTTCCAGTCAGTGATCAATTGGGACGGGGGAGGCTGGCCGGGGTCGAGATTACCCGAGCGGGAGCCTAGGTGCATGATCACGGGGCGATGATCGGAGTTAAGCTCGTGTATTGCTTCTATAGATTGTAAACGGAGGTTTACATTCTTCAGGAGCGCTACATCGAGGACGTCGGGGCTATGGTTGGGATTTAGGGGGAAGTGAGTGTGACACATCGGGGCGATGATGTCAAAGTTAAGGGATGCACCAAGGTTGAACACGACCTTACCTCTAGGGTTGGTCGTACTACTGTTCCAGGCGGGATGTTTAGCATTGAGATCGCCCGCTAGTATAACGGAGTCACTCAAGCCAAAGAGGGCGGTGAGGTCTCTAGTGAGAGCGATGGACTCGTCTGGCATACGAGACGAGGAAGTCGGTGGGGGATAGTAGGCGGAGATGACAGTGATCGGTTGATGACCAGTCATGCCTACTCGACAGGCTGCGTATTCTAAGAAAGAACAGGGCGCGGGTGGGGTTAGGGGGATACAGTACAGTTCCTTCCTGTAGTAAATGAGGGTGCCACCACCGTGGCAGCGAGATCTATCGTTGCGAACTATGCGATAGTTGGCAATTTTAGGATCTTTACGGTGGGGTTTGAGGAATGTTTCCTGGATAAGGAGAATGTCTAACTGATGGTCGCGGAGAAAAGTGGCGATCTCATCTCTCTGATTGATAATGCCGTTGGCATTAAAGAAGCCTAATTTAAGGGATCGCGGTTTGGAAGAACAAATTCTTTGATGTCTATCCATCAAGAGTTATTGAGGGTAATTTGTCGAGTTCGGCCGTGACCGACTCATATTTTGAGAATAGCGCAGCTCGCTTAGCGAAGTCGAGCTGGCCATTTATTTCAGCTAGGGTTAGCTCATCAGCTAAATCCCTAGCATCCTGCGTCATAAAGATGCGGTAGTTGTCCAGAATGATCTGGCCAACGGTTCTGCGTGGGAACGCAGCCGCTCTTTGGGGAGTTTTTGCGGCCACGGGGGCCACAGAAGCGGGGGCAGGCGCTGGAATGGGCTTGGCCATTAGCGCTGGGATGGGCTGTGAGACCGCCAAAGCCGGGAAGGCTTTGTGATGGTTCAACAGATTCCATGGGGATGGTCTCTGGGGTGCGAGACGTTCGGGGAGTTGGGAAGAGGGGGCTTTCCCAGATGGAACTTCCCTCTGTTGGCGAGCAGCAGCACGCTTTGCCAGCTTGGGAGGGATTTTGGGGGCTTTAGGGCAGCCACGGTAGTTAGCCGGGTGCCCGGCTTGACCGCACAGTACACAGCTGGGTGGCTCTGTGCAGAGTGTGCGGTCCTTGGGCCGAGGGCAGTCGCTCGTGCCATGCTCGCCCAGACACTTAACGCATATGGGTGTAGCGTAGCAGTTCCGCTGCGAGTGGCCATATAATTGGCAGCGGTGACACTGACCGACTATCGTCGGTCTGAAAGGCTTCTCAATGGAGATGCCAGAGAGGGAACACACCGACTTGACTTTGAAGATCGGGTGGTGCCCTTCGGTGGGGTCGCATACGACAAGTACCATGTCGTAGAGCTCGCTTCCTCTCGCCTTATGAAGGCGGTGGACAGCGGACACGGGGATGTTCTGCGCCAGGAGGTCGGACTTGATGTCCTCGGTGGCGATCTCTTTGGGGACACGTCTTATAACCACTCGGGTTGGCGTGTCTTCGGGGAGGGAATACGTGTGAAAGGAGATTTTCCTATCACGGAGGACTTTGGTTAGTTCCCGATAGTCATTTGACGTCGGGACCTGAACCTTAATGCCTTGTTGGCAAGAGCGGGCGTTCGTGTAGTTGATCTTGCGATCACTACACATTTTGGACACATCTGTCCACTTCGCCTTGTCCTGGATGTACAAGGGCGGAGGGGGGCGCTGCTTCTTTGGCTGAGTGCCAGAAGCGGACGGAGGGCAGCTAGCCTGCGAAACGGGGGCGGGCTGGGTAACAGGGGCGGGCTGGGTAGCGGGGGCGGGAGGAGACACTACGGTCTTCTTTGCTTTGGAGGCCTGCGCGGCCTTTCGGGCTTTCCTCTTGCCCCCTAGGACGACTTGGAAGTCGTCCTCGGAGGAGGAGGAATCAGTGGACTGCTCGGAGTCCGAGGCGGAGGAATGCGACGTTGAGTCGCTGGCGGGTACTGACGTGTCCATAGCCTCATTGGCAAAATGGGCTACTAAAAGGGGAGGCATAGAAGCCTTTCCCGGTAAGGGGCGGGGACAGGGGGACGGCGGGGACGGACCTGAGTCCGTGTTGGCCGGGAATGGCGACAATACGTCACTAAAATCGGTGACGCTCGTCGGAACGGGAGGAGGGGCGCTTTTAATTAAAGCGATTTTCTCGCCATATTTGGCGAGAAAATCGGGGTCCTTGAAAAGGACCTCTTTGACGAACGCTAAGATAATAGCGTCCGTCATGACTAGGGTGGGATTGGGCTTTGTTACATTAGTTGTAACTCTCCTATGCCTAATACCCTACGTCCCCGGGTGGACGGGCCCGGGGGTGTGTGACCCTCCCAGTAAGGGTTTGCTAACTGGGAGGTGTGTACCTAATGGTGAGCCCTAAGCTTGAAACCGATCGCCAATCTTAATGTGCGATCGGGCCCTACCAGGGTCTGGTGCGAAGGGATAGACACCCCAACCGACACCAGGTGTGTAGCTGAAAGAGAACTCGGAGTAATAGGTTTGACTAGGAGATCCCCCAAGGCCAAAACCTAGCTCCCGACTCCAAATGACTGCCTAGCCCTGAAGGGGTTCGGCGGGTGTATTGGGGCAACACCCCCTTGACGTTGTTGACACCGTTAGGTTTCCCGTCAAGGACCACGAAACTGTGGATTTTCCCTGAAGGGGCACACGTTTATCGACTGTTTCCGTAAGGAAAAGTCTATCCTCCACTGCCTTGAAAAAGGCGGCTTCGGATCGCTGGTGCGGTCGGCGACCACGATGACGTCACGCGGGGTGACGTAACACGACACAGAGCACGGAGCGGGCGCGGAGCACAGAGCGGCACGACCGTTCGGGGCGAGCGTCGGGCGAGAATGAGTGTCGGTCGGCCAAAATGTTCCTACTTTTATACAATTTTTCGTAAGTCTAATTTAATGTCTAACCAATCACAAAAAATCACATTAAAATCGTTAGCCAATCAGAGCTAAGCAAGAAATTGTGCAATTTCCTTAAGTATCTCGAAACTTTACCGTAACGAGAACCGCGCGACAATATTGCTCGATTTGCGCTAAGTTTACATAGTTAGACTATGTATTTATGGTTTTTATACACTAATTAAACAACAAGAACATAAATAAAATACAAACATAACATAAAAACACTATTTCTTTACCTAACACTAAGTCTACTATATGTACAAGGTAAGTTCACTATCTATACAACTAAGGAGAAACATTGCACTTATTCACTTAAACTATTATTGTTCGTAATCACTTTGTTATAGGTTTATCAGCGTCTATGTATCACTTATGTACTGTTCACTATGCACTATATATTTTAGTTGTCCCGCACAATTTTAAAAGTATCGATACAATAACATCTGTCAAAACGTGTTACGGTGGCTATCAAAGGCACCAGTGGCTAATGACGTCCCTGCAGTTGGTCACTGAAAATGAGGCAACACGAAACTAGTGCACTAAAACCGCACGAACGCCGGCGTTCGTGCGCCATTAACTTACTATTGTGTCTCTAATTACGCTACTCCAAAAGTTAAATACTTTCAAATGGAACCACGCTCTGCTACCAATTTGTGAGGGATTTTTAATAGTAAAATATACAAGATCTTTTTTACCAACGACTTATATTTTAGTACATATATATCGATGTTTTTTACATTCTATATAACGATGTTTTTTACATTCCTTTTATTTGACACAGTTATTTTATTAGTAACTAAGGTAACGGGTAAACATGCAGTGTCACTTTGTACTGGATGGCCAGTACTAACATAAAATTGGTGTAGTTTTGTATCACAAGTGTCTGCGCAACTGGAATAATATATGTGGAATCATTGAAATAGGCGCGATCTCGGTAAAATGGAGCTGAGAATTTTATTGTAGTTTTAGCTACCTCAGCGAAGTTTGCTGAGAAGGCTGAGTCGATACATTTGCTGCCAATTACCAAAAACATTAGAATGTGTTACACCCGCATTCTAACGTAAAACATAAAAACAAAAAAGAAACAACTATGATATTCGAATACGCAAGAAAACATGGACGAAAGACTAGGTGATATGGTCGAAGAACTGTAGCCTTCCCTAAGGGGAAACAGAAAAAAAAATGATTTTGACATGTTGGTTTAGGTCACAGCACAGAGTACTTTGATAATAGGTATATGGTTTAGGTTTAGATCCAAATATATTACCATACCCTGATATCCATATATTACCAAAGTACTCTGTGGACATGGTATAGATCGTCTTTTAATTTTTTTAAACAGTTAAATTGTAATAAACATAGTTAAATTGAAACAAACAACTTGATATTTACACAATTAGTAAAAAAAAAAAATGGAAAAGCTACCGTTGTGCAGGCTATGTTTAGCGGAGAACGTTCGCATGTATGTAGTGGTAAACAAAGACTTGCATGAACTGTATGAGAGGCTGACTGATAATCCGGTAAGTTTTATCCTGGACTTGTATTAATAAGATAAAATTCTCCTATCTACCTCGAGTAAGAATCTATCAACACTTTCTCCGTGTGAGTAGAGGCGTACAGCAAGCAGTACTAACCACTCACGTTGTCCTTAACAGCATCATTCCCTTGCAACTATCACAATATATTTATGTACTGCGCAACATGTCGCGCTCCATACACCTCTATGAGTCCGGCATCTCAGTAGTCCCCCCTTTCCATAGGATACATCTTTCTCACAGTCCATCCATTGTTTCTGTGGTCATCCCCTCTCATGTAACTTATCACCTTCACACTCTTAAACTTTACTAACTAAGCTTATGATTCTCTGTATCACGTTTGAATGTAATTTATTCATAGAAAAAAATAGTTGAAGGCAAGTTTTGTTGCAGTTTGTAACTGAAGACAGTAGACCAATGCTCGCTTGTTTCATCTGCTGCACTAAACTGAAGCAATGCTGCCAACTGCAGAGAAAATGTCTGGAAGCTGAAGAGCTGCTCACTCAGATGGTGAATGAGGATTATGAGGTGAGGCATTTGTTGGAGTATTAAGAGTGGGTGATGCTGTAAAGTTATCTTAACCTTACAGTATCAGGAACTTTCTTAGGAAACTCCTTAACTTGAGTAGTTGCTAATTGTATTCATTTAATTAAAAAAAGATTAAAGTCAGAAGAAGAAAACAGGCAATTAACTTAAAAACTGTTTCATGCCACTCCCCTGTCTATCTCTAACATCCACCCTGTATAGGTGGGATACCGGACTAACAGCTTAATTTTTTTCTGAAGTCCAGTTGAGGCTCGATGTGTAATGCATCCGGACTTATCTAATACTTAAGTTATCTTTTTGCAGCTAAATTCCCCTTTTATAGGGGAGTTAGAAGACCATGTTGGGTGTTTTAATGGGTTGATTCTATCACCCATGGAGCATGTAAGCATAGAATCTGATGATGAATATCAAACAGAATGTGATGCTATCAATGAAGAATTACCAGCTGTTTGTGAGAGACTAGATGATGTCATTAAGCTAGAGGAGGAACATCAAAGTGATGGTATGTTTTTAAGAACTAGAAATCTAACTATCGATACCAATGTTATGAGAGGTGAAGTGGTTTGCTTATAATGTTTATAAAAGGTAATGACACCGGATCATTTAGTGATACCATTAGTTGAATTCTTTCAGTGATAGTCACTGAGGTAGGCCACAGGGGCGAAGCTGTGCGAAAAGCTAGTAAATGATTTTGACTGGCATGTTGGTCTAGTGGTTAGTGACCCTGACTGCTATGCCGTAGGGCATGGGTTTGATTCCCACCCAGGACAAATGTTTGTGTGATGAGCATGATCATTTGTTCTGTGTCTGGGTGTAATTTATCTATTATATGTATGTATTTAGAAATATATAAGTATGTTTATCAGTTGTCTAGTACTCATAACACAAACTCTGCTTAGCTTGGGACTAGACGGCGTTGTGTGATAGTTGTGGAGTATGTATATAAATGCAAATAAAAAAATGCAAAGGTTTACTACAAGCAATGGGGCGCAACATGCCATGTGTGTTACAAGTAGATAGAGTTTCAAACAGTATACTGTGCTCCAAAGTTGTCGCTTTGCACAAATGATATTGTAAGCGACAGTTCACAATTAGCATACACAGACGGCTGTACCCATTAGCAATCATTCACACTACATTCATCAATATATATAAAAGGAGAAACTGACTGACTGACATATCAACGCACAGCCAAAACTACTGGGACTAGGAGCGGGAAATTTTACACAAGGCTTCATTTTATGACGTAGGCGAGCACTAAGAGAGTATATTTGGATAGATGGTATATTTGGTTTTGGTTATTGGTCCATTTGTTCCGACTAATATCTGAAACAGCTAGACTGATTTTGATGGGTTATTCACTGACGGATAAAAAATTTTACAAGCAGTTACGTAGGCTACTTTTCATTTCTTCTTAGGCTCAAAATTTTACGTAACTTTCAATGTGGGATGTAGCTAATGTTATAACAAGTACCTTAATTCACTTTTTACAGTACATGAGATGTAAAATCGTGAGATCTTAATTCCCAGGGAGAGTGTACATTTCCGAAAAGTTTGGACTGATTTTGTCGGAATTTTCACTGACTGATATCTGATATAAAAGCGGTGATTTGGGGTAGTTTTCATTTTCCGCGGGAGCGGGATTTCATAATACGGGATAAGTCTTCGAAATGGTTGAACTTTGATGGGACTTTCGTTGGGATATAACAAATGTTATAATGAATTAATGAGTAACTTAATCTACTTTTTATGTTACCGCGGGGCTTAATCTTCGAGGGGGGGTATCTTAATTCTCGCGGGAGGGAGTTTAACTTAATTCCCGGGGATACGGGACATCTTCGAAACGGCTGGACTGACTTTGAGGGACTTTCACTGACAGATAGCTGATGTTACAAGGATTTAACTTAGGGTTTTTTTTTTAATTTTCCTGCGGGAACGGGATTTCAAAATACGGGATACGTCTGCGAAACGGTTCAACAAAAGTTGATGGGACTTTCATTGGGAAATAGCTAATATTATAATGAGAACCCTAAGCTCATTTTATATTCTCGCGGAAAAGGGGCTTAATTCCAGCGGTGGGGGGGACATCCTGATTCCAGGGGAGAGGACATCTCCGAAACAGTTGAACCGATTGTGTCGGGACTTTCAATGACGGAAAGCTTTTTTTATGTTTTTGATCATCTAATAACTTCGGAGAGGGAGAGCGTGCCGAGTACTTTTACTGAGTAAAACCACACCTAGGTTCTTTCAGTTGCTCTTTGCGTCCTAGGACTACAGGTTACCTTTTCAGAAGTCCTCCTGAGACCCTAGTAGGCATCGGCCCTGCTGGGTCATGATATCTCTTTGAGGAATGCGTAGTACATGACGCGCTGTCGACGAGTTTGGCTCGAACCGGACAATAGCCGGACGGCCAGACTGCGAGCTACAGATTGCACGTCGCACGAAAGCCCGTGCCTACGGTGGCTGGTAATCGGAGTTACGGCTGTCTCCATCATTAGCATTACTGCTTCGCAGAAGGAGTCGACCGCTACCCATTTCCCCTCGCTCCGGACCATGCCCTGGACCAGGGCCGGGCGCGAGAGTTCACCGCCGCCGATTGCCCCCACGAGGACCTGGTGGTGCTACAACCGTGCAGGGCAGGAACCTCCCAAACTTACCAAGTCCGGTAAGGTTCTGCGTCATGCGGAAGGTGAGGACGCCGTGACACCTCTCCAGCCACTCCTCAAAGAGGGGACTTACCACCATGATTATGGTGTGTCCAACTGACGGATAATTGGTGTTACCAGATACTCTTGTAAAGTAGCCTAAGCTATTACTTAGGCTACTTTTCATGCTCCCGCGGGAACAGGGCTTAGTTCCCAGGGGAGAATATATCTCTCAACTGGATAACATGTTTTTACGCGATAATAAATGACATATTTCCTATTTTTTTTTAATATGGTTATGATATACCATTTTGGAATCCTCATGATGAGCCCTTTAATTTGATACCCATATTGCAGTATTCAAAAAAAAAAAATTCTTTTTGCTCTAAATTGTGACGTCTCACATTCGTTATGTTGTTTTTTAACCGACTTCAAAAAAAAGGAGGAGGTTATCAATTCGGTTTTATTTTTTTTTTTTTTTTTTTTCATAATTTTTTTTTTTTTTTTTTATCATCATTTTTTTTTTTTTTTTTTTTTTTTTTTTTTTTTAATTTGTGTTACCTCAGAACTCCGTCGTTTATGGACCGATTTGCAAAATTTTTTTTCCCTTTATAGGATATGCTTCCAGATTGGTCCCATTTTTTTCAAAATCCAGTTCTGATGATGGAATCCATGAGGAATCGAGGGAACTCCTCAAAAATTATAGGCAACCCTATGGTAATTTTAGTATTTTCATCAAGAACTTAAGCATTTACAGTCAAAAAGTAACATTTGATGAAGTGGAACTGATGAAGAAGACCAGAAATGGTCAACGGAACTTCATACTCAAATAGATATCACATTGAAGATATAGTTAAGCGACTATGACAATACAAATAAATGAATGATTCTGAATAGTTACGTTGAAAATGGTATCATCGAAGTGATCTGATGATGATGATGGAGCCGGAAGGTAGGCACTGGAACTCCGTAATTAATCAATGTAACCTAGCCGTGTTTGGACTCATTAGAATTGTCATGAGATGCACTTTGGCTATAAGGTACTATCGAACTGATCTGATGATGGAGCCGGAAGGTAGGCACAGGAACTCCGTAATTAATCAATGTATCCTAGCCGTGTTTGGGCTTATTAGAATTGTCGTGTGATGCTCTTTGGCTTGTTCGATAGTACCTTAGTACTATCGAACTGATCTGATGATGGAGCCGGAAGGAGGAAGGTAGGCACAGCAACTTTATAATAAAACAATGTAACCTAGCAGTATTTGGGTTAATTGGAATTGTCATTAGAAATAGGCACTCTGTTTATAAGTGTATCGCAACTAAAAAGTGTGAAATAAAAACTTTTTAGAAAAAAAAAATAACCGACTTCACTAAAAAAAACACTAAAAGGATCAAAATAACTTTAATTTCGGAAGTCGGTGTTAAATAAGAAACAAACAATACCGAGAAACACCGACATCCGAAATTAAAGTTATTTTGATCCTTTTAGTGTTTTTTTTAGTGAAGTCGGTTATTTTTTTTTTCTAAAAAGTTTTTTTTTTTAACGTAACCTATCTAAGAACACTTGGGTTATCTAGACGAATCTAACAATATCCTAATTATGTAAATCCGTTCAGAGATTTGGAAGACATGAGGTTATAATGAATATTACATATATACATTTCTATATACAAAATACGCGCGAAAAACATAACCCTTGCAGTCGGGTAAATAAGGTTTCTATTATTTGTTTTTCAAAATTACACTTATAAAACGAATTGGGGGGGTGTTAAAGGTTTTATGGAAAGCATTTTATTCCTTGGGTGAGCTAACTTGAAACTTGGCACATTTTTTTTTATTTGATATAAACCAGTGCTTGACTGCGAACCCACCTGATGGTAAGCAGTGATGCAATTGTTGATGGTGAGGCGCACTGTTTTATTAAGAGCCTATTCACTCTAGCCTTGAAAACAACTAAATTATAATTGGACGGGAAGACCGCAGCAGGCAAATTGTTCCAGTCCTTCGATGTACGCGGTATGAACGACGAAGCGAAACGCTTAGTCCGAACCATAGAAGTTTCAACAACCTAATTGGATTTAACCAAATCTGGAGCACCAATTAGCCTTTTAGCACGCCTTTCCACCGAGTCCAAAGCTGTTAGATGGCATTTTGCAGCACCAGCCCATATGTTGCTCCAGTACTCCACACACGATTGGACCTGTACTTTGTATAACATTAGAAACAGTCCCGGTGTGAAGTACCGCTGGACCTTTGTAAGAACGCCTAGTTTCCTAGTAGCTACTTTGGCTTTCGACTCAATGAACCGCCCAAAATTTAGGTCTGAGGAAATTTCAACTCCCAAGACCTGAAGGCGGTCGGTACACTCCAGGGATACATTCCGAAAAGTAGGAGTCAAGGTGAACGGGCTCCTTTTGGCGGTGAACAGGCTTGTGTTTTGGCGACGTTGAATCCCACCAGATTGGTTTCGCCCCACTTGGAGACTGTCTGAAGTGAGATATTCGTACACTCTACTATAGCCTCTCGTTCGGAGTTCGGACCGGATTAGCTCCTCACTAGCCCGGGCACTTGACAGGTATCTCTCTATAAATGTGCTATCATCTGCATACCCATAGATATCGGGCATCAGCTGATCGATAATATGTAGCAGGGAAAGATTTGCAGAGAGAACAAACCCCCTGAGGAACTCCGGCATTAGCCACCAGGTCATCGGTTCACGTTGTGGGAGGTCGGAAGGCCTCCCACAATACCTCACGTCCCACGCTGCGTCTTCCGGTACGTGGTCGCCACTCTAAAACCTTTCTACCCCATCGACCATCTTCTCTGCAAGCAATGTGCCCTACCCACTACCGTTTAAATCAGGCGATTCTACGGGCTATGTCGGTAACCTTTGTTCTCTTGCTGATGTCTTCATTCCTGATGTGATCACTCAAGGGAATTCCGAGCATGGCCCTTTCCATTGCCGTTAGGGTGACTTTAAGTCTTCTGGTGAGGCCCATTGTAAGTGACCACATTTCGGAGCCATATATCATCACTGGCAACACGCACTGGTTATTGACTTTCGTCTTGAGGCACTGTAGTAATTTGGACGAGAAAATACCGCGCAGCTTCCCGAACGCTGCCCAGCCGAGTCGGACGATTGACCTTTTTCTCGAAGCTAGACCTACCCAACTGGACCGTCTGTCCCAAGTAAATGTCGCCGTCCACAACTTCGAGTGTAGAGTCTATGATCTTGATAGGAGTGGGTGCTACATAGATGTGTACCATGACTTTGGTTTTGTCCGTGTTCATTTTAAGTCCCTCTCTTTCCTGAGTGCGAACGTAGCTTTCTCCATACAAACTTAGGACCCTCGCTTCATTCTCTTCACTGTTTTTGCTTACAGAAATAAAATTGGAAAATCTATACAATAGCTATATAGACGCAGAAGATATACCAACACAACAGTTTGAGTCTGATTCGGAATATGTTGTGCCTTTGATAAAGATCAAAACGGAAGTGGAAGAAGAACAAGAAATATCGAGCATGAAACAAAGTGCCGGTGACACGACACGTAAGTATTAGTTAGTGAATCATTGTGTGAGCGAACAGGCCGAGTGGTGTAACAAGTTTAGTTTAGTGTTGCCCTCGCTGCAGAGCTCACTCCTACAACCCAATGTCTCACAACAGATCTGCTTATAGCAACGAACACTGATTGCAAATACTACAGGATAGTTCTGTGTGTGGGGTGTCATAACCCTTACTTTTGGCTCTACCGCAGTCATATTAGATAATCAGTAATATTAGAAAACCTACAATAACAACTCTACGGCTCTGATGAAAACCATTTGATTCACTTTCATTTGATTGTGTTTTGAATTTGGCGCTTACTAGATTTACAATCACAGAGTCTTTGGATTACATATCAAAAGCTAACACTAGATTTATAATCACAGGGTCGGCCGTTGCGAAGGAACCAAAACTGTACATACGAAGAAAAAAACTAGAAGACGTAATTACAGAAAATCAAATGAAGAATGAAGAGTCGGACACAAAAGTCACCCAGAACACGTCAAATTGTACGTCCAAACTTATTCCGAAATTCCAAGAACCTTTAACTAATACAGCTTACACTACTTTAGACACAAATTGTCGTAATAATATTAAAAAACGTAATTTGACAAAACGCACTCGTGTACGCACTGGTGAAGCACTTTACAAGTGTGATATTTGTCAGCGCAATTGCAAAAGCAAGGACCGTTTAATACAACATATTCGTGTACACACTGGTGAAAAACCTTTCAAATGTAAATTTTGCCAGAGGTGTTTTAGTGATAAGAGTAATTTAACTTGTCACATACGTACACACACTGGCGATAAACCTTACAAATGTGAAGAATGTCAGCGATGTTTTAGTGTTAAGAGACAATTAACAAATCACATTCGTACGCACACTGGTGATAAACCGTATAAATGTGAAGAATGTCAGCGTTGTTTTAGAGTGAAAACTAATTTAACAAGACACTTTCTCACACACACTGGTGAAAAACCTTTCAAATGTGAAGAATGTGAGCTTTGTTTTAGGCATAAAAGTCAATTAACAAGTCACATTCACACGCACATTACAGGAAATCAAATGAAGAATGAAGAGTCGGACACAAAAATCACCCAGAACACGTCAAATTGTACGTCCAAACTTATTCCGAAATTCCAAGAACCTTTAACTAATACAGCTTACACTACTTTAGACACAAATTGTCGTAATAATATTAAAAAACGTAATTTGACAAAACGCACTCGTATACGCACTGGTGGAGGTCTTTACAAGTGTGATATTTGTCAGCGCAATTGTCAAAGCAAGGACCGTTTAATACAACATATTCGTGTGCACACTGGTGAAAAACCTTTCAAATGTAAATTTTGTCAGAAGTGTTTTAGTGATAAGAGTAATTTAACTTGTCACATACGTACACACACTGGCGAAAAGCCTTACAAATGTGAAGAATGTCTGCGATGTTTTAGTCTTAAGAGACAATTAACAAATCACATTCGTACGCACACTGGTGATAAACCGTATAAATGTGAAGAATGTCAGCGTTGTTTTACAGTGAAAACTAGTTTAACAAGACACTTTCTCACACACACAGGTGAAAAACCTTTCAAATGTGAAGAATGTGAGCTTTGTTTTAGGCATAAGAGTAATTTAACACGACACATTCGGCACACCCACGAAACACCTTACAATATGAAGAATGTGAGCTTTATTTTAGTGAGATAATTTAACAGTGTAAAGTTTATTTTATCTTATAATTCTAAGTTCATCCGAAGATATTACAGTTCAAAGTATCGCATTGTAAAAAAAAAAACTAGGAAAGTGAGAGTCGGATTCGTGCACTGAGGGTTCCGTACAAACTTACCAATGTAAATAGTTCAATTCCCGAATGTAGTCCCGAAGATTTTCAGTATCACAAACCTATGCTATAACACCTTGCTTTATGCCAAATTTCTGGACTCTTGGTCAACGGGAAGTACCCTATGAATTTTGATTCCCTTGAGAGTGTCGAAATATACGTTTTTTGCGACTTAAAAGGCCATATCTTTGTTTTTCGTTAACTTGGAAGTTTGATTTTTTCACAGCTTCTGGGGACCGCAGGCCTGAGTATATGGTTTTAATTTCAACTACCTACGATACCTCCACGCGTTCTCGAGATAAAGGGTCTTGATCGACAGACGGACAACAAACTGATCCTATAAGGGTTCCGTTGTTTCCTTTTGTGGCACGGAACCCTAAAAATGAATCGTTTGTCAAATGACACGTTATTATATAAAAGTTTATTTAGTGATTGGTTTGTAAACTATTTGGAAAACTTGTTGTTGTATAATGATGAATTAGCGAGCCATGTTTTTGCCATTCGTTGGTTGTCAAATGAAAATTTGTAAATCAATTTTTGGTGAACTGACAGGACACCGAGGTAATATCATAGGTAAGTACCTAATATCAAAGAAATTATGGTACATTGTGATATAAGTGTGTAATGTTAGTGATTACCGTCGAGCCGCAGCGACGTGCGAGCAATACAAGTTAAAAAGCCTGGCTTGATGTGAAAATAATACCTCACCACACCACAGTCATCTATATCATAGAACACAACAAATGAATTAAATTAAATAAAACTAATTTTTAAACTTCGCGCGCTTATGCGTTTACGCGCTGTTGCCATTTCTTGTTCATTCACGCACGATACCGAGGACGTATGCACATTATGCAATGTTACCGCTCTGAGCGCCATCTCTCCGATCTCACTCTAACACTTAACAAAAAAAAGAGATGAACACTAGTGTGTTGCTGCCTCTGTCTGGCGCAAAGGCTTGTTATGAGGCTTGATCTGCCATCTCACTTTTCCCTATAAAAACATAAAAATATGAGTCTGTGTGAGTAAAATTTGATACTGTGTGCACGAGCTGATGGGACGTAATTCTATTAAAATCGTACTCGATAAAGCCAAGCTTGGTACTTCTAATCAATGGACTTGTACTACGCAAACAACGAGGCGCCCTCTGTCTATGACGCGTATAAAAAAGAGTTCCGCAAACAAATTAGTTCAAATTTGCTTTGAGCGGTTACCGTGTTTACGTTTAGGTACTTGTGAGTTTTGTTATGACTGATTTTTGATTTCTGTCATTTAAAGTTTTATGATTAGTTATTACTGTAACTTACTTGGTTTTGAAGTGATTAAAGTTTATTATCTTTGAAATGAATTCGAAAATACATGCAATTGTTCCTTGTGACGGATTAAAATGTGTGGAAAAAATACTTGGCCAGGTGAAGACTTTGACTTTTAGAGATAAATATGATATCGTAACTCACTAAACCTACCCCTGATTTGAAAATTTCTCAGAAAACTAAATCACATAATAGACAGTTTCATTCGTGTTGCATATTTTTCTCAAACGATAAGAATGCTTGGAATACATCAGGTTATAATGACTTAAATAACTTCGCTGGTGCTATGAAAAGACATCAGAATTCTCAAATGCTGTTATTTCATTCTGTAGTTTTGCTAAACCGCGAACAAAAACTTGGTTCTATTTCTCGACCGATATCCGTGTTCTCGACAGTTATGTGATGAAATTTCTAAGTGTGTGATAAAGAAACGAAGAACGGCTATGCTGTTGTATACTCTATGGCTGTTTAAATTGTGAGTATTTGCTATGCTAATTATATTACATATCAATATCGTAAACAAATGATTGATTTCATTGATTACTACTTTGTGCGCCATCTAGTGGATTATTCAAAAGTAGCCAGCTAGAATTTTGTTGTGAGCGAGCAAGAGTTGCCAAAAAATATCAATAGATGGCTCTTACATATTTTAAATCATTTATGATACAGGTATGATGTATACTTAATTTCTATCTTATTAATAACAAATGAAAATGTAGCAATAAATCAGCATTACAGCAAGAGATTTTGCACTGATGATACGTGACGGCGGATTATAGCGCGAGTTTTTTTTATTCGAAATATTAGGTAAATGGGTACTTGGGTAGGTAGTAGATAAGTCAAGGTTCCTTGGCTTGCCCCCTTTAAAGGTATCTGGCACGCCACTGCGTCGAGGCGGTATTTAGACCCGAGCTGTGGCGAGGGTCTTAAGAGAGCCAAGAACGGTAATCATTAATTACTCACGTGTCATACGACGTTTTTCTATACAGTTGTGAAGAAAACAACAGTAAAACTAGTAAAATTTTCTGTGACATGGCGGTAAAAATCTGTTTTCATAAGCACGCGCATCATTTTTTTTATTTACCCCTAGAGGAAGGCTAAGGTATTTTGATCATACTGCCTTGTTTTAGTGTAAACACACTATGCCGAAAAACGCGACCGAAGTTCGGCATGTTAACGCCTGCAATGCTATTTGTATTACTTACGACACATTATGCCGAAATTACTATGCGTTATGGCATACAGCCGAACTTCGATCCGGCGTAAGTTCAGCGGCAATTCGGCGGCAAAGTATTCTGTACAGCACACATTACACGCGACCGAAGTTCGGTTCAATTGTCGACTGATGTAAACTTTTTCCGACATTAACTCAATGATTAATATGTTTCTTTAAATTGATTGTCATATATTATTACGCAACTGAATTTCTGCCGCGTACGAGGGTCATTCAATAAATACTTAGCCTACAAAAAGTAAACGAAAATTTTGGAAAAGTGGCAATTTATTTTTCAACATAGTCTCCTTTTAGTTCGATACACTTAGCCCAACGATGCTCCAACTTTTTTAACCCGTCGGAAAAATAATTTTTGTCAAACTCTGCAAAATAGGCCTCCGTGGCGGCGATGACCTCCTCATTCGATCCATATCTATTCCCGGCGAGTGATTTTTTCAGATTAGGAAACAGAAAGAAGTCACAAGGGGCCAAATCTGGAGAATACGGTGGATGGGGCAGCAATTTGTAGCGTAATTCGACCAATTTGGCCATGGCAGCGGCAGACGTGTGAACCGGTGCGTTGTCGTGGTGAAACAGCACTTTTTTCTTCGCCAGATTGGGTCGTTTTTTCTTTAATTCGGCGTCGAATCGGCCCAATAAATCGGCATAGTAAAGCCCTGTAATTGTTTTACCTTTCTCGAGGTAATCGATGTAGATCACACCTTGTGAATCCCAGAAAACGGTGGCCATAACTTTTCCGGCCGATTTTACAGTTTCGCCTTCTTTGGAGCACGTTCCCCGGTCTGGATCCATTGTTTTGATTGCTCCTTGGTCTCTGGTGTGTACCAGTGGATCCAGGTTTCATCGACGGTCACAAAACGACGCAAAAACTCCGCTGGATTCCGCTTAAACAGCGCCAAACACGTCTCCGATGTGGTCTCACGGTTGCGCTTGTTTTCTGGTGTAAACGCGGCACCCATTGCGCCGACAGCTTTCTCATGCCGAGTTCCTCGTGAAGAATATGATGCACTGTTCCTTCTGAAATGCCTACAGTCTCAGCTAGCTCCCGAACCTTCAATCGGCGATCTGCCAATACGAAATCATGGATTTTTTTAATGTTTTCCTCCGTAGCAGCTGTTTTCGGTGCACCTGGACGTGGTTCATCAAAAACCGACGTACGGCCACGTGCAAACTCGTTGAACCAATTCTTGACGGTGGCCATCGATGGAGAAGAGTCACCGTACACAGCAGCAGTCTTCCAAAAATAGGAATCGAATCACCGAACGATATTGCTCTTTTTCCATTTTTGTAAAACCGATCGACACGTTCGCTTCCATAAGTTGTCAAATTAAAACAAATGAAGGGATTGGAATGAAAATTTTAAAAAAGAATGTGCTACACTGTGGTAAAACTCTTTTGAAACTACAGCGCCCTCTGGCGATGAGGCTAGGTACTTATTGAATGCACCTCGTAAGTTCGGCACTTATGGTGTGTCATGTCAGCCGAATACGTCGGAACGTAAAATCAGCCGCGGAATTTCCGTCGTACCTTCGGCATAGTGTGTTTAGACACTTACGTTTATGTTTTCTTGTGTGAAAAGTTTTACGATAATGTCTTTCGTAGTGACAATAGAATACGGAATTACGGATGTAACATTTTCTAATGATTTTATAGTATTTAATTTTATTTAATTAATACAGCCACTGAACTTCACTGTAATAAAAAAAATCACGCCAAAAACCGCGCGCATCTTAAAATGGCGGCCATAGACCACAAAAAAAAATTTGAATGTACGATTTATTTACTAAATGTTTTTTATTAAATAAATCGTTTATACAAGTTAAATTTGGCCATTTTAACTTGTAAATTGGATGAAATAAGTAAGTAAGACACTAATTTATATACTATTGAACGTGTTAGAATTATTTTAAGAGGGTGATGATTATATATAGATATATATTATGTTAGAATAATAGAGGACGACAATATTGATTTTATATATTTATATGTACCTACATATCATGCTAAGTTGTCAAGATGGATAACGGTTATTTACTGTGTATCAAAATTCCTATGACTGGTGTGTAGGGAAAGGGTTTTATGAGGAAAAGCACAGAAAGACAAGACTAAGTATTTATTTCAAATAGGCTTGTCAATTAATCAAATAACTAGAAAGATGGGTTGTAACAGGTTAAACACGATATCTGTTATCACTGTTAGTGTTACTTATAAATAACAGATCCAAATATCTGTTATTAAATAACAGCCTGTTATTTTTGTACGTATACGTATTTAAACCTCAATTGAATATGTTCTTTTTGATTTTCTCCGAAAATCCGGATTTTTGAGACTTCAACCTCAACATAATGTAAAAGATTAGACAGATAGACTGAATTTTCTTTACTGAACACTTCCCTTCATACTTTATTACAGGCTTAGGACTGTCAGTTTACTATAAAATGAATTACGACGTCATTGGTAATTACGTTTCTGAAACTGGCGCATTTAGAAGTGTTGAATTCATTTTATTTACATGACTATTTACATTATCACCTATTCCATATCCTACATGACTATATAATCACTGATCACCTATTCTACACTTTTGGACACATCTATTGGCCCACCTTGTATTTTCAGTTTCGTTTGGTCCTAGCTAAAATTTTATATTAGGTCGAGCAAAAAGTTTTTATGCAGTTTTGAACCTGGCACATTCACAATTTCATTCAATAGTCTTTTTTTGAATTTCGAACACAGAATTTAAAGAAACAAAAGACAATTTGGAGCCTGTTTGTTGATATCAAACAATCGAATACTAAGAAAACTTGGTTTTATTGGTTTACTTGGATTTAATTCTTGAAAAAGTGATTGATATCTTTGGTTTTGCAACAAACATTACTTATTCTTAACATTAAGGTGAGGTTCTATCAATAATCTATGGATACTTCACCTGAAGTCGCCGCCCAAGCTGTGGCACTTATTCAGGCCGGACACAGCCAAAGAAACGTGAGTGCTCAACTTAATTTAAGTCGATCTGCGGTCCGAAATGTTTATCGGAGGTACCTAGAGACTGGCGGCTTTGTTCGTCGCCAAGGAAGGCCACGATCTCGGGTCACAACTGAAAGGCAGGATCGATTCATCGTGACGACCAGCTTGAGAAATCGTCACCTTACCTCCATTGAGATACAAAACCAACTTCGCGACTTCCACGGAGTATCTGTGAGCGCTCGAACTGTTCGGAGAAGGTTAAAAGAACGCGATATGGTACCACACAAGCCAGCTAATGGGCCCAAACTAACGCGAGCCCACCGAACAGCGCGCCTTCATTTCGCACGCAGTCATTTAAATTGGACACAGCAAGATTGGAGCCGTGTACTCTTTTCTGATGAGTCTAAAATTGTGTTACATGGCAATGATGGAAGGAAGAAGGTCTCTCGACGTAAGGGTGAGCGTTTCGCACAATGCTGCTTTGAAGAGAGGGTTGCTTATGGCGGTGGCTCATGGACTGTCTGGGGCGGTATATCCGCGAGCGGCAAAACTCAACTTGAGGTTGTTACAGGACCACGGCTGCCAACATTAAATGCTGAAAGGTACATTCGTGAGTGCTTAGAACCTCACGTGATACCATACGCGGACTATGTGGGCCCAAATTTCCTTTTTATGCATGGTAATGCAAGAGCCCATGCGGCCGGCATCGTCAGGGAATATCTTCGGGATGTGAACATCACAGTTATGGACTGGCCAGCCAGAAGCCCAGACATGAACCCCATTGAGCACATGTGGGACGAGCTAAAAAGACGTGTTAGGGCTCGTCAGCCAGTTGCCCAGACGATGCAGGAGTTGAAAACTGCCATAGAAGAGGAATGGGAGATGATCCCTCAAAATTTCATAGAGCGGTTGATAAACTCTATGCCTAATCGTATGAGAGCTGTGGTAGATGCCCATGGAGGCAACATGCGTTATTAAATTAAACCTTTATTTGATAAAACATGTTTTTTATTCAAAAATCAATTGCCTTTAACAAGGCGCATATCCGACTTGTTAGGCGTAGCTCCATGTCGTATGGTATTCTGAATTCAAATTTAAAACAATACGATCGAAAAAGATGGTAAAATGTATCAGGTTTGCCGATAAGGTGGGTGTGTGTGTGTTGGCAGAAGGGCGGCAAAATGATACGCGTGTTCTTGGTTTGAGGTTTATTAGACGACTGACTGACTCCAGTGTGCTTAACTTAAACAGTAACTTAACCTAATGTGTCTAAGACTAACTATGGCTATTGTGCCTACGCGCTACAGTCCTCCCCCCTCAGTTGAAGCTTAATTTTATTGTTACTAACCCCAATACGACATTATAACTATAAGTACAATACTATAACTACGGAAATAAAAGTACTTAACGCTACGGTTGTCGGACACTTTTAGCGCGCACTTCTCACTTCTCACTGTTTATGCCACACTATATGTCGGTTTAAGGTTGACGCTCGGTAGGTTTGTCTGCATGATGGGCGGTGCGATGTTGTTGGCATGCTGTGTGATAGCGCGGCTGATTCTTGTCTCTACGGCGGTTTCGATGCGACGTTTGCAGTATCGCCACTCCACGTAGAGTATGCAGAGGGTTACGGCTGTGCTGACTACGACGACTGCGGCCAAGGACATCTTGAAGGTGCTGCTGAGGTTCTCGTCCTCAATCCTGGCTTTGTTGCTCGCAGCTGCGCTGTTTTGTGCTACGATGGTCATTTTGCTGGCTGGTTGACCCATATTGTAGAGTCAAGGTGCTTTGACTTGGGTGATGCGTGCTTGTTGTCGTGTGGCAGCGAAGTACCGATGTGGGCTGTAGTTGACGACGAAATAACAGTTCACATGTCGAATCTCACGGTCTTCTTAACGATGCGGCCTGATCTTGTAACTTGCTGAGAGGCGGGCTTTGCGGTGTCGGATGACGTCGTATCGCTTGGCGGCTGTGGTACGGTGTTGAGTGGCGTCTTATCGCTCGGCGGATGTGGCGCGTCGTTATAAGTGGTCGCTGTTCTCTCCGGGCGTGGGACCAACACATCATCATACCTTAATAAATAGGCTGGTTTCAAGCGATCAAGTGACACCGTGGTTTGTTTACCATTACAGTCTAACGTATAGAATTTATTATGGCGCGATAAGACTTTGAACGGGCCCTCATACGGTGGTACTAAGGCTCGCCTTGCCTCGTTTCTCATAAACACATGAGAGCAAGCTGATAAATCTTTGTGAATGAATACGTTATTGTTCGTGTTGTTATGTGAGCTTGAAATACTAAGATTTGGGACCGATGACAAAGATTGCGTCAATTGTTTTATAAATTCGCGATCGTTAATATTGGATTTAGGTTTAGATTGGAATAGATCGCCTGGAAGTATAATACTACTACCATACAAAAATTGTGATGGGCTATATCCTTAGTCTATTTTAATCGCTGTACGTAAACCTAAGAGTATTATAGGCAATTCATGTACCCATGATTTGTTTTCTAAGCATTTTGCCATAATAGCGGCTTTTAAAGTGCGATGTAGTCGTTCGACCATACCGTTTGCTTTTGGATTGTACGCTGTCGTACGGATGCGTTCGATACCGAGTATTTTCAATAATTGTCGAAACAAATCAGATTCAAATTGACGACCTTGGTCTGAAGTTATTCTTACTGGACAACCGAAGCGAGCGATCCAATGTTCAACGAACACCCTAGCAACTGTTTCAGCTGTTATTTCCTTTACTGGTATAACTTCAGGCCATTTCGTCACCCTGTCTATAATAGTGACGCAATATTTGAAATCCTCAACAGGGGGCAAGGGGCCAATGGTGTCGATATGAATTTGTTCGAAAAGATTTCCTGTGTTAAATTCGCCTAACGGAGTTATTGTGTGGCGTTGAATTTTACTTTTTTGACATGGAATACAAGTTTTAACGAAGTTTTTGACATCGGTATTCATATTACTCCAAAAATATCTAGATTTAACTAAACGTTTCGTAGTCGCGACACCGGGATGACTCACGTTGTGCAGTGTTTTGATCGCGAGTTCTCGGAATTGCTTAGGTAGATAAGGACGTATATCGCTCGTAGAGGTTTCGCATGCTATTTTTATCTCGGTGTTAGGCATAGTAATTAGTTTAAATCGAAGATTGTCACGTTTGCGTAGTAGAAAGTCTACGCAAACGTGACAATCTTCGATTTAAACTTCTTCGATTCAGAATCGCTTTTTTGTAACTCGGATAATTTTTGGTAATCGAATAAAGATGGCATAGTAATCTCTTTAATTCTAGATAATGCGTCGGCTACTGTATTTTTATCGCCTTCTATATATTTAATATTATCGCAAAATTGAGAGATGAAATCTAATTGCCTCAAACGCCGTGGTGAATCTGAAGGTGAAACTTTTTTTGTTAGTGCGAAAGTCAATGGTTTATGATCTGTTAACACGGTTAGTTCTCTACCTTCTATCATATGACGGAAATGTTTAATTGACATGTATATAGCTAGAAGTTCCCTGTCGTAGGTACTGTATCTTGCTTGGGTATCTGTCAGCTTTTTTGAATAAAATCCGAGGGATTGTAATTTTCCGTCGACTTTCTGATTTAAAGCTGCGCCTACGCAACTACCAGAAGCGTCTGTCATTAATACTAAGGGTGCGGTTGCGTCCGGGTGGGCTAGCATGACTGCATTGTTGATAAGTTGTTTACATTGACTGAACGCTTTTAATGCGCTTTCGTTCCATATAATCTCAGTTTTGTCGCGTTTTTTTGAGTTATGTAAGTACGCGTTAAGTGGTGCTTGAGTCTCTGCGGCTTTTGGAATGCTTTGCCTGTAGAAATTCATCATGCCGAGAAAACGTCGAAGTTCCTCAATGGTTTTTGGTTGCGGATAGTTATTAATAAGTTGGGTTTTTTCCGCACTCGGTTTTACGCCCTGCGAATCGATATGGTAACCGAGAAAATCTAGTTCGGATTTGCCAAATTCACACTTATTTGTGTTGATTGTTAAACCATAGTTATTTAAGCGATTTAATATTGCTTTTAGATGTTGTAAATGCATAGGTTTTGATTCTGATCCGATAATGATGTCATCTAAATACGAAAATGCGAAATCCAGACCTTCCAGTGCTGTATTTATTAATCTTTGGAAGTCTTGTGCTGCGTTACGTAATCCAAAGTTCATTCTGGTAAATTCGAATAAACCGAATGGAGTTATGACTGCAGTCTTAGGAATGTCTTCGGGTGCCATGCGAATATTAAAATAGGCTTTTCGAACGTCAATTTTAGAAAATATGGTTTTCCCTCTGAGTAGGTAAGTGAAATCAAGTAGTCGCGGTAATGGGTAACGGTCAGGTATAGTTTGCGCGTTGAGTCTACGATAATCTCCGCATGGTCTTATTTCCCCATCTTTTTTAGTAACACATACGAGTGGGTTAGCCCAAGGACTATTAGAAGGTCTACAAATACCTAATTGCATCATTCGTTCGAATTCAGCTTTCGCTATTTTGTATTTCTTCGGATTGAGCGGACGTACTTTTTCATGAACCGGGGGACCGGTGGTATAAATGTGGTGTTGTACGTCATGTTTGGGGTCTATCATAAAATTTTCTAGTTTGGTGATGCTAGGAAACTTCTGTAAGGTAAGATGGTATTCGTCATTGATATCTATTGAACGGATACTCGGTTCGTCAGAGGTTATGACGTTTGTGTTGCGCGATAACAATGTGATTTTGTCGACTAATTTCCTACCATGTAAATCTACCATGAGTTTGTTTGCGGCTAGGAAATCAGCGCCTATAATCGAAGTATGTACGTCGGCTAATATAAATTTCCATCTGAATGTACGGCGTAACCCTAAATTAACCGTAATGGTTTTTTCACCGTATGTCTTTATTTTTGTGCCGTTTGCTGCATATAATATATAGTCTGACGTCCTACAGGCGTTTTGCTTATTTGCGGCTAATACGGAGACGTCAGCACCTGTGTCGATTAAATATCGCACACCTGTTGTAATGTCTGTTACGCACAAACGGTATGAATGTTCGACACCGGCGACGTTGTTTATTCGTGCCGGTGTCTGAATTAGTTTCCCGAATTTTGTGTAGAATGTTTGCGGCAATTAGTGAGATCTCCGCATTTGCGCGCATTATTGCCGTAGATGTAGTGATAAAAACACAGAAAATTTGAGTCGCCAGGTTTCGCAGACTGGTTTAAAAACTTTTCTCTGTTTTTTTGTGAAATTTCGCGACTTCTGGAACGCGATCGAGATGGGCCGGAGGCATGTCGGTCTCGTCCTCGCGGTTCGTGGTGATTATTTCTATTGCTGTCGCTTAGTTTGTTATTTAATGCCGAAATTTCCGCTTTCATTTTGTTTAGTTCGTTTAAAATTTCGCAAGTATTATTTTCTGAACTCTGAGAGGGCTTCGAAACGGGAGCTATCTCAGACGGTTTGGTATTTTCCATGATTTTATCAGCGATTTTGGCTAAACTATCTAATTTTACTTCGCCTGTGTCGCATGCCGTTAAGACGGCTCTAACGGAATGTGGTAGGCGCCCGGCCCACAATAATTTTAAAGTTTCGTCTGGAATTCGGTTTTTTCCTAGATTTTGCATTCGTCTAAGTAGCTGTGTCGGCTTTTGATCCCCGAGCTCTTTCTCGTTTAAGAGTTGGTTTAATTGTTTAGTTTCCGACTCTTCGTAAACGGAAATTAGTCTATTTTTCAGCGTTTCGAATTTATTTGATTCGGGCATGTTTTCTAAAATATCACTAATGTCACTTAATTCGCTCTGTTTTAGCCTAGCTATTAAAAGTTGACTTTTGTGAAGATCACTTGCCTTTTGAGGGTCCACGATGGCGCTGAATTGGTGGAACCAGAGTCTCGGCCGGTCTCGCCAGAAGTCCGGTATTCTCGGTGTGATGGTAACTGCCGTCATCTGCTGTGGCTGCTCTAGGGTTGGTGGTGCGGCTGTAGACATGGCTGCAGGCTGTGGTTGAGCAGTGACTTGGTATCGCGGGTCGTTCATTGCGCGCGGTTAAAGTACGGTTACGGTATGTGACAGTATTAAGAGGCGCGCGCGCAAACGTCGGGTCACCACTTTGCCGATAAGGTGGGTGTGTGTGTGTTGGCAGAAGGGCGGCAAAATGATACGCGTGTTCTTGGTTTGAGGTTTATTAGACGACTGACTGACTCCAGTGTGCTTAACTTAAACAGTAACTTAACCTAATGTGCCTAAGACTAACTATGGCTATTGTGCCTACGCGCTACACAGGTTTAAAACTGCATCAACAGTTTTTGTTCAATCTAGCCATCGAAACCTAAACTCTAAGGTGGGCCAATAGATGTGTCCAGAAGTGTATATCTACACTTACTTCTTTATTTCTATAATTCCGCCTTTCATTAAGGATATTCCCGGCTGCAGCAGAGAATACCCTTTCGCAAGGAACCGATGAAGCCATTCGTTTCTGGAAATAATCTTGTCATCGTGATACCGTTGCACCACCAGAAGGCACAGCTCAATCCCGTGGATCGTCGAAATAAAACTTAAACCTTGGATCGAGAAACACACAGTTTTCGAAAGTCTTGCTTTGGTTTAAATTTGAAAACCTTCGTTTTATACTACCTATAAGGTCCTGGCGTAATTTATCTATGTCAGGCATAAAACTATGTTGGTCCCCTAACTGTTCCAATGCTTTTATAAGCCCTACTGTAATGGGAATTACCAGGCTGCCAGTTATATATTTTTGTCCACTTAACTCGCGCGTGACTTCTTCACACGGATGGAGTATCTGACATAATTCTTGACACAGTTCCCACTCGTAAGTGGAAATAGGGCTCATGCCAAGGTTTACCATGGCACCCCAGGGGTTCCCTGATTTCCACACATCTTTGGAGCATATAATAAGTGGAATTCCACTTCGATTGAACCTCCTGTATGGGCCGTTTGGCAGTGGTACCGGCTTGTTCCTGGTACCGTTTCAACTTTTCCCATGCCACATTATTTTGTTTAAAGTGGTTTTGTTTTGTTAAAAGCCGGACTGTTCCCTTAATTTTATTTAAAAGGTCGCTAATTTCTGGGCTTTTCAAAATCTCATTTACTGCCAAATTTAGTGTGTGGGTGTAACAGGGGAAATGTTTAGTTCCCTTTCAATAGCGCTTTGAATGTTGGCGCCATTGTCTGATACAGCCAGAAGAATTTTGTCTGCTACGTTCCATTCCTGACAAACGGTTTTCACTGCGTAAGCCAAATTTTTGGCCGTATGGGTGTTCACAAGGGGAACACAGTCTAATAAGAGTGATTTCAGGGCAAACTCTTCTTGCTCGATGTAATGCCCAGTCACGGCTAGCACAGAGTCGTTTGCGCAAGAAGTCCATATATCTATGGTGATGCACAGTGACTTTACTTGGCTCCGAACGGATTCTTTTAAGTCTGCTTTGACTTTCTCATATACTGCCAATAGCATATCTACTATTGGAAAAATATTTCCTAGTAGGGATAGTATAGTTCGGGAACGCGTACTCCATCAGCTCCCGAAACACAAGATCCTCGACCATCCTAAAGGGCTGAAAATCCTTTATAAAAAGATTCATGACCTTTTTATCAATTTCCGCTTTAACATTATTGCCTCGCCTGGGTACAAAATTAGTTATAGGCTGATGGCCATACGTTCTTCTCGGTGGCGGTTGGGACTGCTGCTGCAGGAATACCTGGGATGACGGCGCAGTTAATGACTCTCGTGGCGGTGCGGACGATGACTGAGGAGATGGCTCAGTTGATGACTCTGATAGCGGCTGGTATGGCAATATTACCGGGTCGCTGAAACTTGAAGCACCTACTCTATTAAGCACCCGAACCATGGGATGCTTTTTATCCAAGTGTTTTTTTAAATTAGTCACAGAGGATCTAAAAGATAATTTTGCCTTACATATGTTGCAAGTCGCGTAGTGACCACCTGTATCCACAAAATGGTCCCACACAACACTCACTTTTCTATTTAATAATAATAATATTCCACAACTATCACACAACGCCGTCTAGTCCCAAGCTAAGCAGAGCTTGTGATAAGGGTACTAGACAACTGATAAACATACTTATATATTTCTAAATACATACTTAAATAGATAAATGACACCCATACACAGAACAAATGATCGTGCTCATCACACAAACATTTGTCCTGGGTGGGAATCGAACCCACGACCTCCGGCATAGCAGTCAGGGCCACTAACCACTAGACCAACAGGCTTGTCATTTATATTATATTAGAGTGAGAGCTCTCATAAGACCCTCGCCACGGCTCGGGTCTTAATACCGCCTCGACGGTAATCACTAACATTACACACTTATATCATAATGTACTATTATTTTGAACATGTTCATTCAGCAGTTTTGTTTTATAATATCAACACTACCAAAGGTGATCTGTTTACGCGTTCGTTTTCTTAACGAGTCATCGTCTACGTCACTGAAAATGTCTCCCGTGGGCAGTGGGCGGGGCGGTGGGGAGGCGCGCAAACGTAGAGAGAAAGAAAGAAAGAAAAACTTTTATTCGTGACTCACACAAGCGTATATCCTAAACATACACGATGAAAAAAGAAAGTTATAATCAGTGCCAGGCCAAGAAGCAGCGAGCCTCCTTGCTAGCCAACCACAGTGGGATTTGGAGGCAAAAGACCTTGCGCGCATGCACGATCTGCGCATGGAGATGCAACGCCGGGGTGAAACTCCGCTGCCGCGCCAAGTCGCGGCATGGCGGAAAGACTTCCGGCGGGATCTCATGGTGGAATGGCGACAGCGACTGTCGCAACCCAGTGCTGGGCACGCCATAATTATGGCGATAAGTCCCCTCTTTGAGAAGTGCCTGGAAAGGCCTCACGGCGTCCTTACCTGCCGCATGACGCAGGTCCTCACTGGACATGGTAAGTTTGGGAGGTTCCTGCACCGGATTCGTGCAGAAGAGACGCCCGGGTGCCACCATTGTGTGGACCGCCCGGAGGACACGGTGGAGCATACGGTAGAGGTGTGCCCTGCTTAGGCAGAGCACCGCCGTGTCCTCGTGGGGGCGATCGGCGGCAGCGATCTCTCGCGCCGGGCCTTGGTACAGGCCATGGTCCGGAGTGAGGAGGAGTGGCAGGCGGTTGCCTCCTTCTGCGAAGCAGTAATGCTAGCAAAGGAGGCGGCAGATCGCGTGAGGCAACGGGCCTCACGCCCCAACCGCCGTCGGGATTCCGATCCCGATTTCCGGCCACCGTAGGCGCGGGCTTGCGGACGGCGAGCAATGGGTGGCTCGTCGTCCGATCGTCCGGTAAGGCGGTAACTGTCCGGACCGAGCCCAAGTCGTCGACGGCGCGTAGTGTTCCACGCGCGCCTCAGGGAGATGTCAGCAACCGTAGGGGCCCAGCAGGGTCGAGGCCTACTGGGGCCATGGATGATGCGAAAGTGATCCCCAGGGCCCTGGAAAAATGACAAAGAAGGAACAGGAGTGGGTTTTTAGTCAGTAAAAGTCTGACACTATCTCCCGCTCCGCCCAAGAGCGCGGGATGTCATTATGTCATTAGATGATTTTCCCACCCGAAAAAAAAAAAACCGCTGCCACCCAAATTCTGTCAAAGTGACATGTGTCACTTTTTATCTAGCTCGTTCATTCGTTCTTAGGCTTTCGTATTATTGACTTCACTGACACGGCCATCCTGCGGAACACACGTCCCTGTGTGTTAGTCATCGTCACCTTAGCTGAAAGATGTCCATTGACGAGACGTCCCAAAAAGACATCCGTCGCTGTGTTCATCATCACCACCTCAGCCGGAAGACGTTCACTGACGAGACTTCCAAACAAGACGTCCGTCTCTCTGTGTTACTCTGAAACAACACCGCCCTCCGCGCGCGCGCGTCTCGCAGACCGCAAACAAACAGTAAGCGCTCCGTTAATTTTTTTTTTTATCAATTACGAATATGAGTATATATCATTTCAACTTAAACTAATCGGAAGTTAAACGGGTAAGTGTAACGTTTTTGAAAACAAAATCCAAATAACGAACCTCAGAGAAACAAGTACCTACAAAAACTATTGTAATTTATTTAAAAAATGCATTTTAACGTCACGGAAAAATAATAATACTAAATCCTTACTAATATTATAAATGCGAAAGTAACTCTGTCTGTCTGTCTGTCTGTCTGTCTGTCTGTCTGTTACGCTTTCACGCTTATACCGCTGAACCGATTTTGATGAAATTTGGTCCAAAGATAGAATAGAGCTTGAGAAAGGACATAGGCTATAAATTATCACGCTATTTGCTATGGGGGGTTAGCAATAATCCAAAATGTCAGTATTGAACGACATTTTGCAGCGATTTCGATCCTCAGCTACAGTTAAAAAATTTGTCATTATTTTATCTTATTTTTTTTGTAATAAAATAACTTTTACCATTTTTTCAAAATAAAATTGACATTTCTATTCGATATCTTCTAAATATTTTGTAAAAACTAATCAAAACACATAATAAAATCAAAGCGGCGTGTAAAATCACGTACTATTTTGTTACATTATTCTATTTAGCTGCAAATTTAACTTCTGAAAGGAAAATCATCACGATATCATCGATAAGGAGCCAACCAGTCTATACGTTTATATAAGAACGTCTATTTTATAACATAATCATCGTTGACTTCAGCACAGTGGTTTCGTATCTAGACTTGCGTGTAATATAAAGATGGTTCGAGCCCCATAATATGGCTCTCATATAAGAGATTTTTATTTTATTTTTTCACCGTAAATAAGATTTTTTTAATATATTTTTGCATGCTTACATTTTTTTTTATATCTACACACGATATATCTGTAGAAGTTTTTAGTTGTGTGCGTATCAAGCAAAATGTTAATAATATAAAATGTAGATAACTTTTAAACATTAAAATTGTGTGTCACTTAAAATATTACTTAGGCTTAGTTTCATCGCAATCGGTTGACTATATCGAAAGATATATGTATAAATTTAAAGTTTTCAAGAAGTAAAACGTAACACCACACGCAATTCAAATACTCGCAACGCCATCTAAAGACTCAAAGTAGAAATAATGATGACAATGGCATTTGAAATTCATATTTAATTTGATAGATAGATGGCATTGTGTAATTTATGTAATTTTCTAATTTTTTTTCCCCCGTGGTTGTAACAAGTTAATTGACCTATATGTATTTAATTATATTGACTTTAAAATAACACGGCCAAATTTTTGGAAGGGGTTACATGGCCCCCAGGTGGACGTTACCGATAACCTGGTGAGGGTCGCGGGAATCCGATGGATGCAAGACTCACAGGACCGGTCATTATGGCGACACTTGGGGAGGCCTATATCCAAAAGTGGACGTCTTTCGGCTGTAATGATAATGATGACGATGGCACCTTTTTATTCTTTTTTTAAGGGTGGAAATTATCCAGTGACTTCTCCCGCTCTGGTTGGGGCGGGAGGGCGTGTCAATCTTTTACTGACTGAAACCACACCTGTGTCCTTCATTTGCCCTTTCCGACATCTCTTTGAGGAGCGCGTGGATCACTACGCGCTGTTGACGACTGGGCTTGGTCCGGTCAAGTACCGGACGGCCGGACGGCTAGCTACCCATTGCTCGACGTCCGCAAGCCCGCGTACCGTGGCTGGTAGTCGGGGTCGGAATCTCGGCTCGGCGTGGAGCGACCTCCTCCTTCGCTAGCATTACGGCTTTGCAGAAGGAGGCAACCTCCGGCCATTTCTCCTCGCTTTGGACCATAGCCCGAACCAGGGCCCGGCGCGAGAGGCCACTGACGCCGATTGCCTCCACGAGGACACAGCGGTGCTCCGCTCTTGCGGGGCACACCTCCAATGTATGCTTCACTGTGTCCTCCGGGATGATGGCACCTTACGGCCTAATAATAGCGTGTTTTATTATTTGCAGTCACTGCTTCATATAAAACGAGGTCGAATGTGTTTTTCTGATCACAGTTCGACAACGTATGATGTATCTCAGATTCCTTGCAGCCTTACGTCGACATCGGGACATTGCCTCCTTGCAGTGAGTGACCAACACTGGATTATGGTATTGGTACTGGTATTTCGAACGGTTTCTGTTCCGGATTCGGTTGGAATTACCCTGATATTACCATTTTGCGAATTGCCCGAAGCTCCCGGTGTAGCATGCGGTGGAAGTCTATCCAGCTTGGGTGAACTGCCGTGTCCTCATAGAGGCAATCGGCGTCATTAATTTCTCGGTTTGGTCATCAATATGCGAGTTCGATTGGACGGGGATACACGCACTCAAGATTTCGCCGAAATTCGTTCAAAAGTTGGAGACTCTTTATAGGGTAGTTCCCACTATGGAAAAAACATTTTTCTGATATACGGGGACGTCAGTTAAATACACACCAAAAAATCCTAGGTAAATGAACCACCACACCCAAAAGGATCAAGCTGCAACAATCAATGCAAGTATGCTCTCGAAAATTCTCCATAAGTACTGTTGTGGAGGAAGATAGTTGATGATGATGGTAGTTTTTGGATTCACTTAAGGCTTTACACTGTCAGTGCACGTTATCCAGCTGAAGGTCGGTGTCCCGATTATGCTCCTTCGTTTACCTCTACTAAAGCTGTCTAACTGCTTAAACTCTTCGGTGAAATATTATTGAGGCGAAATATATTACACGAGGTAACTCTTTCAAATAATCTCGCAGCCCCAGCAGACATCGGTCCTAGAGGGCCCTATACATTTGCTGAAGGAGGCTACTGGTTGTCATTTTCTCCACCAATCGCCTCCATGAGGACACGGCGGTGCTCCGACCAAGCGGGAACGACTTCCACCGTATTCTCCGGGCGATCCGCACAATGGTGAGATCCGAGTGTTTCTGTCCGCTGAATTCGATACAGATACCTTCCAAAATATCCACATCCGGTGAGTCCTGTACAAAGAGAGGATGCCGTGACGCCTCTGTAGTGACACCTCAAAGACAGGCATTACCGCTGCGATTGTGGCGTGCTCACTGTGGCGAGGGATTAAAATCATACAATATTGTTTTACCAGGACATAAACCAGAAACATACATAAACTAATGCCTTTTCCCTTGGGGTAGGCAGAAATGCCAACTGCTACGACCCATACATACTCTTTCTATTCATTGACGTTCATACATCTGGATCTGGACGTTTACATAACATGTTTCCTTTTATTTTAAAGTACAATAAATAATTGCGATCCTTTCGGAATTAATTGCAAGCACAGAATGTTTGTACAGTTTTACGAACTTAACGCGTACGAAGTCGTGGGCAACAGCTAGTACATAAATAAAGCTCAAAATAAATGTAAGGCAGCATGGAATATAATAAAAGAACATACCGGCACTGATTTAAAACGGTCCTGTATTTCTAAAATTACTATTGACAACATTGACTCTACAAATCCCGACTCTATTGCAAATTATTTCAATAGTTTTTTCATTGACACGGTTACCAATATCCTTGATAAAAAAGGAGATTCTAAATTAAAACAAATTGAGCATATTGAATCAATCAGTAATTCAATATTTTTGCACCCACGGGATGGCAGTGACCTTAAAAAAATAGTGATGTCTCTAAATGATTCCAAAGCGAGTGGTTATGATGAAGTTCGCACCGACATCATAAAACTGTCAGTCAATTTAATTCTAGAACCACTTCTACATGTAGTTAACCTCTCACTAGAACAAGGAATATTTCCCGAATTGCTAAAGAAATCAGTAGTTAAACCACTATTTAAAAAAGGAGATAGCACTCAAATGGACAATTACAGGCCCGTAACTTTGATACCCATATTTTCAAAAAATTTTGAAAAGGTTTTTCATAATAAATTATCAAACTTTATTGAAAAGCACAAGATTATTAAAGACGAACAAAATGGGTTTCGTAAAAATAGAAGTACATCTTTAGCAGCATATCAATTAATAAAGGAAATTACAGACTGCATTGACAAGAAAATACCGGTTAAAGTTTTGTTTATGGATATGAGTAAAGCATTCGATTATGTTTCTCATGAACGATTACTGGAAAAGCTTTCAAGATATGGAATCAGGGGAACAGCACATAACTGGCTTAAATCGTATTTGTCTGACAGATTACAATCAGTAGAAGTTACAAAATATAATAAACAAACTAAAACGATGGAATCGTTCAAATCTTCGTTTATGTTTAATAGATATGGTGTGCCACAGGGCAGTATTTTAGGGCCACCAATGTTTTTACTCTACATAAATGATTTCCCAGACATTATAAATCATAAATGTGTACTATTTGCCGATGATACTACAATTATAATCAAGGGACACAATAAAAGTTCGTACGAAAACGAAATTAACATTGCTCTCCAAAGAACTATAGAGTGGTTAGAGGCTAATAATTTAAAAGTTTATATTAATAAAACAAAATTCATTCAATTTCACACCTATAGATTAAAACCGCTAGATCTAAATATATCCTATAAAGGGGTCGCCCTGACAGAAACTGATTCAGTTAAATTTCTTGGAATAACACTTGATAAATTTTGCTCATGGAAAAATCATATTAATGAAGTTTGCGTCAAAATAAATAGTTTTTTATACCCCTTGAGGCGTATTAGCTGCGAGGTGTCTAGAAATGACGCAATAACGACTTTCCATGGTTATATAACCTCCATTCTAAGATATGGTATTATCCTGTGGGGTCGTTGTGTAGAGATTGATCAAGCATTTGTAATGCAGAAAAAATGTGTGAGAGCTATATTTGGGTTAAAGAAAATAGAGTCATGTCGTCCATTTTTTTAGAAAACACAAAATATTAACACTGCCATGTATTTATTATATATTAGAATCCTGTATATTTGTTTTCAAACATAAGAGACTTTTCGAGCAGGCGACAAGCTATTATGCTCCACGATCTACGAGTATGTACACTAATAAGCTATTTCAACCGAGGACAAATCTCACATTTACAGGTAACAATAATTATATTGTGTGTATAAAAATGTATAATAAATTACCAAATTCTATAAAAAACGTTACCTTTTTCTAAATTTAAAAGTAGCTTGACGAGGTTTTTAATTGAAAAGTGTTTCTATAGTGTACATGAGTTTTTAGGTTACAAATTGTAAGTTTTGACATGAGTATTATAATTGACATGGGTATTATTGACATGATTGTTATTGACATGATTATTATTGACATGATTACTATTGACATGATTATTATTGACATGTTTACTATTGACATTTGTGATTATTATTTTTGTTAATTATCATTTTTATATTAACATTTTTTAATTCAATAATATAATTTTAATGGAATGGAAATCTGTTTAATGAGTGCATGATTTTAATCAATAATTAATTTAATTACAACTACTATGTTTTATATTTGCACGCCGAAATTAAAGGCAGAATAAGAGATCAATTTTATTTATGTTGTCAACTTTCTGTACCTTATTTATGCAAATAAACGATTTATTATTATGTCCATTATTTATTTTATATACATATTTTGTACATTTTTAATTTTTTCTTAAAACTTATATAAAAAAAAACATTTAAAAATATAAAGAATAGTTGTCCGCCGGTGTCGGGACAGGGTCCAAGCTACCGGTGGTTAGGGCTCCAGAAACAGGAACTTCCTCACAATGCGAGCCGTATCGAGGAGTACTGCCTTCTGTATCAGGCCCTTGATCCAACCGCGTAACGACAGTTTCGACAGGTGGTCGTCTAGACTTTTGGCCATCAGGCCATTGGCGGTAACAACAATCGGCACAATGATAGCCGAGTCCACATTCCACATGTCGACAACCTCGTGTGCTAAGTCGAGATATTTGATTTGTTTTTCTTTCTCAGTTTTCACGAGATTCTCGTCATGCGGGATGGTGACATCGACTATCATTGCGCGGCGCGCTAATCGGTCTATCACCACTATATCCGGCTTATTGGCTACAATAGTCCGGTCAGTAATGATAGACCGATCCCAGTACAACGTGACATGGTCATTTTCGAGAACTGGGTCGGGCACATACCTGTAATACGGTACCTCTGAATACACTAGGTTGTATTTCAAAGCAAGTTGCTGGTGAATAATCCTGGCTACTTGGTTATGTCTGTGCAAGTACTCGCCGTTAGCCAGACGAGAACACCCAGAGATAGTATGTCTGATAGACTCACCCGGACGATGGCATGCCCGACACACGTCAACCGTCCCGTCCTTCATTATATATCTCCGGTAGTTATTCGTCAAGATGACTTCGTCCATAATTGCACAGATAAAACCTTCAGTTTCCCCGAAGAAGTTGCTGAAACGTAGCCAGGCCACGGACGCTGCAAAATCTACGTCAGACTTATGAAGAGCCCGATAAAAGCGCCCGTGGAGCTCCTTACTTTTCCATACTTCCTTGCGGTCATCAGTTGTAAGTACTACAGGTTTGCGCCAGTTCTCTTTAGCCATGGACAACGGGGTAAGTCCCTTGTCCACTTCGACCACATCGCGGTGCATACCCACATCGGTTTTATGAAAGTATTCTCTGAGGCTGCACACCTCGCGGTTGTGCAGGGTCTTCGCGTTTAAAAAACCTCAACCTCCACACTTCCGCGGGATGTACAGTCTCATCACAGACGACCGTGGGTGATGCATCCGGTTTGCGGTCAACAGTGTACGGACCCGCCTATCCAGAGCGTCTAACTCGGTCTGAGTCCATTTTAGACCGGCATGACCCAACCATTGAAGGCGCGCACCTTATTTCCACCTGACAGAAGGCTGTTTAATACCTTCTTCAGGCGGCCAAAGAAGCGCTCCTTCAATGATTGCTTCATGTCAGCAACGTTAATGCCTAACGCTTCCGACATACCCAAATACTTGTAGGTTTCGGTCGAGGAGAGAGATCTAAGGTGTATGGAATCTAATTATTATTACACTCCTATCGAAGTTGGAGGGCATCGGTATCCGTGGCATAACCCATGACTTCTTTGCAAGCTATCTTACTAACCGTAGATTGTGTGTTAAAGTTGGTGAACACGTTAGTAGGGAGGAAGCCACCACCTTCGGCGTACCGCAAGGAAGTGTTCTTGCCCCGACCCTCTTCCAGGTCTATATTAACGGACTTTGCTGCTTACCCCTCTCATACTCCAAAATTTTCACCTATGCTGATGACACTGCAATTATTGTTCACGGAACTGACTGGGAGCATCTGAGAACTTCTGCCGAAACGTCACTCAAATCTGTTATCAGTTGGTTGCAGTTGAATCTTCTTACTCTTAACCTGGATAAGACCTACGAGTACTTCATCCCGTTCAAATTACACCCTTGTACTAAACCTCCTACAGACTTTGCCATTAACGCCCACACATGCAATAGCCTTACACCCTGCTCTTGCTTCTCTCTTCGTGAGGTAGATCAACTAAAATATTTGGGTGCGGTTATTGATAGCGGACTCAACTGGTACTCGCACCTGGAAACTATTAGTACAAGAGTCAGAAGAATGATTTACGTATTTAAGCTGCTTAAGTCGTCTGCTGATTTTAACACGATTAGAATGGTGTATATTGCTATCTGCCAGTCCGTTATCACCTATTGTATCACAGTGTGGGGAGGTGCCGCCCGGACAAAGTTTCTTAAGTTGGAACGGGCACAAAGAGCTGTTCTGAAGGTGATGTCAAAGAAGAACTTTATGTATCCCACCACACAATTATACAAAGATGCAAATGTACTTAGCGTTAGGCAACTATTTGTGCTTCGATCCGTACTGAGAACACACACTAAGGTCCCGCCGCCAGACCCAACACGCCGCAAGAATAAGCCTCTTATTCTTACGGTAACACACAAGACCGCTTTCGCTAAACGCCAGCACTACGTTCTAAGCTCACACCTATACACAAAAATTAATCAAAAAGTAAACATAATAGCATTAAATACATATAGGGCTAAACTCAAAATTGAGGAGTGGCTAAAAGAGCAAGACTACGATACAACTGAAAGTCTACTTACCTGGATCTGCTAATCACTTAGATCATACCACACACCCCTCTCGCTTACACGCATTCACACTACATTTGCTCATGACACGACACCACACACAAATACATGTACACTACATTCATACTCTACATACACATACATACACTATACATATACATCATCATCTTCCTGCCCTTGTCCCATCTTATTTGGGGTCGGCACAACATGTTTTTTTCTTCCATTCTGCCCTGTCACTCGTCATACTATCACTAACTTCCTTTTCTTTCATATCACTGTTCACACAATCCATACTATACATATACATACTATCAGTAAAAATATATATATATAATTATATACTTATATATTTCTTTCCGCATTAGTCTACTTAATATCTACGCTGTACGCTCATAATTTGTTATTTATGCGAAGACACTGCCTCCTAAGATACAGGATCTTTCTAGTTTAAGAGTCAGGGTACTCAAATTAAATTGACTGTTTTATCGCTTATACTTTTTGTACTTACATTTAATGTCAAATAGGTATGTATTTTATAATAAATAAATATTATTATTATTTTTATATATTTTATTTATCTCAGGACCCTGAGGTCCTGGACCTTTGGGAGGCGTACGAGGAGCCGAAGCCAACTCGCAGAGGCCCTTTAGATTATTATAATGGAACATCCATTATAATTGTCTAAAGGGCCTCTGCCAACCGAAAGGGCCGATACCAACCGACAATTATCCCTGTACGCGCTATGCTAGTGCACCTAAGGACAACCCCCGGTTATTGAAAAACTGTTGCGACATATGGAGAACAAAGATAATAGGGCTATGGTTTTTGGAGTCTTAAGTGGACTGGTAACATGGAACTATGTCAAGACTATGGCCCCTGCCTGAACAACGTTATTAATATGCATCGAAAAAAGGCAGGGGGTGACTTGCACACTCAATAAATGGGCCCCCAAAAACGGCCGCTAGCACGAAGTGACGTAGCAACAAGAGGGCAACATATCCTGAGGTGCTTAAGGAGTGGAGAGGTATACCACGGCTATCAGGACAATCCCGGAAGTACGGTCAAGATCCCTACCAGCACCTTACTGGATTATACATCCTTCTCCCGAGCACGTTTGCTCTTGCGAATCTCCACTCAAGCCAGCCAATAAAGGCAAGAGAGAGGTGGGAGCTCAGTTCCTCGTCAGTGTTCACTACGGCCGGCCAATAAGGGCAAGCCGGAGATGAAGAACAAGAATTCTCCCGGGAGATCGGGTCCGTGGGGCCGCTAATGCCCAACAGTTCGCCACAAAACTGCACTGCGGATTGTATCTCTCTTAGTCTGGCCCCTCACCCTAGGCATATTACAGCAAAGCAAACTTTACCGATACAGACCTAGGGTATATTGGAGCACGCAAGCCCCACCACGACGTCAACGTAGAGATACGGCGATGGGGTTATTATTATTATTATTCCGTTTATTTATAATTATAACATATAAATTATATTTTTAAATATTTCAATTAAAAAAATAAAAAAACATTTAAAAATATAAAAAACAGTGTCCCACCGGTATCGGGAACAGGGTCCAAGCTACCGGCGGTCAGGGCTCCAGAGAAAGGAACCTCCTGACAATACGAGCCGTGTCCAGGAGTACCGCTTTCTGGATCAAGCCCTTGATCCAGCCGCCTAACGCGAGCCTCCTAAGGTGTTGGTCCAGGCTCTTGGCTATTAAGCCATTGGCTGACACGACTATCGGTACAATGATCGCCGAGTCTACATCCCACATGTCGACAACCTCGCGAGCCAAATCAATATACTTGATTTGTTTGTCTTTCTCGGCTTTCACGAGGTTCTCGTCATGCGGAACGGATATGTCAACAATCATTGTACGCCTCTCTCTTCGGTCCACCACCACTATATCAGGCTTATTGGCTACAATAGTCCTGTCAGTGATGATGGACCGGTCCCAGTACAGCGTGATATCGCCATTATCGAGAACTGGGTCGGGCACATACCTGTAGTATGGTACCTCCGATTCCACAAGAGAGTAATTCAGAGCAAGTTGCTGATGGATAATCCTGGCTACAAGGTTGTGTCTATGCAAGTATTCCCCGTTAGCTAGACGAGAACAACCAGAGATAATGTGGCGGATTGATTCACCCGGTCGGTGACATGCCCGACAGATGTCAACCGTGCCGTCCTTCACAATAAATCTCCGGTAGTTATTCGTCATGATAACTTCGTCCATAATTGCACAGACAAAACCTTCGGTTTCCCCAAAGAGGTCACCGACGCGCAGCCAGGCTACGGACGCTAGTTGATCTACATCGGGCCCATGAAGGGCCCGGAAAAAGCGTCCGTGGAGTTCCTTACTCTGCCATACTTCCCTGCGATCGTTAGTGTCAAGCACTACAGGTTTGCGCCAGCTCTCGTTAGCCAAGGAGAGCGGGGTGAGTCCCTTGTCCACTGCCACTACATCACGATGCATACCCACGTCGGCGGTTAGGAAATATTCCCTGAGACTGCATACCTCGCGATTGTGCAGGGTCTTAGCATTTAAAAAGCCTCGACCCCCACACTTCCGCGGGATATACAGTCTCATGACCGACGATCGTGGGTGATGCATTCGGTATGCAGTCAGCAGTGTACGGACCCGCCTATCCAGGGCATCAATTTCCGTTTGAGTCCATTTGAGTACGCCGAAAGAGTACATCAATACCGGCATGACCCAACCGTTGAAGGCGCGCACCTTGTTTCCGCCTGAAAGAAGGCTATTGAATACCTTCTTCAGGCGTCCAAAGAAACGCTCCCTCAACGTTTGCTTCATGTCAGTAGCATTGATGCCTAACGCTTCCGACATACCCAAATACTTATAGGTTTCGGTTGGAGAGAGAGATCTCAAGTTTATGGAATCCGAGAGTTGGGTACCCACGGATTCCACAATCTCTCCTCTCTTTACATGCATGACTGCACATTTATCCACACCAAACTCCATCCTGATGGCACTACTGAAGGTTTCAGTTACCTTCAGTAGCTCCATCAGTTGCAGATTGTTGGGGGCAAACAGTTTCAGGTCATCCATGTAGAGGAGGTGAGATATAACCTGACCACCTCTCTTCAACCGATAGCCTAGGCCTGAATTCTCCAGCAGTGTGCTTAGAGGATTCAAGGCCAGGCAGAACCAAAGCGGACTCAAACTGTCACCCTGGAATATACCTCGCTCGATCCTTACCGGTTCGCTGTTCCTCTGGATATATCGACATCCTGGATAGCGAAGGACCGTCCTCCATTGCCTCATACATGACATCAAGAAAGTGCGTAATGTTGCATCAATTTTGTATAATTCTAGCACCCTCATGAGCCATGTATGAGGGACTGAGTCGTAGGCCTTCTTATAGTCTATCCAACATGTCGACAAATCCTTTCGGGAACGCCGAACCTGTTGGCTAATGGCCATATCGATGAGGAGTAGCTCCTTAGTACCGCGGGACCCATTCCTACATCCATTTTGAGAGGCATCCAAACAGTGACGTAGCTACACGACCAAAACCAGCTGTGCCGGCCTGGCAGTGCAGGATCGAGCGTCGTATTGGTGGGGCCAGAGCACTCATCGGCAAACTAATCTGCTTCAGGGAGGGCAACACTCGCCCACGAGTGATGCGCTCTGTGATACAGGACATATAGTCTCGGGGGCTGATATCAGTTCCCGAAAACGCCCGTCTCACAAAGCGCATCACTCGTGGGCGACGCACCAATAAGACGCTCGATCCTGCACTGCCAGGCCGGCACAGCTGGTTTTGGTCGTGTAGCTACGTCACTGTTTGGAAATTTAACGTGAGCTACATGACATGCCGCTACAGCCGCGCAGTACATTATCGAGTGTGTATCAATGAGATCTTCGCAGTCATCAAAATAGTTTGACAACTGCGAATCCAGAGCAGCCACCAGCGCCTTATTCTTATTAAACATGGGCAAACGAGGTAACCGCGGCCTGAGTTCAAGCGGCATGTTGCGATACTCCCGAATAGCACACTCCAAAGCACTCCTCAATTCGTTGCTACACTGGGTACTTACATGTGTAACCATGTCAGTGCTCTCCTCGTCAGCGTGGTTGGGAAGATTGTTGGGCGGTGATACCTGTGAAGGTACCACCGTCTGCGACGAAGAGGCAATGGCATGGCTACCCATTTCCGTTCGGAGGCGATCAAGTACAGTGTCGTCCAACATATGATTACGCTGGATGACCCGCACCTGATCCGATAGTCGTTGGGCCGAAACGTTGACGGCTGGCTCAAGCACCTGAAACAAAGAGAGCATCCGAACACGGTACGCGGTCAGGTTGTTTCCTCCCTCTGTAGCCCCATAGTATGCGCGCATGACGTTTTCGTTATTATTATTATTATTATAACAAATCAAGCACAGTACTTATTCCACTTGGCCATTTCTGACCATCATGGCTTCAAACCTTTCTCATGAGAAAACTAATATTCTCTAACGTTCAATTTCAATGTTACAACAAAACTTTACTCAATAAACCAAATAATAAAAAAAAATGGGTAATAAAAATCGTCATCCAGTCATGTACCAACGTTCCTTGTTCTCATCTTAAAGCCTTAGGAGCCTCTCACGAACAAACTACTCCGACGCCATGGCACTCACTCACATGTGCATCCACCACCGGTCAACACCGTGGATCACACTGGGTTTCACTCACTCTCTCACATGTGCATCCAACACCGTGGATCACATTGGGTATCACTCACTGACTACCTACTATGACTTCCGTCAGAGCTAAACGTGCATCGCGCACCCACGGACTACTTGGGTTACCCCAAGATAGACACCGATTTCTACCGGGCTACGGTTACGTAGTAGCTATTGGAACCGTCAACTTTACTACGGCCGATAGAGAACCTTACTCGCGTGCTCCCCACAACTTGCTTGCTCATCACCACTGTGATCACTATCTACTTCGACTGGTACATGACTTTCAGGCATCTTTCTTAACCTATCGTGGTACCTTTACAATACACACAACCAATCAAACTCTACATGTGATCTCTGGCTACTCATAGCCCAGTAACATCTAGTTACTCAACCATTCCAGCGCATCCCTCCAGGATTGCCAAGTCTCTCACGACTTAATTGTTTCCCACAATACGTTCCAGGTTTGATCGCAATTTGAATTGAATTGAATACTGCGTACTTACGGACTACTGTGACCGCTAGATACCGATTTCTATTAAGCTACGGCTACAAATCAAATCTCATAGAGTCCGATCATCGTGTTAACTTAATAATCTCATTATCTTTACTACTTTACTCTATCCCAATTTTATCAGTTATGCGCTGATTTTCCTCCTCTCTCTATTACTTCAAACAGATCTAACTTAGTTTACTTGCTCTGCTCGTTTATAAAAAAATCTTATCAAAAATGTATCAACGTTCGCCTTCGTCAGATCAAACCTACTTTTCATAGGTTGCTACGCACTCTCTATATTGCGTAACGCATCATTTCTCACGGTACATAAACAACCCTCGGGGTCTACTAACTAACTACACAGTTAATCGCGAGTTAGACTTCGCCTAATGAACCCTACCACAAACGGTCTTTTGTCTCTACAGTCGTTATTTGCATTGGTTCTAACACGAACATCACACGTTCGTCCTGCTCATTCACACGTGAAAAGGCTGTCGCGATCAAGTGTAAGATAATGTTACTTGAATCACAGAACTCTAAATTCTTTTAACTAAACTACCGGTTATTTTAAAGAAACTTAAATGTTTAAAATTCTCGTTTTTTTGTTTAGCACGTAACTAATTACCAGAGAGTTATTTTTAGCTTTACCTTCTGACCGACTACAAACCGACTGTAAATTAACTCTATGATCGATCTCCCGTTGCTATCTGAATTCGTCTGGCTGGTCCATGAAAATTTCTTCCTTTAATTTACCATTTAAGAAGGCTGTCGAAACATCAAATTGAGTCAGGTGCAGCTTTTCCTTTGCACTCACACTCAGTAAGGCTCTTATTGTAGCCATTCGAGCAACCGGACTAAAAGTTTGTTCAAATTCGATTCCTTTCCGTTGCTAGAACCCCTTGACTACAAGTCTCGCTTTATATTTGTCAACGGTATCATCTGGGTTTCGTTTAACCCTGAAAACTGAAACTTGCATGGCAGCGATTTTTTGTTGGACGGTAAGTCACACAATATCCAAACCTTGTTGTCAGCTAGGGATTTTATTTCGCTCGCCATGGCCTTTTGCCATTCGGCACTGACCTCCCTCTTATTTGCTTCATTATAAGTTTCTGGGAAGTATTCTAAACCCACAAAGCAAACATAGTCTTCGAGTTTCTTTGGTCGGTTAATTGTTGCTCGGTTTCTAAGGTTGTATCGAGGCTCTGTTAAGGGTTCGACTACTTCTAATTGTTCCTGAGCATCCATGAAATCTTCCTCATCCTCTGTTAGTACATTGTCTTGAACTTCGTCCTCTGTTGGTGTAAGAATGTCCTCTTGAACTTGATCTTCAGTAATATCTCCCTCTAGATCAAGTTCTTGACTTTCTCTTATATTTTCAGAAGCTTGCTCTTGTATGAGACCATGTTTATCGCCGTCATCTCCCTCTAACCTAATAGGGATACTGGTGGAAATCTTGAACTCGACATCGGACTGAAACGTAATGTCTCTAGACCTTAGTGTCTTTTTTCCGTCCCAGATGCGATAGCCATCATCGTTCTCATAGCCTATCAGCAGTCCTTTAGTGGCTTTCTTATCTATCTTCTTACGGTTTTGTTTTGGAACGTGAGCATAACATTCACGTCCAATAATTTTTAAATGACTAATCTAATGTTTCCTACCGTGCCACAACTCGAAGGGTACGTTTGTATCTACTCTGGTAGGGCCTGTCCTATTCAAAACATATGCCGCAGTGTTTATGAGCTCTGCCTAGAGCACTTGTGGGATCTCTCCTCTCGCGTGTAGCATCGATCTTGCAGCTTCTACAGCCACTCTGCTCTGGCGTGTAAGGCATTGTCAGTCTATGCTGAATTCCGAACTTTTGTAGAATCTTTTGGATAGCTCCATTATCAAATTCGCCACCATTGTCACTCAATAGTGTTTTCACTGTATGACCTGTTGTATTAACTTCTTGCAACATTTTTGTAACAGCATATCCTTAACTTCGAACTTGTGCCTTACGAAGTACACAAAGCGGTAATTTGATAAGTCATCCTTAAATAAGATAAAATATTTATACTTTGAGATGCTATCAGCAAAAGGTCCGCACACATCAGTGTGAATAAGTTACCTGGCTCTGTAGCTCTTTCCCTTGTTCCAAACTTTTTCTGTTGGGATTTGCCATATATGCAACCTTCGCACTTTGTATTGTCTGGTTTTAAATCAATTCCAAGCTCCCTCTCAACAATATCACGAACATGTCGTTTGTCTTGATGTGCGAAACGCTCATGGTAAAGCTGTAGTAGATTAGAACCAGTAATTGCGTTGACCTCAATGGATCTATGCTTTGTTGGCATGACCGTCTTCATGTCCAACTTGTAGAGTCCTCCATATGGTACTCTTTTGCCAACAACTTTAGTTGAGCCTTCTATATGAAGCTTACATTCTCTTGATGTCGACGTGAATACGCTATTTTGCATCCTATCCTGTGCTGCTAGCGTTGAAAAAAGATTTTTCGTAAGTGATGGTACTAGCCACACATCTGGGAGTGTTATTAGTTCCTGCTTACCATTGACATTTGCATTGACCACTACGGCTCCTTTTCCTATTGCTGGAATCACGGTCCCATCTGCGGTTGTTACAGAGTGATCTAACTGAAATTCATGAAATTCGAGGAAGAAATCGCTTTTTACTGCAATGTGTGTTGTTGCGCCATTATCAGCAAACCAGTTATTTCTATCCTGGATTTGTTCTTGTGAGCACGCATTCACCATTTATGAAATTTGTTGCACTTGCTTGGACTTTGAGTTAGGTGCTGATATGCCTGAAGATGGCTTAGGTGGCCTCCCATCTTTAATCCACTTCTTGCACTTGCGAACTCTATGTCCTTTTCCAGAACAGTAGTTGCAAATCAGCTGTTCGTCAATTCATCTGTTCAGTAATACACCTGTACCAGATAGCGAAACCCTTTACCAACTTTTTTGTCGACAAAATAAAACCAATTAATCAAGTACGTCTCAGACTTCATAAGTGGACATTTGAGCTATATTCTCAATCTGTGCATAACACACGGCAGTTATCCAACTAACCTAAAAACAACTGTGGTACAACCATTATATAAAAAAAAATTACAAAGAATGCATGGAATCTTATAGGCCTATTGCGCTTGTTCCAATCATATCTAAGATATTTGAAAAATATATCTATGATCAGGCTAATAAATACTTGAATAAGCAAAACATTTTGGCAGAGGAGCAAAAAGGTTTTCAGAAAAGTAAAACTATCAATTTGGCTATCTATATATATAATAGAATACCTGTGTGCTCAATATATTGTGACATGACGCAAGCGTTTGACTATGTGGACCATGGTTATTTTGTTAAGTAAACTAGATGCCTACGGAATTAGAGGTAAGGTAATGTCTTGAGTTTAATAGAATCTGATTTAAAGGATAGGAAACAATACGTCTGCAATAGATTTTAAATCTAAATGTCAACGTAGCTACAAATCTGATCTTCGAACACTTACTTATGGCGTGCCCCTGGGCAGTGTTTTAGGGCCTCCCCTTTTTATTATCTATATAAATGATATGCCGAAAGTTACATATCACCCTATGTTACTATTTGCTGATGACAGCACTGTGACCATTAAATAGCACAAACGCTGAAACCTACAATGACGAAATTACAAAGACGATAACCTCCATAGTACAATGGTTAGATAATAATAATTTAAAAATAAATATCGAAAAGACGAAATTAACGATGTTTAGCCAACGTTCCAACATGAATATGAGTGTTTACTATAATAGCGAACCCATGACACAAGTAAACACATCAAAATTCCTAGGTTTAACAATTGATAATAAATTAGATTGGAAAACACACACGGAGGAGTTAGCCAAACGAATCAGTAAGTCTACCTATGCCTTATATAAACTTACCTCAGTGATGAGTGTTGACGCTTTAGTTACAGCTTATCATGGCTTAGTGGGTTCAGTTCTGAGATATGGTGTTATTTTTTGGAGATACTAACCATACTAACCATACTGACCATACTATTTTATGGAAATTGCTGAGCTAAGCTAAGCTACGTTAAATAAAAGCTAAGCTAAATTTTGAAATCTAATAAGCGAAACTAATCTTTTCTAAGAATCCTTATTATGTCTGCATGTTTGTGGAATCTTTATTCATTAAACCACTTAGGCTTATCATGGCTTGTTCACAGGTGACCATTTTATACACAATTCGTTGATTCATTTCTTTAACCATTTTCAATTTTATCATCATCGTTACTCTCATCTTCCGACTGATACTCTAGTCAGGAGTAGATTACATCTATGAAAAAAATGGCGAAATACCTTTGTTTACCCTTTTATTGGCAATAGGCGTATCTTACACTCAGTATCTGTCACTATGTAATATTTTGAATTAGCAATACGGGCCTAGACAATACAAAACTAATATTTTATCTTTCCTTCGATTGGCTTCTCTGTCTACGCTAACCAATTGTCCTATATTTTACTGATGCAGGGGAATTCTAGCTTTATCAAACATTTGCTTTTGTTTTTCCTAAACACTTTCTATTGTATCTAACCCTCCGTTTCTAATATCTTCTACAGCATTTATATTTGTAGCATTAATTTTGTGAGCTGGTAGACCCAGCGCACTCTCAGTCGACCCCTTCAGTCTTAACACAAATAACAATTTATCAGAGGTTTTAGCTACTGTTTTGTTGATGTATTATTTAAATCCCATTATACCTGTTGCAAATACTGATCCTATGGTTTTTTTTTTTATATTCTTCCATAAATCATAAACGTTAATTAATCTAACATCTTACTGTAATGCTCTAAATGCCCGATTGTGCGAGAAGTAGCAATCGTATATATATATTTTCTGTATTTAAAACATGCTTAATAAGCATTTTTTTTTCTAATAAACACTTTTTTGATTTTTGAGCTGGTAAAAGTATGACCTCTATCTTATTACTCGAGAAAGCACAGCGGATAAATTAAATTATTCATTGGAAACTGAAATAGTCGAGCCTTCGCATTTTTAATTGGTTTAGGATTAATGAAGCGCGTAGCGGCGGGATCATGTACTATGTGAAAAAAAACTCGGATGCCTTTGCCATGGGATGTAAAAGTTCTCTTTCCATGAACACACTGAACGCATGCTTGGCAGTATTTTAGAACTATTTTATTGGGAACTAGTAAATGGTTTCAACTTTGTCTAAGGTCTTCTCATACGAAAAGCGACATCTAAAATCATCGAAAGTGTCAATATCACGACGAAAGCATGTAAAACTTGAATCTGACACTTTGGCTTAGACCATCTAAGTCCTTTGTCCGTTATTTTATAAAATTTTATACGGATAGGTAGCTATTTAATTTGATTTGAGTCTAAATTATCCATAATAAATTTTGTCCTTTGCATCTTATCGTCTTTCATTTGAACCGTAGCTAACCAAACTACAACAGAATAGAATAGAATAAAGTTTATTGTACACCAGAAGCCAAAACTAGCTAAACTAAACTAGCTAGTCAAACTAGAATAGATGTACGATGTATTTACCCTACAACGGGTCCAACTTAGAGCGTCTACGTTCACCATAAAAATGCCTTGGTTTATGAATTATATCGCAATCAAATGGCTCATAAAAAGCTATAATCGGTTACAATAGTGAATTTTAACCCTATAAGATAACTAATCTAAATCTAATGAAATGATTTTCTACTGCTAGGGTTTCAACCCGTACGATGGAAAGTGCTACTCTTCTGGTGAAATAAGTTTACCAAATTAAGCGACTGGATCTAAACCGTGTTAGCTTGCTCTCGTAATTCTGTAATGACAGCATTTGGATTGGGTTTTTTAACTTACAATAGGTCGTGGTACTACTTAGCTATGTAAATGCAATCTCTTCACTTCTTTTTCTAAGTTTGAGACCCTTTTTTTAGGGTTAGTACTACTATCGCAAAGTTTTTAATAAAATGCCTAAGAAATCAGCCAGTCCTAAGAACTGCTTAAAAATTTTTTTAATTTTTTTTTTTGTAGTTATCAACCACATTTATTTGACACTATCTATATTCTTTCAGCTTTTCCTGAGACTTTCAAGCCTAAATATTTAATTTTAGAACGAAAGAAGTTACATGTTTCTAATTTTATCAAATACTGACTCGATTTAAGCACACGGCCAAACAAAATCGAGAGAATCAGAACCTTGTCCATGCAAATACCTATATATTCTCAAATTATCAAAGATTTTATTAATAGTTGTCAAACCAAACGGGATCTTATTAAATTGGAATTGTCCTTCTGGTGTGACGAAAGCAGTTTTTTTTTCTTTTATCCATTACAGTTAATTCCATCGAATTAGTACCTAGATGCTAGGTCAAATTCATCTGTCTATACAGAGAAAATTAAAATATTATAAAAAGGAAACAGTTTTTTTTTGTTTGTAATGAATAAATTCAAAAACCACTGAACTTGTTTAAAAAAAATTGTTCACCAATAGAAAGCTACTTTATCACTGAGTGCTTCACCCGCGGAAGCCGCTGGTCGGAGCTAGTAAGTTATATATATCCCGCTAACCAATCTATCTGATCATCTATCTTGGGCAAAGATAATATTTAATAATCTTTCAATTTAAAGCTCTATGATCTATGCAAGGGCGCTTTCTTTTTTTTTGTTACTGGAATTATATTATTGGACTTACAAACGGATACTCTTATGATAACGGATTTTGGTTTTCTTCATGAGAGAAACTTTAAGGCCTGTAAACTATAGGTTGGGGCTCAATAAATTGATGCTCATTAAACTCTGTTAGATTAGTAGCAAAGCCAGTTCGATAACATTGTATAAGATTCAACAGTTGCGATTTCTGAATCGTATGAGGACAATTAATTAAGTAAGAGTTTTAAAGGACTCACAATAATCAATTTTATTAATAGTACTTAGTAGGACAAACAATAATTTTAATTCGCAGTAATTACCCTCTAGCTATTAAATAAACATATGAGTTACTTCATTTGATAAAATAATTATCAACTAATGTACCATTTTCAATTAAATAGTGGGTATCCACTTCTATTTTATCCTAAGTTACTAATATGAACCCCGTTATGTTTTAAGATGAGTAAACCGTCACATACGAAAATCCGGGTAGTATTCAATAACTCTCTTTTGAAGACAGTTTAACCTCGCCATTAGTTTTAGAAATTGGCGAGAAATTATTAATTCGTAATCAATTTTTAAGATTTTAACGCTCCAATGCTCCAGTAAATTACCGTCCAACTAGTAATGAGTATTTCAAGAATGTTTAGGGATAACGGTAAGATTAACTAGACCATTATACCTTGATCGAGTTTATAAAACTAACCTATATGTGTGTCTGGGTGTAATTTATCTATAATATGTATGTTTTTAGAAATGTATGTTTATCAGTTATCTAGTACTCATAATACAAGCTCTGGTTAGCTTGGGACTAGACGGCGTTGTGTGATAGTTGTGAATTATTATATTATTATTATATATCATAAATTACTATTCCAGTAAAACCTATCGAGGTCACCGAATAAGTTCTATCCTAGTCGTCTTATGTTTCAACTGAATCAACGTTTCTATTCAGCATTAACTTGCTTCGTGAATCTAAATAAACTACTTTTTCAACACACGTGAGCAATTAATGATTACCGTCCTTGGCTCTCTTAAGACCCTCGCCACGGCTCGGGTCTAAATACCGCCTCGACGATAACCACCAACATTACACACTTATATCATAATGTACTATTTGAAAACCGTTATTACCGAATTAAAACTAATTTTGCATCTCCATTCTTTTGATAACACTCATTAGAATCGTGACCAAATATTGAACAGTACATTTATTTAACGGCTTAGTACTCTTATTCGTGATCTGACCCTCTTTCCTTATAATTCCAGCACCTGATCGTGTGAATTATTTAGTATATGGTTTATCTATAGTTAAGAATTTCGTATACATATTTATTTTACCTATACTTTTTGCATTTTGCAGTTATACCAGAAAGTTGGTCGTGGTTATCAAAATCTATTGGGCAACGTGATTTTATCATATTAATAATCATCTAATTAAAGACAAACACGTATTCAAAAGTATTTGGCCGTAACTTTCATCAGACGGAAAAGCTCGAGCCTTTCTGCACCCAGCTATAATTGACAATTATAACACTTTCGTATGATTTGTTGGTCTGTTCAATGTAAATGCTCACTATTTTCATTTCCTTTATGAATGCCATACTCGAATGATTATCAAGAAAATTGATAAGTTTAAAAAAACATATCAGCCTTGCGGCTACCTCTGTTACCCTGCCTGCCAACCTGGCTGATACTCTGTCTGCTGCCCTGCCTACTGCTCTGCCTGCTGTCCTGCCTGCTGTCCTGGCTGCTGCCCTGGCTGCTGCCCTGGCTGCTGCCCTGGCTGCTGCCCTGCCTGCTGCTCTGCCTGCTGTCCTGCCTGTTGTCCTGGCTGCTGCCCTGGCTGCTGCCCTGGCTGTTGCCCTGGCTGCTGCCCTGGCTGCTGCTCTGCCTGCTGCCCTAGCTGCTACCACGGCTGCTGCCCTGGCTGTTGCCCTAGCCACTGCCCTGGTTGCTGCTTTGGCTGCTGCCCTGGCTGCTGCTCTGTCTGGCACAGGCGATGAAACTTGCAGTGGTTGAGCCACATTTCAATCACCATTGTTATCCCCATGTAAACCTGGACAGTAAAATAATACACGGACACAGCTATTCCTTAAAACCTGTGTAACTTTAAAATTATGGCGTAGATATTGACCACCATTACATATCATGAACGTTTGAAAGATTGATTAAATTCTTTAAACCACGCAACGAATTAATTCACTGACACTAGGGAAGGTACAGTGAGATGTTATCATATTTTATATTTCAAATCACAACGACCGTTAATATTACAAAAGAAAACGTAATATTCTAGACCAATAACTGATTCGTAGTTATGAATTTAGATAACACCCCGTTTAGTCACAATTCCTAGGCTAGCAAGCGTCTTAAATAAGTCACCAAGTTCTAATTCTTATGTGTAAATACGATTACATTAAACAAAACAAAATGTACAACAAAAAGTTAAGTACTATTTTAAAGCATAAATTTCACTGCATTTCGCTTTCTTATAAGTAACAAAAAAAACAATAATACTTACGTGAATCATTCCACTTCTGAACTGAAAGGAAAACACTGGAACTTGTTATAAATACTTTTATTTTAATAGTAATACTTGTACATGTACCCTCAGTTTACACCTTACAGTTCAACCGTCAACGAAAGATTGACTGCACGACAACATTCTGTCATTCAACAGCTCTGCATCTACGTCATATAAAGTGGGGAGAGGCGCGCGTATAAAGTCAATGGATAGACTAATTTACAAATTGTGTCTATTTAAAATTGTGTTATAAATATCTCGTAAATGTTTTTGAGCCAACTTTTCAAACTATCAGCAATTTATTGAACCAAATTATCGTTACTAGTCAAATTGCGTACTGTTAAAATCTTTAAAAGTCCGTGTTTACTTTAATAAATAAGATGGGATTATTCGATTTATTTGTAATTGCTTACACATTGTGCGACGCTCTAGTCGATGTATCACCATTATGTCAGGCTTATTGGCAACAATAGTCCTGTCAGTGATGATAGATCGAACCCAATACAATGTGATATTGCCATTCTCGAAAATTGGGTCGGGCACATACCTATAGTACGATACTTCTGATTCCACAAGATTTTATTTAAGAGCAAGTTGCTGGTGAATAATCCTGGCTACAAGGTTGTGTCTATGCAAATAGTCTCCGTTAGCTAAATTAGAACATCCAGAAATAATGTCGGATTGATTCTCCGGGCTGGTGGCATGCCCGACAGATGTCAACCGTACCGTCGTCCTTCACAATGTATTTCCGGTAGTTGTTCGTCATCATAACTTCGTCCATAATCGCACAGAAAAACCTACGGTTTCTCCAAAGAGACCACCAAAGAGCAGCCAGGATACGGACGCTAAAAGATCTACATCGGGCCCATGTAAGTCCCGGTAAAAGCGCCCGTGAAACTCCTTGCTCCTGCCATACTGCCCTGCGTTCATTAGTATCCATTACTGTAGGTTTGAGCCAGTTCTCGTTAACCAAGGAGAGCGGGGTGAGGCCTTTGTTCACCGCAACCACATCTCGGTGCATCCCCACGTCGGTTTTCAGGAAGTATTCCCTGAGACTGCATATCTCACGGTTGTGCAGGGTCTTAGCATTTAAGAAACTACGACCTCCGCACTTCCACGGGATATACAGCCTCATCACCGATGATCGTGGGTGATGCATCCGATTTGCGCCCTCGGTGTGACACAGGCACCGACCAGATGCTGCGTCAAAATGAACACATGGCATCATCATCCGGTAGGCGCGTATCAATCTCACCTTGGTTCGGTCGCTCCAAAGCCCTATAAACTCACCTTTCGTTTCTTTGGAACGTGCGATTCTGGGTGTATCGCTCCACTCGCCGCTTGTATCGTCGAATACGGTTTGCCCATGCATAGACCTTCTGCTTCAGGAAGTCGATACGCTCTGTGATATGGGGTAGATAATCTCGAGGACTAATATCTGTCCCCGAGAACGCCTGCCTCACAAAGCGCATCACCCTAGGGCAAGTGTTGCCCTCCCTGAAGCAGATAAGCTTACTGATGAGTGCTCTGGCCTCACCGATACGGCGCTTGATCCTGCACTGCCAAGTTGGTACAACTGGTCGAGTAACTCGGTCACGGTTAGGAAACTTGACTCGAGCTACACGACATGCCGCTACAGCAGCACAATACAAGATCGAGTGGGTATCAGTAAGGTCTTCGCTGCTACCAAAACAATTTGATAGCTGCGAATCCAGAGCACACACCAGCGCCCTATTTTTCTTATGCATGGGGGGCAAACAAGGTAATCGAGGTCTAAGCTCAGCCGGTGTGAAGCGGTACTCCCGGAATGCATCCTCCAAAGCGCTCTTCAAACGTACATTGCACTGGGTACTCACGGATATAGCCCCGTCATCATCTAAGATTCAAAGCATTTTATTTCAAATAAACCATTTACAGGCACTTTTAAATGTCAAGAAGTCAGTCAGTCAGAAAAAAAAAGACGCTAATTGCACATTCTGTACGGTGAAACCATACACTAATAATGCACTAATGCTTACTCGTGCATTATTACCTCTTGTCACTAATTTATATTAGTCGAGCATTCAGTACACGATTAGCGGTCATCGCGTGTGCTCCCTCGCTCCTTTGTATTTCTAAACCGTTGGTCCGATAAATATATCTATTTAGTTTAACTATTTAAGCAGCAGTATCATTTCATCAACCACCTAACTTCTACATGGTCCTTCGAGCCATCGGGCGGGACCTCGCGAGTTTTAGTATTCGTTTTTCTTTGGGGAGTAACGTTTATTAAGTAATTCGTGAGTGAACTCGGTCAGATCTCAGCAGAGTGGATTGCAGTGATACGTGTGAACTGTGGTCTTATTTTCCTAACCGCAGCACTTTGTAGCAAAACTTTAGCAGCACAGTTGTAAGTGGTTACCAAGTGCAACGTTTTTGAGCATCCCAAGCAGCGGGACATCAGCGCCTCCAGGACGGGGCAACCAGCATCGTAAGCAGCAAGCAGCTATCGGTATCTTCAGCAGCAGGGCGTCAGTACCCAGCTTCAGCAAACCAGCAGCAGTCGAAACCAAGTTTCTTTCAAGTAAGATCTTTCCTTTTTTCGTCGTAAACTAGCAGCATAATGGAGGATCTTTACTACCAGCAACTCGAACTTGGCGAGTCAATAAAAAAGATACCGGTAAATATAAAAAAGGATAGCGCCGATAGGAAATCGGACGACTATTTTAAAAGGCGACTAGAGTTGTTAGAGAGGTATTGGTCAGATTTTCAGAACAATCATTTAGCTATCTGTGAGTATGGGGTCAAAGACCATCCATATTTTACTAATTCCGAGCATGAAAAGGTTAGCAAACATTATACAGCAGCCAAATCTCTCATCAACGAACAACGCCAGCAGCTAACAAGCAAGCTGACGCCAATGAAGTACGTCAGGGGAACTCAACCAATACAGGAGCAGCAAGAGGAGACCGAACTAGCAAAAGCAGGACCATCAGGTAACGAGCAGCCAGCAAAAGCCAGTATGTCACGAACAATGGAGTCAAAGGGCTCTACCAGCAAATTAGATGACATGCTGCGTAAACAAACAGCCAATTTCAAAGCGTTTATGAGAACAACAGGGTATATCGACCTAGACTCCATGACAGAAAAATGGGAGATGGAGGATGCCTTGAGAACCCTTCAAGCGCGCTGGTCACAGATTGACTGCCTTCATTGGGAGATAGATAGTGAGATAGGTGGAGAGGAAGAAGACTACGAGGAAGTATATACTAAGCATGAGCGATCCTTTATACACTTGAAGAAAATGATCAATAAAAAGCTATGGAGTGTATCGCATAGAGAGTACTCCACACCAAAAATGGATATACCTGTATTTTCAGGAAACTACCAGCATTGGACGTCATTCAAAGACCTCTTCAGCGAAGCTATTCATAATAACCCTACCTTGTCGCAAGCGCAAAAAATGCAATTTCTAAAAGGGAAGGTCAGGGGCGAAGCAGAAAAACTTATTCAGCATCTTCCTATAAGCACTGATAACTATCTCACCTGTTGGGAAATCTTAAACCATCGGTATAATAACAAAAAGCTAATCTTTACGTGTGTTATCAATACTTTACTAGGGTTACCGAGTACGCAGCAACAAACTCTAGGTCATATTAAAAAACTCCATGACGTAGCACTAGAAAGCTTGCATGCTATACGGAACTTAGGAATCGATATCAGCACCTGGGATCCGCTTCTTGTGCATTTATTAGCGCAGAAGCTGGATAGCGAAACGTACGGAGATTACATAGACTCCCTTAAAAATTCTAGGGAGCTACCGGTTCTAAAGGAATTCTTAGACTACTTAGAAAGTAAGTTTACGAGCCTGGAAACATCTCGCAGGAAGTTCGATCAGGCAACAGCAAAATCAACTAATCATTTAAATAGCGATGTTCCTGATAACCTAAAATCAAGACGGCATAACCCTAATTTCGCCAATAAATACAATAAGCCACAAACTTATTCCAAAGCCTTACACGTGTCTACCACAAAATGTCAATTTTGCGGACAACAGCATGCCGTGTTTAATTGCATAAAGTTTTTGCAATTGGCCAATGAAGCAAAATTGAAATTAGTAGCAAAATTGAAATTATGTCGAAATTGTTTGTTTGACCATAATGGCAAGCAATGCACTTCCGTTAGGCGATGTCGCAAGTGTGACGGAAATCACCACTCCATTTTACATGACGCTTGCTCAAACAATATATCGCATTCGAGCAACGTAGCAACAACATCTGATCCAAATCCAAAAGACGATGTCGCAATGACTGCGCATGTGTCTCAGAAAGATCCAGGAACGAATGAAGTTTTGTTAGCTACAGCCTTGATAAAAGTAGCAACGATGGATGGATCGTGTCACATTTTACGGGCTCTCATTGATCCTGGATCACAAGTAACTATAATAAAAGAAAGTACAGCAAAGAAATTAGGATTACGTAGATCTAAGTTCAATGGATTGCTGTGCGGAGTAGGTGAAGTCGAACATAGCTGTAATGGTGTGGTCACACTAAATTGTCACTCAATGTATAATGACTTTTCGTTTAGCACCAGCGTACTTGTCATGAACAATATACTTAAGGATGTCCCGTTTAAATCCTTTGACACATCGAAGTGGTCCTACTTAGAAAATCTTAAACTAGCTGACCCATATTTCAACATTAGCCGTCCAGTAGATATATTACTAAGCGCTCAAGTCAATGGCTGGATATTAATGGGAGGATTGATAAAAGGAGAGACTGTATCGCAGCCTGTTTTACAAGAAACACAGCTTGGATGGATCGTATACGGAGGCGGCGGTCCGATAGCATCACTTCAGTGCAACGTGGTCATGAATAACATTCATGACATTCAGCAGTTTTGGGACATCGAGAACATAAGCGAAAAATCAAACTTATCATTAGAAGATCAGGAGTGTGTCGATTTCTATTCAGCAACTACGAAACGCCGCGAAGACGGGCGCTATGTAGTAAAATTGCCACTAAAACCAAACGTCAATGAAAAACTAGGTTCATCTAAACAGATGGCAATAGCACAGTTCCAAAATCTGGAACGTAAATTTAGCAAACAACCTGTTCTAGCAGAACAATATAAAACATTCATTAGTGAGTACATAGCCTTAGGGCATATGGTACCTAGCTACAGCAATAAAAACAAACAAGCGCTATCGTGTTACTTGCCGCACCATTCAGTGCAACGAGCAGAATCAGCTACTACAAAGCTACGGGTAGTGTTTAACGCGTCAGCAAGGACGTCAAGCGGGTATGGTGTGAATGACCTGATGTATAAAGGCCCTAATTTACAACAGGATCTACAAGAACTTATATTGAAGTGGCGGCAATATCGTTATGCTTACACATCAGATATCGAGAAAATGTATAGGCAGATAATGGTGGATGAAGTAGATCAGCAATATCAGCAAATTATCTGGAGGTATGCGCCAGATGAACCTCTACAAACGTACAACCTTACCACCGTGACATACGGTACAAAATCAGCACCATTTCTAGCGATGATGACGTTAAAACGTCTAGCCTCGGATGAACGAAGAGCGTTTCCGGAAGCAGCAAAGATTCTAGAAGAATCATTCTATATGGACGATCTGGTCCATGGTTCTCACTCTATCGAAAGAGGAAAGCAGCACATAGAAGATCTTAACAGATTATTAAAATCAGGGGGTTTTACACTGAGAAAATGGTCCGCAAATGATCCAGAACTTCTAGACAAGATAGATCAGACTAGCAGCAATGGCGAAGTCATTTTCAACTTTAAATCAGAAAGCACGTCAAAAACATTAGGCCTTCGTTGGAACTCTTGTGATGACATGTTTACTTTTAAATACAGCATTGCTAATCCAAACGCCAAAATTACTAAACGACTACTTTTGTCAGAGATATCAAGAGTATTCGACCCGTTGGGGTGGTTGTCCCCACTCACTACAAAATTAAAGCTGATATTTCAAAAGTTGTGGTTAAATAAAATGCATTGGGATGAAGAAGTTCCAGTAAACATCAAAGATGAATGGATAGCGATTAAAACAGACATGGAATTTTTGAACCAATGCAAAATACCGCGCTGGATCGGGTATCAACCTAATAACGTCATAGAGTTGCACGGTTACTGTGACGCATCGACTAAAGCCTATGCGGCAGTAATTTACGCGCGACTTCGGAAAAATGCAGATTCAGCTGGGGAGTTAGTAACGTAAATGCTCCTATTACCGCCAGTTTTAGCTGTCTTAGGATTCACTTAAAAAAAATAGATATAAGCTGTTATGTTAGAAAAGATGTTATAATTTATAATTAATCTCAACGAAGTATTCTTTGCAATTCAGTACTTAAATTCAATATTCAATAACAAAATAGTTACTAAATAATTATTTAATCCAAAAGAGTAGTTGATTCTATTACCGACCCATAGAATGCGGCAAGATTCTATTACCGATTTTTCTACTTCTTTTACCGACCGCTACGAAGTTGTCACTTCTTCTATAATATTAAATAAAATAAAAAATCGTTTTTAAGGTATTTATTATATAATAACATTAGTTATGAGATCATCATTATTACAATATGAACATAATTATTTATTACAACGCTTAGAGCACTTATTTTTTGTTATTTTAATTAATAAAAAATATAATCAGTCTCAGAAAACAGTCTTCAAATAATTAAATGCTTACTTTTTAATTACATAATTATATACTAATTAGATATTATAAATCAGTAACAAAAATATTTTTATCTATACAATACAATCACAAAATACCTTTATAATAGGTACACACATTTATAATTCGCTCAATACAGAATATATATATTTATTATTTCTCTTGTCACGCAGAGTTGTCCTCGGTATGCCATAGGTTTTTGAAGCTTCGTAAATGCTGGTCCCTTCATTCAAAGCTAGAAGCGCAGCTTCTAGTTGAGCAGAGGCGTATTGCTTGCGCTTCTGCGGCTCCATGATTCTATAAAAGAACACAATCTTTAAAGAGATATAGAATTTAATTCTTCGAAAGAAGCTTTAAAAAGTTACATGGCCCCTATTCCGTCCCGCCATTTTTATTCGATTTGAAAACATATGAAATATAGCCAATGCCATGAAGCCATGAAAGAAACTGGATAGCAAATATTATTTTACATTAATAATAAGTCCTGTGACAAAATCTCTCAAAACGTCACGAATGCAAGAAATAAGCCAATTGGTTCAAAAATATACATTTTGTTTTTGTGTAGGTACTGTAATATTACCAATAATATCGTTACAGCTGTGAGTCGGTAATAGAATCAAGTATGAAGGTTACAATGTTCTATTAGCGACCAATAAAATTAATAATAAACAGATAAAATATTCGCTTTATGGAATACTGTTAAATTCGATCTCATTGCTATATTATTTCTTTTAATGTCAGTTAGTCTTTAATTCAGATAATAAAGGTTATTTACAGTATAATATCATTATAATAATAGGGATATTGTCTAACGTTGAATCGAGTTTTACACAAAAACTTTAAGAAATAGCTTTGTCGTTAATAGATCTAACGAAGTAAAATAATTTTAAGAATTGAACAAGAAAAAAATAAAATCATATGAGATAGTTTATAATAGATATTATTTTAAAATACTAAATGTTCTCAAAATTTAACAACGCCATGGGTCGTTATTAGAATCAAGTTTTGAAATTTGGATTCTATTACCGCCTTAAATTAAAACATGATTTTACAATACAAGAACCAATAAAAAGTATTATATTAACAGTTAGTTCAGAAAACGAATATATACGTTACAGTTGTAATGTGATAGAAAGAAGACAAATCCATTTTTAGTGTGTCATTTTCCTTAAGTAATATTTAGGTGTACTTACGTGGCTGGAGACGCGACACTATGAAACGTGCTTCCGCTTCGGGCGCGTCCCACTCACTTTCAAATTATTTATTTCACTGGCTATTTAAACACACAAACTTTACTCTTTTTGTTGTCCAACAAAAATACGTAACTACTTTTTAAGTTATGACTTTTCTGGAACCCTATATTATGTCTAATATGAGTGATTTTAAAATTAGATCGTTAATAGAGTACACATTTTAGGGGGTCGTTAATAGGAGCTTTTACGTTAGCTGCTAAGACTAGATTAGTACCTATTTCTAAAAGCGTATCGTTACCAAGATTAGAATTAAGCGGAGCGTATTTACTAGCTAAGTTAATGAATAAAGTTATTAGCTGTAATAGCGAAATGGACATTCGTATATATGGGTGGACGGATTCCATGGTAGTCCTGGGATGGCTACAAGGCGATCACAGGCGATCGAAACCTTTTGTTGCAAACAGGACTAAAGTTATCATAGCAACAATGAAACCAAGTTGCTGGCGATATGTCAAGTCGGAAGACAATCCGGCAGATGCAGCCAGTAGAGGCATTTCAGCCTCACAATTGAAAGATCAAACCCTGTGGTGGCAAGGACCACAGTCATTGAAAACGTTTGATGAAAAACTTGAAGCAAAGCAAAGCGTTTACACTACAGACCAAGAAATAAAGGCAAAATCAACGCCAAGGAAAGTGAATGCTGCTCAAACAGATAACAAGGAAACCATCATATCGGCATTGTTACATAAATTCAGCTCACTTAATAAAATAACTAGAATAGTAGCATGGCTTTTACGAGCCATTAAAACGATACAATTTAAGCAGATTCCGGTAGCTTCAGGTAAACACAGTGCTTTACCTGAATTTCTTACTTTGCACGAATTGCGGAAAGCAAAATCACTCATTACAAAATATGTACAAAGGACTGAGTTTTCAGAGGAGATCATGTCGTTACGAAAACATAATAAATTGAGTAGCAGAAGTAACTTACTAAAATTAAATCCTTTCCTGGACCGCGAGGGGATTTTGCGAGTTGGAGGCCGTTTAAATAAAGCAAGTATGAGCATGGAAATGAAGCATCCAGCCATACTACCTTATTACCATCGGCTCACTACTTTAATAATTCAGCAAGCTCATCAGCTCACCTTTCATGGTGGACCGCGATTAACTTTATTTAATCTTAGGCAAAGATACTGGATAATCGCTGGAAATAAAGCAGTAAGAATAGAAGTGCGAAACTGTGTCACCTGTAGAAAATATGAGCCCAAACTACAACATCAACTAATGGGAGAATTACCCGTAGCAAGATGTAACCCCGCCCCGCTATTCTATCACACCGGAGTGGATTATACAGGTTTCATAGATGTTAAGAGCAACAAGGGGCGCGGAATTAAGACCACAAAAGGATATATCGCGTTGTTTATTTGTCTAGCGACTAAGGCAGTACATTTAGAGCTTGTATCTGACTTAAGTAGTACTGGGTTCTTAGCAGCACTACGGCGGATGGCCGCAAGAAGAGGAGCGCCACGCCATATTTATAGCGACAATGGGACGAATTTTGTAGGTGCAAATAGAATGGTACAGGAAAGTTATCACGATTTCAAAAACGTTTATGATCGCAACTTTCTTGCAGAGCTAACAGATTTGAATATAGAATGGCACTTCAACGCACCATCTTGGCCTAGTGCAGGAGGTCTATGGGAGCGAGCCGTTCGAAGCGTAAAATATCATCTCAAGCGAGTAATCGGAGAGCAGAAACTGACCTTCGAAGAGTACAGTACTATATTAGCGCAGGTAGAGGCTTGTCTGAACTCCAGACCTTTGTGTGCCTTGTCTGAAGATATTGAAGATTTGGACGTACTTACTCCAGCGCATTTCTTGACCGGGAGGTCCGGAACTGCCATAATTGAAACGGAAATAGATGCTCGAACTAGATGGCATTCCAGTCTCCGCGCGAACTCGGAAGCGTTCGGGTGCAGAAAAATGTCTTCCGAGATAGTAAAGTGTATTTCATGTAACATAGTGATAAACGAGTTATTATGTTTTGTGCAAAATAAAATTGACATTATGGATGAGGAGAGTTTGATCCGGTTATGTCTAAGTACTTATAATAATGAAGAAATTGAATCAGCAAAAAGTTTGTTGTACGAGTCCATTTCTACTAGTACCCGCAAAATATCGAGGAGAAAAAACAAAGAACCAAAGAATATTGAAGACATTATAAGTGTTTTAAAAACCACAGACCCAGATAAAACTCCAATTTTTGTGGCCAGATTGTTGGAAAAATTACCACCGATATCCTTTGACCACGTCGATGTTTCAGCCCTATTAAAAGACATTCTGGTTTTGAAACAAGAAGTACAAACTTTAAAACAATCAAGTGTCACGTTGGATCAAATAAATAGTCTAAAAGCAGATATAAACCACATGAAGTTTGCGTCGCTGGTAGATGCGGAAAGGCCATTGTTTGTAAACAATAGACGCGGTGGATACTTAGCGGAGAGAGGACGAGATAGTGGTCCAATCGGTATCATGAATCTCTCAAATACTTATAGCAATGTGGAAAGTACACCGAAGAGTTTTGATACCGTAACAGAAAAAGTACATTGGCGTACACCCGCAGTTTTGCAAAAGAATCAAGCTGGTCGCCATAGCGCCATCTCTTTTGCACGGTGCCCGAGCCCAACTGATATCGTAACCGTGGACACGAGTGGCACCGACGACGTCACACAACAGCGGCCGACGACGGTCGAGTGCGGAGTAGGTGACTCACGTACTGTGGATACGGTGACGGATAACGTGTCAAACCGGTTTGCTATAAAAACCCAGACGGCAGGGAAGAGCGATAACGCGAGCGCCAGTGCCGATGGTTTGGATAACTGCGTCATTAAAAATGATGTAAACAATGATAAGTCATTGGCAGAAATAACGCGAAATGGTGAATGGAAATCAGAAATTCCTAACGTAGAGTGGATCACGGTACAAAGGAAAAGGTACAGAAACAGACACGATGATTCTGTTGTTCGAGGAAAAGCCGCTTTCATGCCTGAGGATAAGTTCAAACCCGCAAGTTCGAAAATACCATTATTCCTATCCAATGTACACCAAGATGCGTCGGAGAATGATATTGTGCAGTATGTGTTTTCGAAGACTAAAGAAAAAGTTGTTCTCCATAAAATAAAAATGAAAACAAAAAAGGATTATAATGCTTATAAAATAATGGTTTGTAATGACAAGATAGATATGTTCTTAAGTGATGAGTTGTGGCCAGCAGGTATAACTTGTAGGCGTTTCAGACCTTACAAAAACCTTAAGGCTGACAATGAAGAAATAAAGAAAGTGCTTTTTAGTCAAGTATGAGTGCGACCTTAGTCAGTTACAATTGTAAGAACATTAAGCGTTCCATAGAGGATGTACAGCGGCTGTGCAACTTTGCAGACATAATTGCGTTGCAGGAGACCTGGTTGCTGCCGGATGAGTTATCATACCTGGCAGATGTGCACAGTGATTTCGGGAGTACTGGAACTTCTGCCGTTGACGTGACCGCCGGCATTCTCAGGGGCCGGCCGTTTGGTGGAGTGGCACTGTTGTGGCGTAAGGCACTCTTTCCGTGTGTCTCTGTGATCCCGTGTCGGAATCCACGTATTGCTGCGATACGCGTGACTACAAGTGATCGACCAGTGCTAGTATTTAGTGTTTACATGCCCACTGACTGCGCGGAAAATGTGCCGGAATTCACAGACTGTTTAAGTGCGGTTAGTGCTATAATTGATGATAGTAGTATAGAATCTGTGATCATACTAGGGGACTTCAACGCGCATCCAGGTGAGCGTTTTTATCGTGAACTTTTAGCTTTCTCACTGGAACAATACTGGACATGTGTTGACACAAGTAGGTTACAGGCAACATCTGACACATTTACATTTATTAGTGACGCTCATGGTTGCAAACGTTGGCTCGACCATTGCATGGTGACAAGCGCAGCCTTGGGATGTGTTACGCAAGTATATGTCGAATACGGCGTCTACTGGTCAGATCATATCCCTCTAGTAGTAAGTTGTAATCTAGATGTTATTAGACAGAAAGCTTTAGAAAAAAACCCTGTTTGTAACAAAATTAAATGGGGAGACAGGGGTGCAGGTCAATGTACGGCTTATGAAAGTTTATGTAACTCAAAACTTAGGCATATTGACTTGAATACTGACCTCCAGCTATGCTGTGGTAAATTTTGTGACAGTACCTCTCATAGGGAGGCTATAAACACCATGTATGAACAGGTAGTGAATATTTTATGTACGTCCGCTGTTGTGACTTATGAGCAAAAACCTTGTAAACGAAGGAAATCCATGGCCGGCTGGAACAGGCATGTGAGCGAGGCTCATAGGAGTGCCAAGCAGGATTTCAGGACTTGGTGTGACTATGGGAAGCCCTCGTCTGGTCCCTTTTTTGACGCAATGGTGGCGTCGCGTAAAATTTTTAAAGGTAAGGTCAAGTGGTGCCAAAACCATCAAGAACAATTGAGGATGGATTTGCTGGCTAAACACTATGCCAATTCAGATTTTAAAAGTTTCTGGAAGGGAACAAATAAGTTAAATCCCAGGCCTGGCATTCCTGTGAGTGTCGACGGGGTTGCCAACCCAAAACATATTGCGGAGTTGTTTAAAAACCAGTTCACCACAGAGTCGCCCCTAGGACCACCGTGTGGGGAGCTTGATGCTGTTCCCAAAAATGAGGAGGTACCAACGGTCGTGCTGGCGAAGGAAGTCAGGGCCATAATTAATAAAATGGTCAGAGGGAAATCCCCAGGTCACGATGGGCTCAGCATCGAGCACCTACAGCATGCAGGTTGGCACTTGCCGAGAGTGCTCGCACTTCTGTTTAATTTGTGTCTGTCTCACTCTTACCTGCCACCGAACATGATGCGGACTCTGGTGGTACCAGTTATTAAGAATAAAACTGGGGACGTATCGGACGGGTCAAACTATAGGCCAATTTCACTGGCCACTGTGGTGGCCAAGGTACTTGATAGCGTGCTCAACTCGCATTTAAATAAGCATGTCAAGATTCATGATGCCCAGTTTGGTTTTTGAGCAGGGTTATCGACAGAGACTGCCATTATTAGTCTGAAGCACGCTGTTAAGTATTACACAGATAGACAAACACCTATTAAGCTGTTGATCCCCGCACGAACGCCGGCGGTCGTGCGCCATTGTCTTACTATTGTGTCTCTAATTACGCTACTCAAGAAGTTAAATTTTGAATTTCCATTTCCACTCACACACTGTTTCGTCATAATGGCGTGGCGTCATAGGCTTTGCTAAGCGTCACATCCTTTTAGCTATACGTCATTGCGTCCTTGTTACCCAGCGTTCCGATCTGCGATAGAAGTGTGTGTCGCGAATCCGACCAAATTTAGTAGTCTCAATATATTAGGGGGATTAAGTTATAATTGTGACAATGCGCGTTGGTCGCATGATTTTTGGCTGTTGTCGCATCTCGGAACGCAGGTGGATTTTGTTTCTTTTTTTGTAATGATTTTGTCCTAGCTAATAGATTCTTTAAGCCACCGCCCTTTTAAAGACGTGGCGTAATGTTGCCACTTTATACGTGTGTAGATCATAAATAATTGTATTTCCTCACTATTTATTTATGTTGTTTCCATTTTATAACTGTCCTAAAAATGTATTTATATTTAATTTTACTCTAATGTATTTTTATGTACACAATACCGTTGCCGACGTCGGTTGGTTGATGGCGTCACCGGCCCACGCTGAAAACCAGCGCTGTGGACTCGTCGCATTTTTGCGTTGTGGACATGGCATTATGCTGAGCGTACGGCCGTTTTGCTCGGATGTGGCGCATATTATATATGTTTTTTTTTATTTAATTTATGTTTTTGTCTTGCAAAAAGTTTGCAATATGTTTAGTTATAAGTTTGCGCCTTTTCCGGCAAATAAAATGTTTTTCTTTCTTTCTTTCTTTTTCTTTCTTCTTTCTATTTATGCCGTTTTTCTGGACTTATCAAAGGCCTTTGACCTGGTCTCTTATGATCTACTATGGAGGAAGCTGAGAGCTACAACGCTGCCGCCGGAGGTCGCATCTCTCCTCAAATACTGGTACCTGAACCAAGAGACGCGTGTGAAGTGGGCGGGGGAGCTTTCGGAGCCATGCAGGCCGGAGTGTGGGGTGAGGCAAGGGGGACTGACCTCGCCCTTGCTCTTTGGTTTGTATGTGAATGACCTGATCGAGCGACTCAGCAGTATGCGTGTTGGTTGCTATGTAGATGGAGTTTGTTTCAATAATCTCAGTTACGCGGACGATATGGTGCTGCTGGCTCCCTCGATTGGTGTTCTCCGCAGGTTACTAGCTGAGTGTGAGGCATACGCGGAGTTGCATGGTTTAAGGTACAACCCTAAAAAAACAGAGTTTATCGTCTTCAGATCTGGTGCCAGATGTCCTCCTACGGTCCCTCCTCTGTTGCTTAAAGGTGTCCCGATAAAGAGGGTTTGTCAGTTTAAATACCTGGGCCATCTGGTAACAGATGACCTGAAGGATGATTTGGATCTAGAGAGGGAGCGCAGAGCGTTGTCGGTCCGGGCGAACATGCTGGCTCGCAGGTTCTCTCGGTGCACAGTTGACATTAAAATAGCCCTCTTTAAGGCATATTGCACATCATTGTATACGGGCGCCCTGTGGTTCAGATATACCCAAAGGGCCTACAATGCTTTGCGTATCCAATTTAATAATGCGTTCAGGGTTCTGTTACGACTGCCACGCTTTTGCAGCGCATCGGGAATGTTTGCCGACGCGCGCACTGATAACTTTGATGCAGTATGGCGTAAAAAATCCGCCTCGATGCTTCGCAGGTTGCGTGACAGTCCGAACAGCATGCTGCACTCGATAGCCGCCCGGGTAGATAGCCCGCTGGTACGTACACTGGTTGATCGGACCAGGTCGTTACTAGTTATTAAGTATTAACATAGGAGATTTTGTTTACTAACACAGTCGACTTCTGTGGTGTTGTGGTGTGTTACCGTGTGTTAATTTTTATTCCGTGAAATTTAATTTATTGAAATTTTTATCTCTATTCCATGACATTTTATTTACCGACATTTTATTTTTATATAAAATAAATAAAATAAAATAATCTTTAATTCGGATAAGTGACATCCATATGGGTTAGTAAACAAATAAGAAAAATTTAAACCTATGTTAGTAAACTTACAATCTATCCATTTATTTTAAAACAAGGTGGTTGTTCATGATGCATCTGTGAACAACATCACCTAACAGAGGAGAATCGTACCTCCCCGCTATGGATTTCAGGATGGAGTTGGAGCTAGCCCGCACTCTGCAGAGCAAAGATGCAGATTTCTGTCTGACGATGGCGTGAAACCCGTCGACGTGTGCCTCTGCGAACATACCTGATGCACTGCAGAAACGGGGCAGCCCCATCAACATCCTGAACCCGTTATTATATTGGACCCGCAAGGCGCTGATAGTCCGCTGTGTATAGTTGGTCCACAGACTGCACGTATAAAACACTTGACAGTAGGCTTTAAAAAGTGTTATTTTAACTGGTCTGCTACACCGTGCAAACCTGCGAGCCAACATGTTACATCGAACTGCCAGCGCCCTACGTTCCCTCTCAATATCCTGTTGGTCATTAAGGTCGTCGGTGACGTAATGCCCCAAGTACTTAAACTTACACACTTGCACTATATCCTTCCCATTAAGTTTGATGGGGGGAACATAATCAGGACATTTACCACCGACAGCCTTAAAGACCAAGAATTCGCTCTTCTTAACATTATAAATAAGGCCGTGCTTCTGAGCATAGCCTTCGCAGCAACTTAGAAGTTCTCTCAGCGCCCTAACTGTTGGGCTCAGCAACACCATATCGTCAGCATAACTGATGTTGTTGACACTCACGTCATCAATGCGACACCCGATTTTCTTGCTGCTGAGCTCAACAATCAGATCGTTAATATAAAGGTTAAACAACTTTGGTGAAGTTATCCCCCCCTGTCTAACCCCGCACTCCAGTCCATATGACACCGACAACCTATCGGCCCATCTTACACAATTTGTCTGGTTATAATACCAATACTGGAAGATACGCAACAGCTCCGCCGGCACTCTTCTCTCCCGCAGCTTTTCCCACATAACGTCGTAAGAAACAAGGTCAAAGGCACGGGAGAGATCTAAGAAGCAAGCATAAACTGGCGTCTGACGTTTCGCATAATATTGTACCGTATGTTTGAGGCCGAGAATCGCACTTTCAGTGCCAAGATCATTACGAAACCCAAACTGTGCATCGTGTAGTTTGAGTAAGCCATCCAACCGAGCATCTAGCTGGCCGTCGAGTACCTTCGCGATAATAGTGGCCAGGGAGATGGGCCGATAGTTAGACTTATCAGCAACGTCACCCGTTTTATCCTTTATAATAGGAACGACAATAGTTCGCATGAGATCACAAGGGAGGTACGAGTGACACATACACAACGAGTAAAACATAGCGAGCACTCTAGCTATGTGAGGACCAGCATGCTGCAAGTGCTCAATGCTTAAACCGTCGTGACCGGGGGACTTCCCTCTCGTCATTTTCTTAATCGTGCTTGACACTTGCTTGGCCGAAAATCGGACCAGATCCGAGTCACGACAGCATCCGTCATCGAGCACTCGCAACGATGAGCCCAGCGGTGACTCCACTTTGAAGTGGTCCATAAACATGTTGGCGATGCTGTCCGGCTGATCAGCACCACTGACACTAACAGGAAGGCCAGGCCTAACATCCAGTTTTTTAGTGGCCTTCCAGAACTTTTGAAAATTGTTGGCCTTATGGAGAGAAGTTAAAATATCAAGCTTAATTTGTTCTTGATGAGTCTGACACCACACCAACCTACTTTTAAATATCTTTCGTGTGAGACACATGTCGTTGTAGACATCACCAGAAGTTGGTTTATTGTGCCACACCCAAAGCTGATATTTATGCCTCGCCATCGCATGCGCGGCTCGCACGTGCTTATTCCACCCGACAACACGACCAACATGCCTACGAGGTCGAGTTTCCACTTGGCTCTGTACCGCGGCCTCTGACAAAGTAGTGACAATACTTTCATACATCTTGTCAAGAATTTGCCTATGTTCAGCATTGCTACAGTGTCCATTACTACACATACCAAATTCCTGGGGATAATCAATTAATTTTAACTTACTATTACATAAGTCATAGTATACGCTTATTTGATCGCTGTCCCTCTCTCCCCAGATTACTTTGTTATGTGATGGTTTATGATCGATTAACTTAGGTTTAATCCTATCCAACCTACACTCAACAAATATAGGGCAGTGATCAGACCAATATACATCATGCACTATACCTATCTCAGTAACCGTTAACCAAGCAGATTGTGTTACTATACAATGGTCAAGCCATCGCCTACAACCGTGCGCGTCACTGACAAAGGTATAGCTACTTGATCCTAAACCCAATTTTTCAATGTCCGCACACCTCCACTTTTGTTCATTACAGAATTGTAAAAGTTCACAACAAAAAGACTCACCGGGGTGTGCGTTGAAATCGCCAAGTATGTAAACCGTTTCAACGTTACTGGCTTCGACAATCGCACTCACTTCACTTAGGCACTCTGTGAACTCTGCCAGATTTTCACTCGAGTCAGTAGGCATATAGACACTGAACACTATTATGCTTCTGTCTCCGAGCGAAACTTTAACCGCCGTTAAACGCGCACTAACGCAGCTGAGCACCGTCACTGACTCAAAGGCTCGCTTACGCCACAGGATCGCAACACCACCATACGGTCGCCCTCTCAGTATTCCTGCTGAGGTGTCAACAGCTGACTTTCCAGTGTACTCGAAATCCTTATGAATTTGCCCAAGATAGGGTATATCATGGGGTAGGAGCCATGTTTCCTGCAGAGCAACTATGTCCGCTGACTGACACAGAAAATTAACTGCTTCAACAGACCGCTTCACCGATTTGCAGTTAAAACTTACAAACTTACTTATTTGATAATCGTTGCTATCCATTAGTATTATGTCAATGTTTGCTTAATTACGCCAGGTTTCGTTTTGTAAGTTTCATTCACAAAACGTCTGAAAGTAATTCCATCGGGCCACAACTTATTATCTAGAAAAAGTTCTAGTTTCGTTCTGGGAACATATAATTTAAAAGAGTTGTACCGCTTTTTAACCGACTTCAAAAAAAGGAGGAGGTTATCAATTCGGTTGTATTTTTTTTTTTTTTTTTTTTTTTATCATCATTTTTTTTTTTTTTTTTTTTTTTTTTTTTTATGTGTGTTACCTCAGAACTCCGTCGTTTATGGACCGATTTGCAAAATTTTTTTTTCCCTTTATAGGATATGCTTCCAGATTGGTCCCATTTTTTTCAAAATCCAGTTCTGATGATGGAATCCATGAGGAATCGAGGGAACTCCTCAAAAATTATAGGCAACCCTATGGTAATTTTAGTATTTTCATCAAGAACTTAAGCATTTACAGTCAAAAAGTAACATTTGATGAAGTGGAACTGATGAAGAAGACCAGAAATGGTCAACGGAACTTCATACTCAAATAGATATCACATTGAAGATATAGTTAAGCGACTATGACAATACAAATAAATGAATGATTCTGAATAGTTACGTTGAAAATGGTATCATCGAAGTGATCTGATGATGATGATGGAGCCGGAAGGTAGGCACTGGAACTCCGTAATTAATCAATGTAACCTAGCCGTGTTTGGACTCATTAGAATTGTCATGAGATGCACTTTGGCTATAAGGTACTATCGAACTGATCTGATGATGGAGCCGGAAGGTAGGCACAGGAACTCCGTAATTAATCAATGTATCCTAGCCGTGTTTGGGCTTATTAGAATTGTCGTGAGATGCTCTTTGGCTATAAGGTACTATCGAACTGATCTGTTGATGGAGCCGGAAGGAGGAAGGTAGGCACAGCAACTTTATAATAAAACAATGTAACCTAGCAGTATTTGGGTTAATTGGAATTGTCCTTAGAAATAGGCACTCTGTTTATAAGTGTATCGCAACTAAAAAGTGTGAAATAAAAACTTTTTAGAAAAAAAAAATAACCGACTTCACTAAAAAAAACACTAAAAGGATCAAAATAACTTTAATTTCGGAAGTCGGTGTTAAATAAGAAACAAACAATACCGAGAAACACCGACATCCGAAATTAAAGTTATTTTGATCCTTTTAGTGTTTTTTTTAGTGAAGTCGGTTATTTTTTTTTTCTAAAAAGTTTTTTCTATTTTCCTGTTAATTTTAAACAGTGTAACATCTTCTTGTGTGCTGTATTTGATGTACGCCTTAATATCGCTTTCATTTGTGGTTTTACACACATTGGAGATAAATAATGGTACCTTGATGATAGCGGCCTTAAATTTCCCATCAGGAGCTACGTACGCTTTTCCCATGCTTCCACGAGATGAGGGCAATTTGTGCTTTTTATGTGTGACAACGTTCCACTTTTCCCCTACTATATGTTTACATTGGTCACTCGCTTTCAATACATCTGCCATCGACTGACGCTCATTTCTTCGCGGTGCGGTCGACGTATTATCTACGTTACCATTCGAGTTAATGAGATTTGAACTCGCGGTAGGGGTAATGCATTGTTTACTCGGCTGCCTTTCGTCGGTAGCTCGCTGTTGTGACTCACTAAAGTTGTCGAGCCGCTGTGTGAGCGAGACCGCGTCGCACAGGTTTACGTCACCCGGCGCGCTCGCACTATCAGCTGATCGTTTCGCCTCGGTAACGGTCTCTGGTGTAGATATAAGTTTTTTCTGTATACCCACATATTTTGGAAAATAATCACTAATAATGGATTGAGACCTAGATTTCTGTGATTTCTCATTACTCTTCGAATTTGAATGCTGTTGTAAAGCCATTGGACCACTGTCAAAGTTATGCAAGTCTTCAATAAAAGCGCCTCGCCGTCTATTAACAAAGTCAAAGTTATTGTGCACAATTGAGGCACTTTTCAAATTGTCTAATTCTGTTCTTAGCTCCAATATTTGAGACGCTGTCGCACTGTCATTTTTTAGGACTTTGATATCCGATTTTAGCACGAGAATATCCTTCAGTAGTGTCGTTACGTCTATGTGGTCAAACGTAACCGGTGGCAGTTTTTGTAGGTCCCGCGCTACAAATATGGGCACTAACTCTGGATCAGTAAGCTTCAAAAGACATATGATATCCTCGATGTCTCGAGCACTTTTTCCTTTGCTTTTGCGAACTTTTCTTTTTGAATTCGGAACTGAATCGAAAAGCAATTTCTTCGCCGCAACAATTTCACTGTCCGCAAAACTATCACTGCATAACCGAGTGAGGGAAACCTCATCCATAACATCCGCCTTATTTTGTATAAACGCTAATAGCTCGTTTATCACCACATCACAATTTGCACATTTGACAATATTTGAAGCCATTGCACCGATATTAAAGGTACGCTAGTAGTACGTACGCTCACATTCGCGCGCGAACGACGACGATATATGTGACATTTAAATTTTCATTTTTATTTACTGACATTTTATTTTTTACATGACATTTTAATTTTCATTTTATTTACTGACATTTTATTTTTTATATGACATTTAAATTTTTTGTTTCCATGCCATTTAATTTATTGATATTTTATTCTATTGACATTTAAATTTCTGTTCTAAGACATTTACTTAATTAATTTGGTGAGTAATTGAATATAATGTATTTGAATTTAATAATTATCTAATTTGTTATGGGAAGAATGAAATGAATGAAAAATGTATGAACTAACATAGAAATAAGTAGGTAGGTACTAACATATTATGTGGACCAAAGTTGTCTTGAATAAATAAATATTATAATTATAATAATTAGAAATTTATCAGCGAAGATGGTAAATGACATATGGAAGAAATGGAGATCGGAATATCTAACGCAGTTATCTGTAAGAAGCAAATGGCGAAGCACTGAGCAAAACATCAAAATCAATGATTTAGTGACCATCCAGGATGACAATCTGCCACCTGGAAAATGGATGATGGGTAGAGTAGTGGAAACTCACCCGGGTCAAGATGGATTAGTTCGGGTCGTAACATTAAAAACAAAAAGCGGAATTCTTAAAAGGCCGGTTGTGAAACTCTCAATCTTGCCGATATCGCCTGCTTCAGGTAATATGACGGAAGATAGAAAGATTAATCAAGAAATCAACTTAAAGAAGCCTGATGAGCGGAAGACAAGCAGAAAAATTAAATCTAATTTGTTATCAGTAGTAATGTCGTTAATCTTTTTTATGTCATTGCTAACATCATCTCACGCAGCCTTTAATATATCAGCGTTACCAAACAACAACTCACTGTATTTCGAAACAGTGGGCAACATGCAAGTTATCAGAGATAAATGGAACCTTATTGTTTACTATGACATGAGCCCTTATTGGGAAGGGAATACAGCTGCCACAAAGTTTTTGAATTATTTACAAAGACTCTGCGCATCCCTAAACAATACCAGTCAATGTGATATGATAACGCTTCAATTAAATCACGACTACAAAGAAATACAGCACTATAATCAACTTATGATTAAACAGCGTCGCGGTCTCATAAATGGTATCGGTTACGTGGCCAATAGCCTGTTCGGAGTATTAGACGAACGATTCGCAGAACAGTACAAGAAAGATATACAACTTGTAAAACAAAACGAGCGTCACCTTGATAAATTATTAAGAAATCAGACTTCCATCATCGAAGCTGAATACAACGTATTGAAAAGAACTGAGCAAACTATCCAATTACAACATAAAACTATAAATAAACACTTGAATCAATTAGATAATGCAGCCAATGTTATTAAGCAAGAAGTTGAAAGTTTAGCTACAACACAAGATTTTGCCTTGTCGGCAATCACGACCATAAACTTATTGCAAAACCTAAAAAGGATTCAGGATACTCTGTTAGATATCATTACGGATATCTACCACGGGAAATTCAACACTCACCTGTTAACGCCAGATCAGTTACAACGTGAGTTGCAGTTTATTTCAGCACAATTAACAAAGGATACTACATTGCCTGTGGACAACTTACAGTCTGATCTAAAACATGTTTATAGCATGTTAAAAGTAAAAGCGAGAATGATGGAAGAATACTTTATCTTCGAGATTACATTTCCATTGACCAGCAGAGACAGCTATAAAATCTATAAAATCATACCAGTTCCTCAGCAAGTTCAAAATTATATGATAAGCGTAATACCAGCTGCAGACTTCGTAGCTATTAGCTTGAAAAAAACTTTTTAGAAAAAAAAAATAACCGACTTCACTAAAAAAACACTAAAAGGATCAAAATAACTTTAATTTCGGATGTCGGTGTTTCTCGGTATTGTTTGTTTCTTATTTAACACCGACTTCCGAAATTAAAGTTATTTTGATCCTTTTAGTGTTTTTTTAGTGAAGTCGGTTATTTTTTTTTTCTAAAAAGTTTTTATTTCACACTTTTTAGTTGCGATACACTTATAAACAGAGTGCCTATTTCTAATGACAATTCCAATTAACCCAAATACTGCTAGGTTACATTGTTTTATTATAAAGTTGCTGTGCCTACCTTCCTCCTTCCGGCTGCATCATCAGATCAGTTCGATAGTACCTTATAGCCAAAGAGCATCTCACGACTATTCTAATAAGCCCAAACACGGCTAGGATACATTGATTAATTACGGAGTTCCTGTGCCTACCTTCCGGCTCCATCATCAGATCAGTTCGATAGTACCTTATAGCCAAAGTGCATCTCATGACAATTCTAATGAGTCCAAACACGGCTAGGTTACATTGATTAATTACGGAGTTCCAGTGCCTACCTTCCGGCTCCATCATCATCATCAGATCACTTCGATGATACCATTTTCAACGTAACTATTCAGAATCATTCATTTATTTGTATTGTCATAGTCGCTTAACTATATCTTCAATATGATATCTATTTGAGTATGAAGTTCCGTTGACCATTTCTGGTCTTCTTCATCAGTTCCACTTCATCAAATGTTACTTTTTGACTGTAAATGCTTAAGTTCTTGATGAAAATACTAAAATTACCATAGGGTTGCCTATAATTTTTGAGGAGTTCCCTCGATTCCTCATGGATTCCATCATCAGAACTGGATTTTGAAAAAAATGGGACCAATCTGGAAGCATATCCTATAAAGGGAAAAAAAAATTTTGCAAATCGGTCCATAAACGACGGAGTTCTGAGGTAACAAACATAAAAAAAAAAAATAATGATAAAAAAAAAAAAAAAAAAAAAAAAAAAAAAAAAATACAACCGAATTGAGAACCTCCTCCTTTTTTTTGAAGTCGGTTAAAAAGATGCTTTTTTCACAATGTCATTTATAGAGCTGCAGTTATGTCTACACAATGATATTTCTTATTTGTGCCAAGCAAACAAACCTATTAATCATTTAAGCATTGATGAAAAATTCTGCAATTTAAAACAATGCATTGTAACCAAATCTCCTTGTCAAGACAGGTGGCTCGAATTAAATGAGCCATCGAGGTTTATGTACTTTTGCTGCAATACCTACGCGGTGAGGATTATATGTCAAGATCAAGTTGCCGTTAAACAGGTGACAGGAGTCGGTATTATTGACCTAGATCCTAAATGTATGATAAAAAGTAACGAGTTTACTTTGTATTCTCATGCCCTATCAGCTAATACAATTAAGTCTAACTCTGACATTGTGACCCCTCAAATAGCAGAATTAAACCATATCGTAAACATATCCTTAACTGATTACACCGCATACGAAGATCCAATAAACAACACCTTAGTCGATCTGGGAGAACGAATAAAAGAACTGAAATCAGCCAATACCAACTCACCAGATTACACTCTGTCTACGCATGATATTCATCAGTACGCTATTTGTTACTGCCTGCTGGGTGTAGCCGTTTTGATGGCAGCGTACTTCATATGGAGGAGGTGTCGAGCAGTTTCTTCAGTGGAACTATCCCAAAGTGTGGCAAATAGTGTTGTGTTTTCGCGAAAGCAGAGTACGGCTGACCGTCAGCCAAGTGAAGTGGATATAACTAGTGCGAACACTGATTGTAAACGGGATACAGCTACGTCACCTATACCTAAAACGTGTCGCTTTAGATTAGAAGACGTGTAACATTTTTGTATCTTTTTGGCCCGGGAGCATGTACGGTGAAACCATACACTAATAATGCACTAATGCTTACTCGTGCATTATTACCTCTTGTCACTAATTTATATTAGTCGAGCATTCAGTACACGATTAGCGGTCATCGCGTGTGCTCCCTCGCTCCTTTGTATTTCTAAACCGTTGGTCCGATAAATATATCTATTTAGTTTAACTATTTAAGCAGCAGTATCATTTCATCAACCACCTAACTTCTACACATTCCAAAGCGTAGATCTCTATGGAGAAGAATGTGCAAGAAACTCCATGGACACTCTTTTCAATCATGACATGTTTTGTAATTACAAATATCTCTGTTACATGTTTCTTGTCGCTATCATGTGAGAACAATGCAAATAAAGTAAAAATAAAAACTAAATATAGATATTAAAATAGCAACTGGCAGCTAAGAGATGACCAGTCTCAACTGACAGCGCCCGTTCACGAACATGACGCTAATATTAGCACCACTCAGCTCAACCATTTTGAAGGGAACCGAATGATCCAACACATGCGCCGCCATTATCCTCTCCAACGTGGTCGGGTCGCGGTGAAACATTGGGTTGCAGTTGCACCGCGGCCTCTGGCGAAGCAGGTGAGACACGGCTACTCCGTGATTCGAGGCGAAGTCTATCAAGTACGGCATCATCCAGCATACGGTTACGCTGGATGACCCGCACCTGATCCGATAGTCGTTGGGCCGAAACTTTGACAGCTGGCTCAAGCACCTGAAACAGAGACAGCATCCGACTACGGTACGCAGTCAGGTTACTTCCCCCCCTCTGTAGCCCCAAAGTATGAGCGCATGACATTTTCGTTAATGGATTGTGTCCATCGCATGCGGTGCACACTTCCACCGGCAGGGGGGACCCTATCAGAGGCCAGTGGGGCTCGAGGTCCCAAGCTGGCCGGAGGTCGGCCTCTTCCCCGCCGACGCGCAGGTGGTGGTGTCGTCGGCGACGAGAAGTATTCGTCGCTCGAGCTCGACGCAACTGCAGCTGCCGGAATCACTGGACTCACGGTTGGCGCTGGTCCCGGCGGCTGCGAGGCGGAGCTGAGCGACGAACCCGAAAATGTAGGGTGTGTGTTCGCTTCTTTTGCCCGGCTTCTAGTCAGCATATTACTTTGTCACATTTCGTTCCATCATAGTACATTTTACGTATTTTTCATTGCACTATTGTTATCATGACTTTATATTTTAAATAGAATTGAAAAAATTAATAAAAAAACACGACTGCAAAAAAAATACTTTAAATAAAAAAAAAATGAAAAAAAAAACAAGTTCAGTCCAGTAGCGTACCCACATTATCGGTCATTCTCCAATTCGGCGTTCTTTGCCTAATTACCGTAACCTTTTTTTATTTCTCATTGATTTGACTTAAACACATTAAAATATGAAACAAATCAAAGATACGAACTCAATAATTAATGAGGCATGTTACAATTAATGGTGGTTTTCTAGTTAATGAGACTTAAAAATTTTATGAGTATGGTAATTAGAAAAATTTGATATTTAATGCAACGGTAATTAGAAAATGTCATCAATAACACGCAGTAATAATTTGTGCACATAATAATTAAAATTAAAACAATAAAATTAACGATGTCCCTCATAACCATAACCAATAGTAAAAAAAGACACTATCATTGCTATAATTTATTAAAAATTAGACGCTTTCAATGAAAATCAGGTAAAAATAAAACAAACACTGTCTTAATTGGTAATTTTTTTAGTTTGTTGAAACGATATTTATTATATTTTATATTATTATTTATTATATATAAAAGGTAAGCAGGATGGAACTTAAAAGTATAATATTCTCAGAACTAATTATTTTTCAAAAGAAGTCGACTGTAGACAAATCTCGTCTTGTTGATTATCTTCTTTTTTTCGAACTTATTTTGTAAAGATACCCTTTTAGTGTATTTTTTTGAGCGCAGCGGGAAAGTATGATAAATCGAGATGTAGTGGTGTTGACAGAGCTTCATGAGGATCTGCTAAATTGTTATCAAGCACTCATCATATCTATAATCACTTCTTCCTCAGTTGATTCCAATTTTCCCTTTTCCTTTTGTCTTTTATATACTTTTATGAAAATTTTCCTATTCCTTTTATGAGTTTTCTTCCGGATTTTTGGTGACATTTCGCAGATAGGAAGTATTTTTTTATCTCTTTTTCTTTTATTATACCTTTCTTTCTCTTTTTTTTTTATTGCTGATACAAAACAGGTTCATTGCATTTTTAAACTTCCTCTTTGGTCTGTTTGGGTTTTCCCATTCTATAAATTTAATAACTTGATGAAATGATTTATGAGTTACTAAAATGTAAGACTGATTTCGTTTTGTTCGAAAAATTATTACGTAAGTTTTATGTACTTGATGAATGGTCAGCATATAATATAAACATATTTACGGAAAATGATAATACCTACTAATCTACGAAAACCGCGGGAAAACTTTTTATTGGTATGACATCGCGGCTACAGTTAGTAAACAAGTATTAATTTTTCATAAAACGGCAATTATAAACATATGGTAATTAGTAAACGGTAATTAGAAAACGATAGATGTATATGTATAGTATGCATTGACTAGCTTATTACAACGTACGGAGGCCAAAGTACTGTCTCCATTTATATGATCAACTTGGGTGTTGGTGATTCTCAAATGTGGAAAGGTGGTAGAAATAAAAAATAGCGGACTGTAAATATAGGTAGGTTATATTCGATTATCAAGAACGCGCGCTTCTGGTCCGTGTCGTAAAAGTCAATGGCGGAGCTTTTGTCGCAGCGGTGCGGACGGCGGCGCTCTGCCCCTCGTCCCCCGCTCCCCGCAAGCCGCTCTCGCCCTCCGGTCGTTGCAGTGGCACACGGTGCTGCGTTTTGTCGCCAACATACTCCCCGGGTTGAGGTAGGCAGGAAAGCTGCTGGGTCAACAATCAGGTTCTGGAAGGGGACAAATGTTATTAAACGCCCTTCGAATAATGGTTCCTTCTTTGATCCTTATATCGGCTACTCGAGCGACTTGATCCCGAGCTCCTGGGAAAACGGCCACACAGCGACCCAGGGTCCAACGTAGGGGAGGAAGCGCTTTGTCCTTTATAAGGACTAAAGAACCCAATTTGAGTTCGCTTGATGCAGTAGGCCACTTCGTCATTTGCTGTAGAGTGGTGACATACTCGTTGGAGAATCGTTTCCAGAAATGTTGCTTGACGAACTCGATTCGTTTGAACGATTTTACGATTCTGGTAACTGCCCCATAATGGGCTAGACATTGCTGGCTTTAAATCTGAAACATTTTATGCAAGCTTTCGTTATAGATTTAGACAGATTCCTTCCTCCTAAAGGCCAAAAAGTTTGACGAATACTGGACAACAATAACTGAGGTCCAGCATGTAGAAGTTTCAAGTGATGCATGTGAAATATTATTTTCGTTAAATGATGTTTACCACATAATAAAATAGGATGCTTTGTGTCATAGCTATAAGGTGAATTATCGAGTCTACCGCCTACTCTCAAGATATCATTTGAATCTAAGAATGGGGTCAATGATATTAATTTATTTTTCTTCGGTAATGCGTGACCTGATTTTAAGATAAGATATTCATTTGGGAACATTTCTAACTGTGCAATGTGGATAATAAAATTAAATGACCGTTGCAACTCTTCACAAGAAAGATGATCGCGGAATCTGTTTGTTTTGGTTTTGCAGTTATGAATAAATCTGTATATATAGGCTACAAGTCTTTGTAAACGTGTAAATTGTGAATATTTAAGTATAAGTTTTGTAAATAGTTTATCGTCATTGTTTTTGTTAACGTCGTTATTTATAACAAGACAAGGTTGGAGATCCGGTAGGTCCCGTTTCTGGGTTTCATTAGGCATTTTTGGCCAACTATGTTCTGATTCGAGTAAAAACGATGGGCCCGACCACCACAACGAGGCGTCGCTGATAATATCAGCCTTCACCCCGCGAGAAACGAGATCTGCCGGGTTCTCCTTGGACGGCACGTAGCTCCACGTGTGACCGCTGGTGCTTTCTTTGATTTCATTAACACGGTTACGTACGAATTGATTAAGTTGAATTGAAGGGGTGGACAACCACCCTAATACGATCGTGGAATCGCACCAAAAGCGACACATGTTAATGTTTAATTTAAGTGAATTTTGTACCTTAGTACACAGTCTTGCACCTAACAAGGCCCCACACAGCTCAAGACGTGGGATAGTTGTGGGTTTGATTGGCGCAACCTTGTTTTTTGAGACTAATAGCTGAACACGCACAATCCCTGAGTTACATACAGACCTAATGTAGACGCATGCCCCATACGCACTTTGAGAAGCATCTGTGAATATATGGATTTCAATCTTTACACAAAGATCACTAAGAACCCAACGAGGTATTTGTAACTTATTAAGACAGGGTAATGTGTTAGCGAATAAAGACCAGAGATGTAAAATCTCTGACGACACTTCTTCGTCCCAAGAGCATTTATTGACCCATAATTTCTGCATAATCAACTTAGCTTCGACAACGCATGGCCCAACAAGGCCTAATGGGTCGAATATTTCGCTTATAACGGAAAGAATATGGCGCTTGGTAACCTTCTCATGAAAAAGATAAGGTATCCTGCTGACAATGCCAATATAAACCTAATGTTTTTGATGCTGTATTTATATTGTTATCTGATAGATCTAAAACTGTATGTGAATCAATAATTTGACCTGAGAACAGTTCGTTAAGAATTAATGTGTTATTCGATTTCCATTTGCGAATATTAAATAGTAATTCCTTTACATAAATCTATAGCTTCGCTTACAGTACTAGCCCCGCTTAATAAATCGTCACAATAAAAGTCGTGAGCTATACTATATTTGACGCTATTATCGCTGACTGTAGATGCCAGGCTACTCAGACATTTTGTCGCAAGGTATGGCGCTGATGCGGTCCCTTGACAAACTGTATTAAGTGTGTAGGTTTTCAAACGATGCGATGAATCATACCTAAATACAATTTGCTGTAATGAGCGTTGACTACAATGTCAAATAGACCTAAACATTTTTTCGATGTCTGCCGATACTACAAATTTATGCTAGCGGAATCTGAGGAGAATCGATAAGAGATCGTCTTGGACTGTAGGACCGACCATCTGAATTTCATTGAAGGAAATTCCTGAAGTGGTAACGGCAGAAGCGTCAAAGACTGTACGCAGCTTTGTTGTTGTGCTGGACTCCCGCAGTACGCCATGATGAGGAAGATAGTAGTTGGCATTGTCACTGTATGGAAAAGAACTTTATTTTCAGTCATGTGACCTAATTGCTCGTATTCCTTCATGAAGTTTAAATATTTCTCCTTGAATATTGATTCTAGTTCGAATTTTCGTTCAAGCGATAAAAAACGTCGCTTTGCTATCTCAAAGGAATCGCCTAAGACCTGGGGATCTTGCTTGAGAGGAATGGTGACGACAAAGCGACCATCGTTATTTCGAGTTGTGTTGACGGTAAAACTATTCTCACACGCACGTTCCTCCGCGGATTGAGAATGCTCAAGAGAAACACTATCTACTTCCCAAAAACGAGTGAGATCAATATCAAGTTCACCTTGCGTAAAAAGACATTGATTGAATGTACTTTTCGGACTCGAGATGTGACCAGTGACTATCCATCCGAACTCTGAACTACGTAACATAGGTAAATGTTTGCCTAAACTAATCTTTTTGTTTCCCAGAATATCCCAAAAGACATCTGCCCCGATAAGAAGATCGACCTTAGAAGGAATATTATAAGTGGGGTCAGATAAACATAAGCCTGCTGGGATTTGAATATGTCGTGTGTCAATGTATGTGATCGGTACTGCTGTGGTGACATTGGTAAACACATAACAATCAATGTTATTCCTATAGCTAGTATTCAATGACTCAATTGTGAGATTGCAAGACTGTGTACTATGAGATACATGATTATTTAAACCTGATACCATGGAGCTCACGTTCCGCCTTGGCAAACCCAGCTTACTGCAGAAAGCTTCGGAAACGATATTTATTCCACTACCGTTGTCCAAGATCGCCCTGGCGGTGTGTTTGTTGCCCTTGCCGTCAACAACCTTCACCAACGCTGTGGAAAGGAAGACACGTGTCGGAGTAGTAACCGGTAGAACATCAGTTGTCAATACAATGTCTTTTGATGACGTAGATGACGAATCACGAGAAGCAGATTGCTCAGATTTTTCCAAGTGCAAAAGAGTGTTGTGCCTTTCATTGCAATATTTGCAGTGTGACAAAAACATTTCTTTGCTACGTGACCGAAGCGCAAACAGCTTAAGCACACCTTAAACTCTTTTACCTTTGAAATCCGAGATTCTACAGGAAGACTTCTAAATGATTCGCAACTGAACAGCTGATGTGACTCATCGTCGCACAATGGACATGATTTATGTTTGAATTTTTTATCTTTATGTTTGCTATTAGTGCTATTATTAATTACTAAACTTTTTTCTTTTACGGGTTCTGATTTTATTTTACTATTTTTATTATTCTCTTCTAAAGTTTCTAAGATGTCGGCTCTTTTACTTAAAAATGTTATGAACTGTGATAGGGTTGGGGACGATGTCAATGTATTTCTGTGTTCTTCCCACTCTCGACCCGTCACACTATCAAGTTTAGTTGACATCATATAAATTATGATAGTGTCCCAGATCGGTTCTTTCAATGATGCGAGAGCCCTAATGTTCTTGTTAGTTACATCAATAAGATTTTGGATCGACTTACATGATTCTGATCGAATAGGATCTATGTTAAACAAAGCCTGTAAGTGGTTATTCACTAGTAAGCGACTGTTATCAAATCGCTCGCACAATAATTCCCATGCAATTTTATAGTTGTCACTTTTAAAGTCGATATTCTTAATAATCAGAGCGGCATTTCCTTGAAGAACAGCTCGTAAATAGTGGAATTTATTAATATTATCTATGCAATCACTGTTATGTATAAGAGAAAGGAATGTGTCTTTAAATTCGAGCCAGTCTTGATAGCCACCGCTGAAATGTGGTAAGTCAATTTTCGGTAGCCTAACCAAATTTCTCACTCGCCCACCTGATTCTGCGTCGCTGAACTCCGCCACAGATCCGCTGCCCTTCCCCCCGGCAGCAAGCAGGCTCTTGGCTCTGGCCACTAACGGGTAGTAGTCGTTGTCAAACTGCACACGCTCCGCGGGAACCTCATCGACTGGTGGCTCGTCAGATAGGATCTCAATCTCAGTCTGTAACGTGTCGAATTCCTCGCATAAGGGCTCAAATTTTCGTAAGCGGCACTCTAAATCTATGATCTGTAACTCCGTTAAGGCTTTAGAAGTTTCAATTAATCTAATATGATTTCCAAAAATAGTGAGCTTTGATTTTATAGCTGAGCGTTTTTTAATTAAAGTTTTAAGTTCAGACATGATCACAAAGCAAAATTCAATTCGATGTAATGGCAACAGCTGATTTAAAATAACAAGCTACTTGTTTCTCCGTTCTAAACATATTATTATGTAAGCAAAATATTATAACCAGGTAGCTAAGCTCAATGACTGTGCGTTTCGATTTGAAGTAAACAAGATGATTCATGCAATAGGCATTCAACGCTCGAGTTTTATGACCGCAGTTAGCGCTCAAAGCCCCGAATAAAGAAATTTGTCAATGAAATAAACAGCTAAAATATTATAAATAACAGCGTGTGTAATATTGAATGAATAGTAACGTATGAAGAATGCACTAAGCACTGACTCAAGTTTTAGCAAAATGGGTATGAAATTAAGAAGGGAAAATATTTATTGAATTTGAATAGCAAAGAGAAGATGGAATAAGAGGAATAATTAGGAACGAACTCACAAGATGTCTTATCCTTTTTCCACAGTGACTTGACGGTTTGTTCGTCCTTCAAATGTCCTTTCTTTGTCTCGAAAGTCGTCGCGTAATGGCCGGCGCGTACGACTCGTCAAAGTTCCTTGAATTCTTGACACGGATTAATATTCTCCAAATAAGCCTCAAGACGTTCTCAAAATCTTCTTCACGGTGAGAGGACCATATGTTGGTGATTCTCAAATGTGGAAAGGTGGTAGAAATAAAAAATAGCGGACTGTAAATATAGGTAGGTTATATTCGATTATCAAGAACGCGCGCTTCTGGTCCGTGTCGTAAAAGTCAATGGCGGAGCTTTTGTCGCAGCGGTGCGGACGGCGGCGCTCTGCCCCTCGTCCCCCGCTCCCCGCAAGCCGCTCTCGCCCTCCGGTCGTTGCAGTGGCACACGGTGTTTCGTTTTGTCGCCAACATGGGTCTAACTAAAAAAATCAAGTATTAAAATAAGTACAAAGGCAATTAGAAAAGTTTTTAACCAAGGCTACGGTAATTATCTCACGTGCTTCATTGGCGGTACACTAACGTTAGAGACGTGCAACTGCTGATAGGCTGCGGCACACAAGCTATAAAATAAGTAGTACTCTGTGGCACACACCGAGGAGACGCGACACGTAAGGTAGTGATGTGCCAAATACTGTTAATTAGGGATATGCACCCGAGAACAGAAAATGTCACGGCTAACTTTCGATAGGACATGCGGTTACTTAATAATAATTATTTATAGACTGGTTCTATTGAGTCGATATTTTGTTATCCTTATAGACGTTTCTTAATACCGTTTAAAACGTTGAATGGATCAAAGTAAATTTGTACGATAAAAAAATTACAAGTAAGTTTTAATATTAAGTTGGTGTGCGGACACGCCACGGTAATTAGAGAACAGAGGTTCTTTGAACATATGCTAAATTAATTTAGTCTTAAATACTTAAAACAGAAGCCAATGTTTTTGTTTACAGTTAGATAAGGATGCTATCTAACATATAAAAAAAATTGCATGGTTGAATATGATAATATTACGAATTATGCAAGCCCGGACACGTAAAACTTGCTAATCGGAGAATGGCCGTTAATGGAATGATTTTAGTCTAGATTATTTAATTGGTTCCGGACTGTTGCAGTTTTGTTTTAATTAAATTGGTTTATAAGCTACTGGACTGAACTTTTTTTTTTTTCTTTTCAGTTTTTATTTAAAGTATTTTTTTCGCAGTCGGGTTTTTTTTAATTTTTTTTATTTTACACTTTTTGGTTAAATAAAAGGTAATGTATAATAAAGGTTAATATCACTATTCATTCACTATTTTAAAGCGAACAATGTTCACAAACCTACTTTGTCATCCGCCTCGCTTTTTTGTATCTTAAATAAAATTAAAGTCTGTTTGTATTACCTATCAAAAAAAAAAAAATGTTTACTAAATACAAAGTGTATTCGATACCTACCTATAACAAAAACGTGAACTTTGTAATTTTTAATTAGTTAAGTATCGATTTGTTCCGGCTAACATCCGAAACGGCTAGACCGATTTTGACAGGACATTCACTGACGGATAGCTGATTTTACAAGGAGTAACTTGGGCTTCTTTTTGACGGAACTGTCATTGGGATATAGCTAATACATATAATAATGAGTACCCTAGGTCATCTAAAGAGGAGAGATGAAACGCATGTTACTAAAAGAGTTATGAGTATACATGTGGATGGGTGGAGAGGGAGGCCAAAGAAAAGATGGATGGATTGTGTGAACAGTGATATGAAAGAAAAGAAATTTAGTGATAGCATGACGGTTGACAGGATAGAATGGAAGAAAAAACGTGTTGCGCCGACCCCAAATAAGATGGGACAAGAGCAGGAAGATTATGATGAGTTTAATTTTACGCTTTAGGTTTTACCTATTTAGGAAAATATTATCTAAGTATATAAAACTGGAGAACATTTATTTCGGTAAAAAAACATAAGTTAAAACATGAAGATTCGTGAAAAAAGAGGCGCTTCATAGGTTTCGCACTCAGGCGCTGTGGGGGGTCGGCGCGGCCCTGCGTGCTTCACCGAGGTTATAGACGCACGGACACCACGGTCTGTCATGCAGCAGAAGTGCGAGTCGCATAGCGCGGCACGCGAATATCAACGACATATATCCGACGTGCTCTTGTCACCGTCGCTGGCATTCCGGCCGTATTGGAACCTCATGGCCTGGCACGCGACGATGGCAAAAGACCAGACGGTATGTCTATTTTCATGGAAGATGGTTAGGCCTCAAAGAGAATTAAACCACTAGAGCTTTTTTTTTAGGTGGGAAAATCATCTAATTACAAATCCCGCTCTTGGGCGGAGCGCGAAATAGTGTCAGACTTTTACTGACTAAAAACCGACTCCTGTTCCTTCTTTGCTTTCATCCCGGGTTTCAGTAGGCTTCGACCATGCTGGGCCCCTACGATTTGCTGACATCTCCCTGAGGAAACCACTAGAGAGCTGGCAGACGGATTTCGACTACGATCGAAACGGTGACAAATATATTATCACTGATATCTCGCTGAAAAGGCATTTAAGAGGTCGGAATTTTTTTTTAAAACAGATTTGAATTTGTCGAAACTCGTAAAACTACAACAAAACATCCTAGGTTTATATTTCAGGAGCGTTTCAATGGCGCAGCCATGGAGTTTTAGTCTTACAGCTCCTGAAATATAAACTTTATGTTAGTGATTCTCGACCCGAATCAATAATAAAATGAGTAGGTATTTTTTTTTTATTTTTTAAAAATCGGTACGTGTGAACTACCTTTTTTAAAACGCGGCCAGTCTGATACTCGTCTTATAACCGCGCTTTCACACACACAAACACGCAAACAATAATTTCATTGATCCAAAGCAACTACTATCCCCCGCACAACACCCCTCTCTCCCAATAGCCACACCCCCGCGGCCATCGATCAATCGATTTAGTGTGATTGATGTCGCCGGCGTGTGCATACGCTTGCAATATCCGCCCCGCAGGTGCGCCTTCAGTTTACGGTTGCGATATCTAGTGATAAAGATGACGGACCAATACTCCAATGTAGAGTTGGTAGAGATGGTTCGCTTGTATGCTATCAGTGGAGACAGCGTATCTCGAGCTATCGAAATGTTTATTGAACTATTCCCCAATCGGCAACGTCCATCTCAAAGGGTAATGCTGGCTGCTACGCAGAGACTCCGTGAGTTTCGGCAATTCGACGTTCCCCGGCATGATGACGGTCGCGGCAACGAAGGCCTGCCTGTCGCCTTGCAGGAAGATATCCTGCAATACTTCCAGCGAGAGCCACGGGCCAGCACGCGGGATGCTGGTCAACGGTTTGGAGTGCACCATTCCACTGTGTGGCAGCTACTGAATAAAGAACTGCAGCATCCGTTTCATTACCGCAAAGTACAGGACCTCCACGAAGCCGATAACGCCGCGCGAGTTACATTTTGTCGCTGGTTGCTGGAACACCAAGACGCCAACATTCTGTGGACGGACGAGTGTTTATTTACTCGAGTTGGCGTCTACAATGTTCATAACGAACACTGGTGGGCTCACCGCGAACATAACCCGCGCGTGACTAAGCGGCACTCGTTCCAAGTCAGGTTCAGCCTAAATATGTGGGCTGGCATAATAGGGGACCAACTGCTTGGACCTTATTTTATCGACGGTCACCTCACCAGTGCCACATACCTGGAGCTGTTGCAACACGTCGTCGAGGAGATGTTGGACGAGGTTCCCCTGTCACTTCATCACAACTTTTTCTACCAGCAGGACGGTGCACCTCCTCACTACGGTCGGCAAGTACGTGAGTACTTAAGTGAAAGGTTTGGCACACACTGGATTGGCCGCGGTGGTCCAGTGGCTTGGCCTCCGCGTTCTCCGGATCTCACACCCCTTGACTTTTATTTGTGGGGAGATTTAAAAAGACTAGTGTACACAGAGGAAATCACCAGTGCTACACAATTACGTGAAAAGGTGATCAGTGCTTTCGACACTTTAAAAACGAATGTGTTTGTGCTACGTAAATTAAAAGAAAATCAGCAACGTCGTGCTAGATTGTGGCTGGAGTGTGAAGGTGGAAACTTTGAACAATACCTCCAGATAACATAAGTAGGTAATTTATTTATTTTATCTGTACATAGACAATCATTTGTAAAAAAGTTGTTAGCTGAATCAATTTGATTAGTGTACATAAATAAGTTAATTTAAAATTTTTAACTACGCCAAAAATACCTACCTATCAGGCAAGATTCAATCACTTAAAAACCCTAACACATAGGTACCTACTAAACTAGCACAAATTATCTTGAGGTATTTTTGTCGGTCCTCAGCCCGTTAAAAAGTAGGAAGGAAAATTTCATATCAACCAACTTAATCCCTTATAAACGAAATTATTAGGTACGAAAAACTGACCTTGGGAATGAATTTACCTACAGCGCGACTGTGCCGAGTGCCTACATGCCGCTCGTACCTAAACACCGCGCGCGCGCGGCGCGCTTGAATAACGGAGGACATACTTAGTCAACAACCTACATAGAACATACCAACATTAGTGCGTCTCAATCACGGTCTCAGTAATAAAGCAAAACTATGGTTCAAAGTTCAAAGTTGTGCAGCAGGGACGCGAATATTGCTTACGTGATGTAAGGTTTATTGATCTCGGCCTAACAATTTTATTCATCAGCTGATAGGTAACTAAGACGTCAACGTGAACTTTTCTTTTAAAAGATTTTCGCATTGCATTGTAGTGATGCTTAAAAATGAGTTATTAATTAGCGAAATTTAAGACAATAATGTACATTATTAAATGATTATCGAATTCGAACTACATTTAAGGCTAAATTATTTCGTAGAATAAGTGGGCGGAGCCTCGTACAGGTTGATGCACTTACACACACAGTGACATGACGTGCGATAAATCGCAACGGGTGATTCTGTGTTTTTTTTAAAGTTTATTTAGAGGATTATTCTGAAAAACACTTAAAATTAGGAAAATAAAATAACAAGTATTATTGATTATTGACCAGGTATCGTATTTTTATATGATTATTTATGAGTTTTATTACAACCTCTTGAAATTTTGTGCAGTTTCAAAACTGCACCTTGTATAAACATAGGAATTTTTTTCTATATTTTTACAATTTAAAAAAAAACAATCTTTTATTTACCTAAATTTCAGATCTCTGCAACGCGTAGTTTTAAAGATCTCCATGGCCGCGCGATTCTCCGCGTTTCAATGGCGCGGCCATATTCAAACCCTTATAACTTCTTAACCATAACTTTGACAGATTCATGGTTTTAGGAATCAACTTTTACAAATTTTTACAAAATCTTGGCAGTTTTTTTTTTATTATCGTCATGGCCGCGCGGTTGAAACATTCACGATTTTCCACACCATTTAATTGAACAGGTACTCATTTTTGCTTTTGTTTTATGCAATAAATGTTTTTTAAGTTATTCTCTATATTTCGTTAACAACTTATCAATCGCGGACATATTGACTTCAAGAATATTATTTAGACTTACAGATATTTCAAGAGCCTTGAACCAATCACGACCTATCAGATCTGGCCCTGAGCCTCTAGCTACCAATACAGTCAGCTCGCGCTTAATGTCCATTGTACCAAGACTGTCGCTTGACCGACGACCGAGACCCGCGAGTCGTTCCAAGTGCGTCATCTTATTATAGTCCGTTCCAAGTCCCTCGTGCGCTCGTTGATGAGCGAGAACGCAGCACCTGAGTCAACTTCCATATCGACGAGCGAGACGTCCAGCGACACACGCAGCTTGTATGCAGGCACGTACGAGTGTGTACCCGTCACTTTGTAGTCAGACTCGTCGTCACCGGCGTAATTCACTTTGCTAGAGTTATTTTTCATTTTAGCAGTGCAAATCTCCTCGATGTGCCCCTTCTTCTTACAATACTGGCACACCGCTTTACAAAACATTTTGAGATACATTTTGTTTTCATGCGATTGCCAAGTCAATCTATTTAGTTAAAACATAAAAGACTTGTAATATTGATATGGTCACTATAAGATGCTGCAAAAGTGTGATGCTGCTGAATAAATTAACCGACTTGGTATTACATTGATCTCACAACTTTTTACGGGTAGAAGACCTGAGTTGCGAGCCTTGGTATTTTTACAAGTTATGTTTTTGATGGCATTGATTTATACTTGTACAATGTTACTTTAACAAAAGCAACACTTCTGCATCTACAAAACAAAATCCTAGATCTTATATACTCTTCTCAACAAATTCTCTTTAAATTCCAGGTTTATAGGGTTGGTGGAGTGCCCCGGAAGTGATCCACGGAAGCGAGATATCATGTAAGACAGACATATCATTATCATCACAAAGTGCCAGGCTGTACGAGAGCACAGCCCTCCGCGGACGAAAATTGTTCATTTATCATTTTGAAGTAGTAGACTACTTTAAAAAAAAAACAGCTGTATAACTATATAAACATGAAAGTTATAGATCTATGATCCACATATTGCGACACACCGTGACGTACCTAGTGGATATGTTTTAGAATTAAAATACATATAACATGATCATTCTGTATTTAATATCGGTCTCAATAGGAATCCCACTTTGTTAAAAGTTAATACTGTAATTATACCTTTCTTAAAACTAATTAAAACTCATTTTGTATTTATTTTTTGTTGGGCTTTCAGTGAGTGGCGTGCATATTTCCTGTGCGTACGAATGTGTCTTGTTAAATGTTGCTTCTGACTAAAACAACACCGACATTTTTCACACTTAAAAGGTTTCTCACCAGTGTGCGTATGAATGTGGCTTATTAAATTATCCTTCCGAATAAAACAAAGCTGACATTCTTCACACTTGTAAGGTTTCTCGCCAGTGTGCGTACGAACGTGTTGCAATAAACTACTCTTCTGACTAAAACAGCGTTGACATTTTTTACACTTGAAAGGTTTTTCGCCAGTGTGCGTACGAATATGATTAATTAAAGTATTCTTGTGCCTAAAACAGCGCTGACATTCATCACATTTGTAAGGTTTCTCGCCAGTGTGCGTACGAATATGAATAATTAAATTATTCTTCTCACTAAAGCAAAGCTGACACTCTTCACACTTGTAAGGTTTGTCGCCAGTGTGCGTACGAATGTGTCGTTTTAAATGACACTTCTGACTAAACCAGCGCTGACATTTTTTACATTTGTAAGGTTTCTCACCAGTGTGCGTACGAATGTGTCGTGCTAAATGAACCTTCTCTTTAAAACAGCGCTGACATTCTTTACACTCGAAAGGTTTCTCACCAGTGTGCGTACGAATGTATCGTTTTAAATGACCGTTTTCTTTAAAACAAAAATCACATTTTTCACACTTGTAAAGTTTTTCACCAGTGTGCGTACGAATGTGCCTTGTTAAGCTATGCTTCTCACTAAAACAAAGCTGACATTCTTTACATTTGTAAGGTTTCTCGCCAGTGTGCGTACGAACATGTTGTGTTAAAACATCCTTTCGACTAAAACAGCTCTGACAGATATCACATTTGAAAGGTTTTTCACCAGTGTGTCTACAAATATGTCGTATTAAAGGACTCTTAGTATTAAAACTAAGCTGGCATATATCACATTTGTTAGGTATTTCACCAGTGGGTATACGAGTGTGTTTCGTTAATTTAATATTATTACAACAATTTGTGTCTAAAGTAGTATCAATAACACTAATACTAACTCGAGGTGTTGTATTAGTTAACGGTTCTTGGAATTTCGGAATAAGTTTGGACGTACAATTTTGAGTGCTCTGTGTGACTATTTTGACAGACTTTTCATTCTTAGTTTGATTTTCTGCAATTACGTCTTCTAGTTTTTTTCCTCGCATGTGCGCTTGTGTGTGTTGTTTCTTCGCCACGGCCGCCCCTGTGATTATAATCTAGTAAGCGCTAAATTCAAAACACAATTATATGAAAGGAAATCGATTAATTCTCATTACATTCGAAGAGTTGTTTTTGCAGGTTTTCGCATATTATTGATCATGCGTGATCAAAGGATTTAACAAAATAAGCTGTAATTACCCGACTGCGACAGAGCCAAAAGCAAGGGTTATGATACCCCACACACAGAACTGTTCTGTTGTATCTGCAATCTGTCTTCATTACTTTAAGCAGACGTGCTGCGAGACATCGGGCAGTAGGAGTGTGCTCTCCAGCGAGAGCAACTACTCGAGGTGTGGCAGTGTATGTGCTACTCAAGGGTGTACAGACTGGACGCCTGAAGTTGTGTTTGTTAAGTTCATGTCGTTAAACCAGTCGGCCTGTTCGCTCACACAATGATTCACTAAATAATACTCACGCATCGTGTCACTGGCTCTTCGCTTCTTCCTCGATACTTCTTGTTCTTCTCCCACTTCCGTCTTGATCTCCATTAAAGGCACATCATCATCAGAATCTGACTGAGACTGTTGTGCCGGTATATCTTCTGCGTCTGAATAGCTATTGTATACATTTTCCAGTTTTAGCTCTGCAAGTAAGCAATAAGGAAGAGATCATTGTTTGTAAATGTAGCAGGACAACTGAGGAAAGTGACTATACTCTGTTTTTCTTAACAAACGAGTACTAAGTATGTTTCTCGCACATTTCCGATATTGACAGAGTGAGATGGGTCAGGTCGGGGCGGGGTCAAAGCCTTTATTCTTTTTTTGAAATTGTTTAGGCCGGTTCATATTGAATACTTCTAAAATTTACTGTAGAGAAAATTAAATTATTATTTTATGATTTAAATTTGCGTACGTTTAGTATATTCGTAACAAAATTTTCTGTTCGCGTTATATGATATATTCATAAATAAATAATAATAAAACATTATTGTAATAGTATATATGTATATATTATGCACCAACACACATAAATCAAATAATTATTATACAATTCTTGTAATCTTAAAAAAACTTTTTACAAAAAAATACACTTTTTACAAAAAAGTCGGTTGGACTTCAATTTAAAAAAAAAACACTGAAAAGTGCAAAATAACTATAATTTCGGAAGTCGGTATTTCTATAATATTTTTTATCTTCGTTATTTAACACCGACTTCCGAAATTAAAGTTATTTTGCACTTTTCAGTGTTTTTTTAAGTACATTGAAGTCGGTTGTATTTTTTTTGTAAAGTTTTTTTTTTACACTTTTTAGTTATGGTACCACCAGTCAAAAGTACCCCTCAGCCATACTTAAATACCTTATAGCCAGAGTGCATCTCATGACTATTCTAATAATACCAAACACGGTTAGATTAAATTAATTTATTACAGAGTTCCGGTGCCTAACTTTAGGCTTCATCATCAGATCAGTTCGATATATTCCCCCTATTCTTTCAGTCGGTCATCGACTACACGTATAAATAAAGCAATTTTACTTGTTACGTCAGTTCTGCTGTGATCCTATAAGGAGTTCTGTTTCATATCTTCGAACTTCATGATCAGATCATTACAATATTTCGATAGGACCAACTTGGAAGCATAACCTTTCAATCAAAATAAAAATTTTCAAAATCGGTCCACAATTGACCGAGAAATCGGTGAACATACATAAAAAAAACATACATTCAGCCGAACATAGAACCTCCTCCTTTTTGAAGTCGGTTAAAAACTATCGTCCTCACTTCCTTCTTTTGAACTTTCTGTAGATACGTCAATAATAAACTGTTCTAACATATTTTCTACATGATTGTAGACTCTGTACATTTTTGTTGCGACCTTGGTTATCACATGATTGACACGTGACGTCCATTTTTGTCCATCCACTTTAGGTACTCCTTGTAACAAAAGACTTCGTACTTCATCAATTTTATAACTTTTGCTATGTGCTGCCACGTAGCCCTTCACTTGAGCCCTAACAAGTTCAATTAGGTTGAGCTCACAGTGATACGGCGGCAAACGTATGACGCGACGATTTGTGGACTTAGCCATCTCATCTATAACAAATTTTTCAAAACGATCTTTGTTTTGCTTAACCAAATGCAAAAGTTGTAACTTTAATATTGATTCGTTACAAGAAATATTTTTCTACCGTAGCCATTCAATAAAGTCTTATTTGCGAGATTAAATTATTGGTGATTTGTTAAGTTTTCGATAATGATACGATGCATTATCTCAAACAATAACTGCATTCTCATCCAATTTAGGTAAAAATCTTGAAACCAATTTTCAAACACTTTGGCGTCCATATGTTGGTGGTAGTCGCCGATTTTAATTGATTCAAAATATTTTAATCCTCCTTCAACAAATCCATTAACCAAGCCAAAAGTGGGTAAGCAAAGAAAATGTTTACCTTGTACACCGAAGATACATGAATACCAGTTGAGCTTGCTATTGTCTTGGCAATTTCATTATGTGAACTATTATGATCAGACTCATGAAACGATTTAAACAAATTATATATTATTTGTTTTTCCTTAGATTGCAAAGGGCGCTTAGTACGCTTAACTACAGGAGATATGTCCGCCATGACTCACGCACAAACTACAAACTGTTTGTGCGGAACGGACTTTATGTTGATTAGGCGGACCAATAGAAACGCAGTCAAAATTTTCAGTACTCGTTTCTTAAAAAAGAACAGAGTATAGTAAATATAAATATTCAATAAAATGTCAAGTGTATGGCAGTAGCTCCTGAAATATCCAGCTGTGTCACACAGACTGATGGACAAGCTCCGCAAGGATTACTGTTGAGACCACAGGCGCCCATCAAATAAGAACATTCTTAATAATTACAACATTTTCACAATTCAAAAGTGCCTGTAGTTGGTATATTTGAAATTAACGTTTCTGATTTCTGAATAAAAATAAAATATGAAATGTAACGAGTCGAAATCGTCTCGCCACATATTTCGATTTTAGGAGATTTCCGAACTGATCTTATGAAGGCGTTCCTAAAAGAACCCAAGTAAGGAAAATAAGAATTTAAGAAGTAAGGAAATCGTTTAAAAAGCGAGCTGTCAGATTTGTTTTTTTTTTTTTTTTACTTTTCTGACCCGGCATTATATTAGCAAGCAGCTATTTTTTTGTTTCTGCTAAACTTTCTAAATCTATCGATATTAATCGTCGATATTTTGTCCTCTAAAATGGTATAAAAGGATAAGAAGCAGTCCAACCTCTGTATCTTAGGATTGCAACATATTTTCTGGTAAGAATTTATTTTGGATTTCTACATGCCGCGTTGGCGTGGGTTTTTCGATCCTGAATCTTACGAGTTATTTCTTTGCAGTTGAAGTGATTTTTCGCCGGCCTGTTTAATTTGACGTTGTGTGGCGCACTTGACATTTTACAAGGAAAAACGATGAGTTTTCACTATAAAATACTACGCGACCTCGTGCTTACCAAGTCAAACTTTCGTGTATTCTAACGATTTTAAATGGTTGTTTCAGCCGTCTGGCGTTTTTTTTATTTTTTTCTCATATTCTTTTTTCAATTTTGGAATATTTTGGAGTTTGGTCTGGGAGTTCCCCGCCTGGAGTCGCCATGAGGATTATTTTTTTTATTTTTTTATTTAACTTAACATCAGAGATGCAACAATATCTAATACTCTAAACAATGTCACTTTATAAATCCAATCCAATCAATTGTTAATTGTAAGCATAAATTTCAATGTTATATACACTATCCTCTTTTATTTTTGTAATGATTCATTTTTAGTGTACTTTCTATTTTTATTTTTATAATTGTATGTTTTTTTTCCATTCTGTATGTTTAATTTTTGTGGTAATATTTTTTTTATTATCTCTTAACATAACAATTAATGTCATACCTAACATGGTGTAAGCTGTGCATACCTATAATAGGCATGCATACCAGACACTAAATTTTAATATTATTTTTTCACAAAACATCCTGTATGCAATGCTGTTGGTGTGCCAATAAATAAATAAATAAAAATATCTCTAGTTTCTGAACCTGGTCATGAACTGCGAGCCTGAAAAAATTAAAGACTGAAGCTAGACTTATAGTTTGAATCTTTTTCCTACATTGTCCCCCGCTAGCAGATTAAATGCCCAATCTCTCCGAATTGTAGTGGATCTGATTTTTTTTGGTTGATGTACCCGGCGCCCGAATTATGTACCATCTTATTATTAGTTTTTGGTACATCATCGACCCTCTAATATCACACACACATTTTTTTCCCTTTTAAATAATACAGAATACGTATATAAAGTGTGTTTTATTTAACCTTTTTGACTTTGTTACTATATGAATCATTATTCCACGGCTTCGAAGCTACGCTACCACCGGGTTCCCAAAAAACGGTAGGAGGGGTTCGCATCGACGTCGGGTCGACGATGAAGTACCTGGGACGCGTCCTCGACAGTCGGTGGAACTTTGCGAAGCACTTTCAACGTCTGACTCCCAAACTGGAACGGACCGGGGCTGCCCTATAGCGGCTCCTGCCCAACCTTTGGCATTTTTACATAAATTTTCAGATACTATATACTAGCTTGTCCCCACAGCTTCGCCCCTGTGGCCTACCTCACTGACTATCTCTGCAACAATTCAACTACTGCTATCACTAAATGATCCGGAGTTCATTACCTTTTATAAACATACTAGCTTCTGCCAGCGGCTTCGCCCGCGTGAAAGTTCCAACCCCCGTTTTACACCTTAGGGGTGGAGTTTCGTAAAATCCGTTCTTAGCGGATGTCTACACCCTGTAAGGAACCTACCTGCCAAATAACAATGGTCATTCTCCTTAGATGCTTGGACCATAAAAAATTTGTAAAACGTAACTTGATGAAACATATATCTCGTTTGATTTGCCTGAATGAACATTACTAAGTACGGCATTCAATATATTTTTAAAAGTACGGGGAAACTAGCAAATAATTAAAATGTTTTTTAAGGTTATGTGGTTTATTAGTAATCTGTAGCATTTCAAAGAGACGTCAAATTAGTTTTTGCCGATATATCTTAAAACAGCCTCCGAGTGAAGTTTCGTAACTTCACTCGAAGATATGCCGCCAAAAACTATTTTTGACATCTTTTTGAAATGCTACAGATTACTAATAAACCACATAACCTTAAAAAACATTTTAATTATTTACTAGTTTCCCGTAAGTACTTTTAAAAATATATTGAATGCCGTACTTAGTAATGTTCATTCAGGCAAATCAAACGAGATATATGTTTCATCAAGTTACGTTTTACTAATTTTTTATGGTCCAAGCATGTTAGGAGAATGACCATTGTTCTTTCTAGATCTTAAAAACACACCATAACTTTGATGGTCCTCCTCTGGGTCAATTACATCATCTAGTCTCTCACAAACAGCTGGTAATTCTTCTTTGATAGCATCACATTCCATTTGATCATCAGATTCTATGCTTACATGCTCCATGGGTGATAAAATCAACCCATTAAAACACCCGAAGTGGTCTTGGCTTGTAGGAGGATTAAGCTGCAAAAAGATAATTTAATTATTAGATAAGTCAGGATGCATTACACATCGAGCCTCAACTGGACTTCAGAAAAAAATTAAGCTGTTCGTCCGGCATCCCATCTATAAAGGGTGGATTTTAGAGATAGGGGAGTGGCATCAAACAGTTTTTGAGTAAATAGTCCGTTTTTTTTCTTAACTGTAATTTGTTCAAAATCTATGAATACAATTAGCAATTACTCAAGTTAAGGAAACTCCCCTGAGAATGTTCCTGATGCTGTAAGGTTAAGACACCTGTCCTTACTGCTCCAACCTAAAAAACAACCCTGGAGGTATCTATCTGTTAACAAATGCCTCACCTCATAATCCTCATTCACCATCTGAGTGAGCAGCTCTTCAGCTTCCAGACATTTTCTCTGCAGTTGGCAGCATTGCTTCAGTTTAGTGCAGCAGATGAAACAAGCGAGCATCGGTCTACTGTCTTCAGTTACAAACTGCAACAAAACTTGTCTTTGTGTATTTTTTTTCTTTGAACATATTACATTCATAAACTGTCTGTATCACCATGTAGGCACTATGTCGTTTTTGTGTACAATAAAGATTAAAAATGTCATGCAGTGAAGTCATAAACTGTTAAAATAAAAGTCTTTAGTTTTAAAAAGCATATCTTTTTTCTATGCAAGTTAATATATCTATTTCTTTGTTTTACTTGTCACTGTGTCCTTGAATTTTTATCATGTCATCACTACATAGTATAAAATAAAGTCGCTTTTCGTGTCTGTCTGTCCCTATGTATGCTTAGATCTTTAGAAATACGCAACGGATTTTGATGAGGTTTTTTTTAATAGATAGAGTGATTCAAGAGGAAGGTTTATGTGTATGATACATGCACAATATAATAGAGAAACACTGATGATTTTAGAGGTTTCTAATGTGATGTCGTAAATAAACACTTTTATTGCGCTTACAATGCAAACGCTGGCTGAACTCCACGGGATATATCAAAATAGTGTACTACAGTATTGTTCACCTTAAAAAGGTCTACAAAAAAGTCCGCGATAGTATATGTCTATCTCTTAGGGATAACCCACAATAACCATTTTTAATCTTTTACTTTTTACGAGAAATAATGGCTTATTTACGAAACGATTTTAAGCAATACAGCGTTAATCTTTATCCAATGTATCTTAAATAAATTGTGCATTTAATATAGATCAATATGGCCCTTTACAGTGTGTAATTTAAATGAATATTATCGAAGATATTACAGATTTAAAATGCAGGGACATAGCGGTTGCGGTAAATAACTTGATTCTACGTTTGTTACCTCAGAACTCGCGTCGTTTATGGACCGACTTGCAAATTTTTTTTTTTTCCTAATAGGATATGCTTTCAGATTGGTCCTATTTTTTTCAAAATCCAGTTCTGATGATGGGATCCATAAGGAATCGAGGGAACTCCTCAAATATTCTAGGCAACTATATAATGATTTTAGTATTTTCATCGAGAACTTAAGCATTTACAGTCAAAAAGTAACATTTGATGAAGTGAAACTGATGATAAAGACCAGAAATGGCCAATGAAACTTCACCCCTACATAGATATCACAATGAAGATAGAAGTAACTATGACAATGCATATAAATAAATGGTTCTGAATAGTTACGAGTATGTTGAAAATGATAGCATCAAAGTGATCTGATGATGATGATGGAGCTGGAAGATAGGCACTGGAACTCCGTAATTAATTAATGTAACCTAGCCGTGTTTGGGCTTATTAGAATTGTCATCAGATGCACTTTGGCTATAAGGTACTATCGAACTGACCTGATGATGGAGCTGGGAGGTGGATGGGGACTTCATAATAAAATAATGTATCTTAACAGTGTTTGGCTTAAATCGAATTGTCATGAGAAATAGGTACTCTGGCTATAAATGTATCACAACTAAAAAGTGTGAAATATTTTTTTTTTTTTACAAAAAAAAATAACCAACTTCACCACAACAAAAAAAACACTAAAACGATCTTTAATTTCGGAAGTCAGTGTTAAATAACAAGCAGACAATATCAGAAACACTGACTTCCAAAATTAAAGTTATATTGATCGTTTTAGTGTTTTGTTTTTAGGGTTCCGTACCTAAAAAGGAAAAAACGGAACCCTTATAGGATCACTTTGTTGTTAGTCGGTCTGTCTGTGGGTATGTCTGGTCAAGACCCTTTATCTCGGAAACGCGTAGAGGTATCGAGTTGAAATTAAAACCATATACTCAGGTCTGCGGTCCCTTGAAGCTGTGAAAAAATCAAACTTCTAAGCTAACAAAAAAAGATACAGACGTTTATGTCGCAAAATACGTATATTTCGACACTCTCAAGCGAATCAAAATTCATAGGGTACTTCCCGTTGACCTAGAATCCTGAAATTTGCCATGAAGCAAGGTCTAATAGCACAAGTATAGGAAAAAAAATTGAAAACTGTAAATTTGTAGTAACGTCTTTTGCGATTCGGAAAAATCTTCGTAACTCAATTTTGGAATTGAACTGTTTTCATAGGTAGGTTAGGTTAGGTAACCTAAGTTTTTACGGAACCCTCAGTGAGTGAGTCCGACTCGCACTTGCCCGCTTTTTATACTGAAGTCGGTTATTTTTTTTTTTGTAAAAAGTTTTTTTCCTACAGAATTTCTTAATTCTTTGAACCCTCCTCATAAAATGGCGTTTAAAATAGGTTGTCCTGTTATTTTAAAAAAAAATTTGAATCCATCTAAACCATGCAATGGCACGCGTTTGCTGGTAAAATCACTAAAAACTGTCATAATAGAGTGCACAATACTCACTGGATGTAGTACCGGAGAAGATGTGTGTCCATGGAGTTTCTTGCACATCCTTCTCCATAGAGATCTACGCTTTGGTATGTTTTTTTTAGGTGGGAAAATCATCTAATGACAAATCCCGCTCTTGGGCGGTGCGGGAGATAGTTTCAAACTTTTACTGACTAAAAACTAAAACTAACTACTAAACCACTCCTGTTCCTTCTTTGCCTTCGTCCCAGGGCCCCAGGTTTCAGTTTCACACTACCCGTGGCCCCAGTAGGCTTTGACCCTGCTGGGCCCCTACGATTTGCTGACATCTCCTTGAGGCGCGCGTGGAACACTAAGCGCCGTCAACGACTTGGGCTCTTTCCGGATGGTTACCGGACGGTCGCCGTCCGGAAGCCCACGCCTACGGTGGCCGGAAATCGGGATCGGAATCCCGACGGCGGTTGGGGCGTGAGGACCGTTGCCTCACGCGATCGGCCGCCTCCTTTGCCAGCATTACTGCTTCGCAGAAGGAGGCGACCGCCTGCCACTCCTCCTCGCTCCGGACCATGGTCTGTACCAAGACCCGGCGCAAGGGGTCACCACCGCCGATCGCCCCCATGAGGACACGGCGTTGCTCTGCCCAAGCTGGGCACACCTCCACCGTGTGCTCCATCGTGTCCACACAGTGGCGGTTCACACAGTGGCAAGTAAAGATATCTTTTGCAATGAACAATAATAAATTGCAGGGTCAAACTTTCAACGTTTCGACGTTAGTGATCGTTGAATGTTTTTCACATGGCCAATGATATGCCGCTCTTTCAAGAGTAACCTCAAAAGAAAACCTGTTTGTATTATCTAATGACAAAAAAAAGCTGTGAACGTTGTATATAAAGACATTCTGTAGTATGATTAGTACTGACGACCCGCCCCGGCTTCGCACGGGTGCAATGCTGATCAAAACCGCATCAAAACCCGTTGCGTAGTTTTAAAGATCTTCTTCTTCTCAGTCGGTACACTCTTACCAGAGCGGTCGTGGTCATCACTGTGAATCACGTTGAGTGATCATATTGGTAACACGGCGCTATTCATCGCGGACTGCAAGTTTTCCGTGTACATTCATAAACCGAGCACTTAGTTGCGGCCTTGATCTGGTTTGTCCATATCATTAGTGATCTACCACGTGGCCTGGTGCCCTCAACTTTGCCCTGCACTACGAGACGCTCTATGGAGTCATTACCACCACGAGATACATGGCCGAAGAAGTTCAAAATGCGCGACTGCACAGTGGATGATAGGCACTGTCTGATCTAAGCTTACATAGGGACAAACAGCGGGAAGCAACTTTGTTTTATACTATGAAGTGATCAGCATTGCACCCGTGCGAAGCCGGGGCGGGTCGCTAGTGATGAATAAAATCAACTTAAGTTTAGTAAAAACTTGAGTGATTTCTACTGGCTATGAACACTGCACACTAGTGGGACTAGGGCAACTGCCCTACTAACATAAGCATAGTAAGTTTAAAAGTGTGAAGGTGGACAGTTACGACAGGAGGGGACGACCACAGAAATGATGGGTGGACTGTGAGAAAGATGATATTACAATCTAGAAAGGCGGGCCTGCCAAGTGATGACTAATTTAGTAATCAACATTAAAAAATTCTCTGCACTCCCTACTGAGATGCCGCCTCAGAGAAAAAACTACAAATAACAAGAAATATATAACCAAGATTTACGTTACTCATTATATATGATTTAAAAGTGTCCATGGAGTTTCTTGCAGTCTTCTCCATAGAGATGTACACTTTGGAACATGCAGTTTAGCTTCGCTTTTTTTTTTTTGACTAACCTAAATCAGGCCTGGCGCACTCCTAACTATAGGTATAGAAATGTACCTACGCCCGCGGCCTAAATTCGGTAGAGTGTCACACGCGGCTAAACTGTACTATACTGGACAACGAGTTTTACGCTCATAATTTTTTTATTGGAAAGGTTTATGACTAAAAAGTAATTATGCAAAATCTCAATGTTAGAAAACATATAGTTTTTGAGAAAAAAAATAATGAAAATCGATAATTTTTCGTAATATTTGACGCCATTTTGAAAGGAGGCTAAGAGAAGAGAGTGAAATTTTACAGAACCAATTCGGTTTTATGCCTGGTCGGGGTACAACGGATGCCATTTTTGCTATACGCCAGCTGTGCGAGAAATACAGAGGTGCGCATAAAAACTTGCACATGGTATTCGTTGACCTCGAAAAGGCATATGACCGGGTACCTCGTGAGGTTCTGTGGTGGGCCCTTAAGGAAAAAGGTGTGCCTGGGAAGTATGTGCAGTTGATCCGAGCGATGTACAGCCAATGCAGTACCCAAGTCCGGTCTACAGTGGGCAACACTGGCAGCTTCAATGTGGCTGTCGGCTTACATCAAGGGTCGGCCCTCAGCCCTTACCTCTTCCTGATGATAATGGACGCTCTGACGTCGGGCATCCAGGAAGAGGCTCCCTGGTGTATGCTGTTTGCCGATGACATTGTGCTGGTTGCCGAGAGTGGCCTAGAGGTCCAGAGCAAATTGGAGGTGTGGTGGCACAGACTGGAGAGTGTTGGCTTAAAATTGAGCAGAACGAAAACCGAGTACTTGTTCTGTGATTTCGGTGGTCTCTCCGGTCCTATGCCCTTAGCTCTCGCTGGAACGCCCATACCAATCTGCTCCGACTTTCGGTACCTCGGGTCGCTTATCCAAGGAGATGGCGAGGTAGACCGAGACATATCAAATCGGATCAATTCAGGATGGATGAAATGGCGACAGGTCACTGGAACAATTTGTGACCCACGGATGCCCCCCAAGTTGAAGGGTAAAATCTACAAGTCCGTGATAAGACCTGTCATACTGTATGGATCAGAATATTGTGCTGTGAAAAAGACGGATGAAAAAAGATTGCATGTAGCGGAGATGAGAATGTTGAGATGGATGTGTGGTGTGACGAGAATGGATAAAGTGAGAAATGAGTATATTAGAGGAAGTTTGAAAGTGGCGCCAGTGACTGAAAAGTTGAAAGGGAATCGTTTGTCTTGGTATGGTCATGTAAAGAGGAGAGATGAAACGCATAATACTAAAAGAGTTATGAGTATACATGTGGATGGGTGGAGAGGGAGAGGGAGGCCAAAGAAAAGATGGATGGATTGTGTGAACAGTGATATGAAAGAAAAGGAAGTTAGTGATAGCATGACGGTTGACAGGATAGAATGGAAGAAAAAAACATGTTGTGCCGACCCCAAATAAGATGGGACAAGGGCAGGAAGATGATGATGATGACGCCATTTTGACAGATTTCGTTCATTTTTTACTTTGTTTGTAATATTATTACAAAGGTATTATAGTTCATACAGCCACAATGAATATTTAAGAAAACACAAATTTTCTTTTATTTATTAAAAATGACGAATAATATAGCCAAATGACGAGTAATATAGCCAAATGACATATTATACATCATTATTAAGTGAATTTAGCTTGTCCAATGCTAAATTAATAACATTTGAAAAAAGTAAAAAATAAGACTTTTTTTTCTCTTATTATTTAGTTTATAATAAGAAATAATAAAAGTGAGAAGAGATAATTTTTTTGCATACTAAATATAGGGCACTCTGACTCAGACAGACTAGGTTAGGGATATTTTTTTTTTAAACCACCCAGAATATTCTATCGAGTTTTTATTTCAAGTATTTGCTACATTTTTCACGTAAACAAGTCAATGACCTTTAAGATCATTCAATATAAGTAGACCTTCCAGTATTAGTGACTACCTTACTAAAGCAAGGTCAACATATACTGGAATTATATCTTACAAAATGTTAATTATTATGTATAATAACGTCTTAAACGACCTACCTTTTAAAAATTACATATAAACGCAAAGCTAACGACATACAAAACCAACAAAGTTATATACACTTCATTTTAATTACCTATTTCATTTGTTTGTTTGTTTTGTTTTGTTTGTTTGTATAACTAAATGTAAACAATCTCTTGACACTTCTATGAGATGACTTTTTAAAAATATGTTTTCAAGTATGGATATAAGTAAATAGGTAGAAATCAATTAGGTACCTATCTACCATATAATTTTAGAAAACCTGATTATATTTAAGTCCTAACCCTGTAACAAGAGCGGCCTGTTCAAAGGCGCATAATGGGCATAATAAAAGAGACTCTCGTTGCGTGGACTTACGGTGCATTTTGATTTGTTACGAGTGCCACTGGATCTGGTAGGCTAATAAAATCAAGGTTGTGTCCATGCCGTGCAATGTATTATGAACATTAGCGCCGCTGTTAGTAGGTTAAAATTCATATGTTTGCTATCACGGAGTGCAATTTCTGTACTTGTACTATTTCTTATTCTGTGCCTACATTTAGACAATTCAAAAGTGCCTGTAAATGGTCCTTTTGAAATAAACGTTTTTGATTTCCGAGATGTATGGAACGTGTCATGTTGCGCAGAACGCAAATACATTGTAATAAGTGCTAGATCATGTTGCTGTCCAGGACAACAGTAAGTGCTTAGTACTGCTTTCTGTACGCCTTTACTCACACGGAGAAAGTCATACTTGCTCGCAATTTTATCTTGTTAATATAAGTCCAGGATAAAACTTACCGGATTATCAGTCAGCCTCTCATACAGTTCATGCAAGTCTTTGTTTACCACTGCATACATGCGAACGTTCTCCGCTAAACATAGCCTACACATTGGTAGCTTTTCCATTATGTTTTTTTTATTAAATATGTAAGTATTAATTCAAGATCAATACAATTAACAATTCTGTTTTTTTTTTTTGTAAAAATTCGATTTTAACAACTAACATGTCAAGTTCAACTCTTCTTCGACTCTCTTATATAATAATAATAACACGTGCGACCATCAACCGCTGGAGAGTGTTTAGCGTGAATTAACAGAAAAATAAATATATATCTACAAAGTTCAAAATAAAAGAACTTCTTCGCAGACACAGACTGACATCATAATATTGTAGTCTTTGACTGACATTATAATTTTTTTTTTTTTTCGTTCCTTGTGGAACAGGCTAAGGTCATAGACCATGCTGCCTAGTCATCAGTTTTTGTTTCTTCTTATCTTACATTAGAATGCAGGTGTAACACATTCTAATGTTTTTTGAAGTATTTGGCAGCAAATGTATCGATTCAGCCTTCTCAGCAAACTTCGCTGAGGTAGTTAAAACTACAATAAAATTCTCAGCTCCATTTTACCGAGACCGCGCCTATTTCAATGATTCCACATATTATTCCAGTGGCGCAGACACTTGGGATACAAAACAACACCAATTTTACATCACAATATCCACTAGGAATAAATTTGCGAATAATTAAAACAGCCACTGAACTTCACTCGAAGAAATCCCGCCAAAAACCCTGACATTATACAATGTTACATGACACTAGAGCTGTAGCAAAGCAAATGTATTCGGTACTGAGTAACGGGTACGCCTTCTAGTACCGAGTAACGATACGTTACACACGAATGCATTTCGTTACTCGTAGTTTTGGTAGTATGGGTACTTACACTGTTACAGTTCATTCAAGGACCGTTGATGGAGTGTATTCATGTGTGTTATGTTTTATGCATGCACGCGCCTATTCGATGAATAATTTAAAGACGTATATTACAAAGAATGATATTTATTTATTAAGTAAAGTATAACTTAAACACAAGTCTGGTTCAAAATACTGAAAAGTGAAAAAATGCACCTTACGCAACTTGATGAATGTATAAATAAGTATGTTTTATACAAATTACGAATATTGCGACGCCACGACGTCAGTCATACTATACGCATACGCTATACGACTTGATTCGTAGCTCTAACATAATATAGCATGTTTATTATATACTTTATTGTACGTTATGAAATATCAGAATTAACAAGTAACGTAACGATACGATAGTAACGAGAATATAATTGAGTAACGAATACATACGGGTACGCTTTTTTTCGGTACTTTTACACCTCTACATGACACTGACATTCATGACATAAAAATGAGAGAAACTCGTTTTTTTTTCCTGTCTTTACTTGTGGAACAGGCTAGGATCAAAGACCATGCTGCCTAGTCATCAGTTTTGCATATTTTCTTGCGTTAAAAGTTTTCCGTTGTTTCTTTTTGTTTTACATTAGAATGCTGGTGTTGAAGTATTTGGCAGTAAATGTATCGATTCAGCCTTCTCAGCAAACTTCACTGAGGTAGCTAAAACTACAATAAAATTCTCAGTTCCATTTTACCGAGATCGCCCCTATTTCAATGATTCCACATATTATTACAGTTGCGCAGACACTTGAGATACAAAACAACACAAATTTTACACCACAATATCCACTAGGAATCAATTTGCGAATAACTAAAACAGCCACTGAACTTCACTTGAAGAAATCCCGCCAAAAACTCCGACAGAAACTCGTAAGAGTGAAACAGAAAACAAATAAAAAACTTTTTACAAAAAAAATACAACCGACTTCAATAACGAACGAAAAACGAAACTAAACGAAGAGACAAAACTATTATAGAAACACCGACTTCCGAAATTAAAGTTATTTTGCACTTTTCAGTGTTTTTTTTTTACATTGAAGTCGGTTGTATTTTTTTTGTAAAAAGTTTTTTATTTTTCACTTTTTAGTCATGGTACCACCACTAAAAAGTACCCCTCAGCCATACTTAAATACCTTATAGCCAGAGTGCATCTCATGACCATTCTAATAATACCAAACACGGTTAGATTAAATTAATTTATTACAGAGTTCCGGTGCCTAACTTCAAGCTTCATCATCAGATCAGTTCGATATATTACCCCTCTTCTTTCAGTCAGTCATCGACTACACGTATAAACAAAGCAATTTTACTTATGACGACAGTTCTGCTGTGATCTCATGAGGAGTTCTGTTCCATATCTACGAAGTTCATGATCAGATCATAACAATATTTCTATGGGACCAACTTAAAAGCATAACCTTTCAATCAAAAAAATAATTTTCAAAATCGGTCTATAATTGACCGAGAAATCGATGAACATACATAAAAAATAAAAATAAAAAACATACATTCAACCGAACATATAACCTCCTCCTTTTTGAAGTCGGTTAAAGAAGAAAAAAAGTACTTACAATCGTTACAATAAAATTTTATTAGGAGTTATTAGGGAGTTTTGGGCGGGATTTCTTCGAGTGTTCAGTGGCTGTTTTAATTTTTCGCAAATTGTTTTTTTTTTAACGATAAAATAAAGATTTATTTTTTTAATATAGTTGAAATGTTACTGGTAGTTTTTAACACATACCAAAAGATTCTTGTAAATAGCATTATTTTAAAGAAAAATAACTGTCTTTGTGGAAATAAAAATGTTTAATAAAATAAATCTTTCTCGAACAATTTTTTTTACGAAACAATTTCAACATAATAATTCAGAGAACCTATTGCTTGCGGTGGTACTCCAAAAAACAGTTTCGATTCTTCACATAAATCTTTGTTATCTCTGAACCTTACATTTTGTGCACATCGTACTTGCCTGTCCAGCTTTGCAATACTTGCACCTCTGATATCCGGTTATTTGCGGCCAATGGTCATATTTGTCATACCGGACATCATCGCATGGTCGTTCAGATACCGGCTTTTTTATTTATGCTTTGTCGGGAATTGCGTCTAAATTTTTCACTGAAACATTTCGACCTCGTTTCAGTAGGCCGCTGTAGATTTCATATCTAAAATCTTTTAGGCGATCCTGCTTTCTAGTGGTGTTGGTCATTTTGTCATGTCTCCGATGTAAAAGCCAAGCGTTGTTGATGCATATATCTAAAAGCTGTGAGAAAATATTCATATACCACCTGTGTGATCTTATTCCAGTGCGATATAATGCAATCAGCATGACTGCCAAATCGACACCTCCCATGTGACGATTATAGTCTTTAACAATTTTAGGACATTTTACATCAACACGAGATTTTGCTTCTCTGCTGTATCGTTTTATATTTTCCGGCAGGATATGTGTCGTGATGAACACGAGTAAGTAACGTAGGTGAGAATATCTGTCACTTTTACGTGGCAACACTCAGAAGGAATGCAATAGAGATTGTCATTCTAGTTTAGTCTATAGTCTCGTAACGGCGAAGCGAGCCTGAAAAAACGCGTTGGAACAGGTCGCGACTTGCGAAGTGAGGCATCGAGCAGGTGTCCAGTGTATCTACGGTCGACGCTTCATTTAAGTTGAGTGTTTTGGGTATTCGTGGGGCTTGGAGAGGAAGGCGTCTTTGTTAAGTTCTCACACCATCCGTTCTTACAGTCTGGGACGAGCTCTTGGCAAGGACTTGAGTTGCGTACAGATCTCCGATAAAGTTACAGGAACGATTCCCACATAATGATCCTGGCTGAATAGTTAGGTGTGGAATTCTGGGTGATCACCAAGTTGTAAGGATAAATCCCATATAATGATCCTCAAGGAGATTGAGGTTTGGGTAAGTTGTAATGTTGAATGAGAGATCTGATCAGAGTGGTTGAATTGGATCTGTCTTAATGAGTTCGATCGTATAATGGTCCTGGCGGTCAGCGCTGGGTTCGATAGACTCCTTGAGACTACGATTGTTCCCCTTGATCCTCTAGTGAGAGGGTAGGGACAAGATTATTGAGACTATCATCAGGTTGTAGTTTAACCAGAGTGGCTGGGTTAGACTTATGTCATTGAGTTTGATCGTATAATGGTCCTGGCGGTCAGCGCTGGGTTCGATAGACTCCTTGAGACTACGATTGTTCCCCTTGATCCTCTAGTGAGAGGGTAGGGACAAGATTATGTAAGGATGTAACTGAGATATATATGTGTTTGTCATTTACAGTTATAACGGAAAAGGGTGTGCAGAGGACTGAGACGGTTGTTTCTCTGCGGTTGCCGGGGTACCTAAAATACTCATGTGGATATAACCCACAGGTGGTGGAAGGAGATAACTAAGACGGATAATAGCGGAGCAGAACTCTTCATAACCAGTGATAAGATATACCCAAAGAAGAATCCAGGTATGAGATTTATTAATCCTTATAACCACGGGGCCTCCGGGATAATCTGAGTTACATTTCACTCACCTCTTTATATCTATAGTGCAGACAGGTATAGATTAATAAGATTATACCCGGGCGTCCCGACATGGTGGAGATGCTGAGGAAATGCGTATCCCAATATGATGGTAGATGCCGAATAATATGGCAAAGATACCATGGGAGTCAGTGCGAGATGCATGTGCAACCCCACATGGTGTAGTGGCCATGGGAGTCTGTGAGGCATGCGAGCGCACCAAGATAAAGTGGAAGATGTTCCACGAAAGCTGGACAACATGGCAGTGAAGCTATGGAAAAGCCAAGGGTATGAAGACTGGTTCAAAATTGAAGATGTACCTAAGCGACAATAGGTTTTGATTACCTATTGACCAAGAAATATGTATATTAAGGTGCGATGTGAACGCACTCAGAATATAGTCATTTTATGTTGAACGCAACTTTTCGCCTGTTCCGGAGGGTCCTGTAAGGATATGAAACTGTCAGCAAGCATTATGTTACGTGTACACGTATTCAATATGATTATAAGATTAATTTTCTGTGTCGCTAGGTTCCATTACATGAATTTGTTTATTAAGATAGAAGTAATTCTTAGACTTAACTAGACTACTAGAGACATCTATGACGTAAGAGATGAACTAAATTCTGAGTGAAATTAATGGATATAAAAACAAACGACATAATGGATGAGGAGATTGTCTTAACTTGTTGCCTAGCTCTTATATTTATTCAAGGATGTAATGTTGTGACATTGGCTTATCATAGGAAAAGAACACGTCAACAATGAGTCAAGCCTAAGTTCCCACGATGACTTTCTTCCAGAAAGTTCGGTTTAACTTCCGCTACTCGGCAATAGATGGCGCTCGGAGTATCGATTTGGACAAAGTTTGTTCTGAAAAAGTCTTATACGAAATCTAGAAGTAAGCTATTTCGTAAGTTTAATAATAGACTTAAATATTAAATAATTCTAAAATATTCGTACGTATTAAAAGGATAGAAGATATTATGTAAATCTAAAAAGAACTCAAAATAAGATCGTCAAATATAGGTGTACCGGAAATACGAACTGGCGCTAGCAGCAGACTCGCCAACCTACAAAACGAAAAAATGAGCGAATCAAGAAATACACTTCACATTTTATTTTGTTTAAAAAACCGGGAACATTTACGATAAGACACGAAGTTCGTAGTTATAAACTGTTAAAATTCACCTAAAATCCGGAGAAACGATAGAAAAACTTGAAAGTTACAGATAAATTATATTGAGTGCTGTATTTCTTTAGCTATAACTTTAGTGAACAGTGAATTCCAGAAAAAACGTGGTAAGTTTTTAAACTATGAAATTAAGGTGTTATTAGCAATATGAATTCTAGGCGTAAAAGTGGATAAACGTCTCGTTGTTTATTCATGTACTTTTACGATAAAATACAGTGAAGTCTGAATGAATAAATGCGCAAAGCTGATACAAATTATTCAGATAAAAGTAGGTACTCATACATACACTAAATGCTACTTTTATGTTGTGAAGTTTAGGGTATTAGATGTATACGAGTACATACGATAATATTTACTGAGATTAGCTATACACCATTAACACGTTCATTATCATCCTCCGTTTTTGTTATTAAAGGAAAAAATAGAATTTTCCAACAAAGTTATTAACGAAGTTTAAGGCGTGGTCATAATAATCGTGCGGACCTTCTCGCCAGACGACAACGGAGACGTAGGTATTAGTATGTCCTAAAAGTTAACTTAATGCGCAAATAAAAGAGATACAAGAAAAGCTCTGTCAAGGTTCTTTTAAGAAAGATTGGAATACTCGTTTTCATTTGTCAAAACTTTAGGAACGTTATAACCGTCTACAATAATCTATAGAAAAATAGAAGGGTCGTTTCCACACCATAAATCATATGGGTGTAATTTATCCAGACCTAGTAAATTCTAGAATCCAGTTGAAGCAATGTTTGAAAATAAATTCTTGTCAAGGATTATTTCACAAATTAATTCATAGAATATTGAATACCAATACAATTTATACATCCACATATAAGGTTAACTGATCCTTCATAGAATCAAGTAGACTATGTTTCACTAAAATAGTTATGACAGCAAGATGAAACAAAGTTATTTACTTATGTGAGAAAATACTCACTAGACATTGGTTATTATCCTAACAACTAAGTGAAGTACATGGGTTATATATTAAAATATGACTATTTAGTAAAGGGGACTTACCTTTTTATTCAAGATACCTAAATTACACTGTAACTATATAATAAACGAATCTTCTTCTCATGTAGATAGTGTTATATAGTTAAAGTTGTGCGTTGCAACTGTTTACTTGCCTGGGATCTATTAGTATTCAACTCATAAGATAAAAAACCTACTTTATAAGATTCAATAATAACATTCAAGGGATGAAGTCAAAGAAAGAGCTAAAGTCAAGCATAGATGTACATAAGATTGGAATCTTGGTGCAGGATAGTGCAAAGACCAAATTCTAATATATTTAAAGCTTAAATGAAAGACTGGAATCGTTATGTTGTTATACTTATTTGTGTGTGGAGCCTGGTAACCGGATGATTAACGATTATTTATACTATTCTAATTAATTGAAGTTAGAATTAAAAAATATAATAATATTAATGAAAACTTTCACTTACTAGAATATCAGTTATACATATTATATAAAGGAAATATATACAAGTACAAAGTAAAGTGAGCAAAGCGGTGCTCAGGTCTGATATTGTAGATGTTAGTCTGTTAAAATATTTGAAGACTTATAAGTCAATAAAATAATTCCAGGAGAATCCAAAGTAAAATGGAGCAAGAGGAGGAAGATAGCTCTGTGGAAGTCACAATTAAATCAAGACTTTATCAGATAATAAACAGGATAAATGAACATAAAAGACAGGCCGAAATTTATTGTAGAGAAGGTAGCAGTGATAAAGAATCCATACAGAAGGCACAGATATGTGCATCAAAGTTAGAAAATATGATTAAAAGATTCACGAGCGAACTCAATGAATATTTTAGAATGTCAAACAATCCATCGCCGGATGAGATCTCGAATATGAGTAATGTCCAATTAGACGGTGAAGAAGTCCTTACCGAATTAAAGTGCATACTAGTGAGTAGATCAAACGAAGTCCAACCATACAGCCATAATGATGATGATCAAATCCGTAATTTTTCTGCTAAATTACCGACACTTACATTACCAGAGTTCAGTGGAGATATACTGACTTGGTCCGAATATTGGGATATTTACAAATCCAATATCCATGATAGACCGTTGCTGGATGTAGATAAGCTACTTTACCTTAAATCAACACTAAAAGGTGAACCGCGTAGGATCATAGATGGTCTGGAAACCACGAACAAGAACTACACTATAGCCATTCAAATATTAACGAATAGGTACGGTAAGCAGTCACATATTATAGACGCACACTACAGCGCACTAAACAAAGTGAAGATTGCAAATACATCTGTTGGGGAATGCCGCAGTACTTTGAATGAGGTGGAACGCCATCTCAGAGTTTTACAGTCACTTGGAGAAGATACGAATCATAATCATTTGAGACATCTTATAATGGAAAAGTTTCCGGGAGATATCATCTATGAGGTAAAGATGAAGATGAAAGATAATACTGTGGAAGAATTGAGGATATACCTAGAAGGGATAATATCAGCAAGAGAAGAAGCTAATAAAACCCCTCAGGGAAACAAGTCAACTATCACAGATAATCATACAGTAGAAATGCTACACACAACACACGACGAGAAAAAACCGTGGAAGTTAAATAAAACTGCTGGAAAATTCAATAGCAACATCAAAAGGACGATAAACTCCAACAGAAGGAACATACAAAACGGAGACAAGAAAGAGGAATCTAATAAAAATCGTTGGTTACAAGAACCGCATTGTTCTAGGACTGGAAAAAGTGGTCAATCGAGAAAGCGCCAGTATGACCAAACAAGGGATGGGAACCGAGAGAAAAAGAGAGAAATGAAAGACCATGTATTAAACAAGAAAAGGAGACGAACCTGTATATTCTGTGACCAAGGTCATTATTCAGATCAGTGTCAAAAATACGAAAACATAGAAAAGAGAAGAACACGTCTGAAAAACCGTTGTTTTAACTGCTTCTCAGAAGAACACATAATCAAGTCATGCCCAAGTAAAAGAAAGTGTTATTATTGCAAAGAGATAGGAAGTCATCATCAAGCTTTATGTCCAGAAAAATTTAAGGTGAAAGAGAATTAACTATAACCACAACAGATAACAGTGACTTTACAGTATTGCAAACCGCTATAGTAACAGTAGAGAATGAAAACAAACCTGGTAAATCCATCAAATGCAGAGTACTATTAGACTCAGGATCTCAAAGATCATATGTCACGAGGGAAATTTCCAAAGAACTTAATCTACCAGCTAGAGAAGAAAATAAGTTATCTATCTTTACTTTTGCCAGCGAGACACCTCAAGACTATAGTAGCCCACGAGTCGAACTAAAAATGGTGACAAGAACAGACAGATTAATAACACTCTACGCTAACGAAGTACCGATGATTACAAGAGGTATAGCGTTACCTGACATAACTATTGAAAGGGAGGAGGATACAATACTAGCCGACGATGGTTCCCTTGGAGAAAGAGTAGATATCCTTATTGGAAATGACTACTATTCTAGCTTGATTTCTACAGGGAAGATACATATAGGAAGATACCTATACCTGGTAAACTCCGAGTCTGGATGGATACTTAGTGGATAAATGTTATGTAGACAACTTCGTGACGGGTACCGACTCTACTGAAGAAGCAACCAAACTATATGATACAACTCGAAGAACTTTCAAAGAAATTGCCATGAATATTAGAGATTGGATATCTAACGATGAAGCTTTTCTACAGACTATTCCTACAGAATTTAGGGCTAAAAAAACCAATCAAACTAAAATACTAGGTTTAACATGGAACATTAAGAACGATACGCTACGCTTGAATATTAAGAGTGAACTTTTCAAGGAAGATAACATAAAAGAACCACAAAGTAAAAGAAAGATACTAAGTACTATAGCTTCTATGTATGACCCATGTGGGCTAGGTTCTCCATTAATACTACCTATAAAACTATTACTTCAACAATTGTGGGAGTCGAAGGTGAAATGGGACACCATTGTACCAGACGAACTCCAAAGACAGTGGGAAGAAATAATCCATCACTTAGAAGCAATAAAGAGAATAGAAATACCACGATATATGGGACTCACAGAGCCAACCAATACAGTAACACATAGACTACACGTTTTTAGCGACGCATCTAAGCATGCATATGCTGCCGTGATTTACATAGCAACTGAAGATAAAGATGATAGGAAAATATCTTTCATTATGGCGAAGTCAAAAGTTATTCCAAAGGGAGAGAGAGAGCATCTACGCATGCCCAGATTAGAACTACTAGGATGTTATCTAGGTAGTAAACTAATGGCATATGTTAAGAGCGTTATTGGCATCCCGATAGTGGAAGAATATCTATGGACAGATAGTCAGATAGTTTTAAGCTGGATACATTCTAATAAGTTGTTACCTCCTTTTATTAGTAGAAGAGTAAACACTATAAAAGAAAATAAAAAATTGAGAATACGATATGTGAATACAGAAATAAATCCTGCAGATCTAGCGACTCGACCCGACCTATGGGATAAGAAAAAGGGTATGTGGCTCAATGGCCCCGAGTTTCTGCACAAGGGAGAGCGGTATTGGCCAGACCACTCATCGCTTGACTTTTCCAGTCCGTCGTTGGAGAAGGGTCCTTCGGACACAGTAAGCTTTACGAAAACCGAAGAAAGAATACCGGATAAGACATTTAGAGAGGAAAATACAGTTCTACATAAAACTATGAAGAAAATTAAGGATTTACAAAAGGAACATTTCCCACAAGAAAGTGAAGGGCAGAAAACAAGTTTAGCAATTAATCTAGATTTATTTAAAGATATAGATGGAATATTGAGATGCGGTGGTCGTATGAAGAACGCTGAATGGCCGTTCGACAAACGGCATCCAATACTGATACCTAGAGAGTGTGAATTTACCAACAATCTCATCCTAAGAACACATAAAGAAAATTATCACGTAGGAGCAAACCACACTCTGAGTAAAGTAAGGGAGTCATTTTGGATCCCAAAAGGAAAAGGATATGTTCAAAGATTACTGAAGAAATGTCCAGAATGCACTAAGCAGAGCGGAGGCCCATTCAAGCTACCTCCAGCACCGGCATTACCCGCTGAAAGAGTAAACTATACAGCACCATTCACATATACAGGCGTTGACTACATGGGACCACTTTTAGTAAATAATGGAGACGGTAACCAGAAGAGGTGGATTTGTCTTTTCACCTGTCTTGTAGTCAGAGCTATACATCTTGAAGTCGTACAAGACCTCACAGCCGAGAAAGGCCTACTAGCAACAAGACGGATGATCTCCACAAGAGGAGTACCGTCAGTAATAATATCAGATAATGCCCAAAATTTCAAGCTGATAGCAGAAATAATGTCAAGTCAATATTGCATACAACAGAAAATACAGTGGAAATTTATTAATCCCTTATCACCATGGGCAGGTGGATTTTACGAACGACTAGTTGGCATAGTAAAAAATTGCCTAAAAAAGACGTTACAAAAACACATATTAAACGATAAACAACTGTCAACAGTCATCAAGGAAATAGAAGCCGTGATTAACTCTCGACCACTCACTAGTATAGATTCGGAAATAGACTATATCTTAAAACCGTCAGACTTTCTAACAGTAGGGAGAGTGATCTCGTTAGAAGAGAACGGAGATGGCTGTGAATTTTCAAGTACATCCGTGACAAAAACAGATCTTGTAAAAGGATGGAAGAGAGCACTAACTATACTGGGAGAATTTAAGGATATGTTCTCGAACCGATATTTGCTTAGCCTTCGTGAGAGATATGCTCATTTACCTCGAGAACCACGAGTGACGTCAAAATTGTCACCGAACCTTGGTCAAGTTGTGCAGATTAAAGGCGATTCAAAGAATAGGAATGATTGGAAAGTGGGGAAAATTATATCTCTGATTCCAAGCGCAGATGGACTGTACAGAGCCGCAAGGGTTCAAGTAGGGAAAACAGAATATACACGCTCTATCGCTCATCTCTACCCTTTAGAAGTAGAGGATACAGTAGAACCTATCTACAAGCAGGTAGAACAAACTAACCCATCAGATGTCAATGACAATATTTCTCAAGAGACTGAGAAAATCGACCAAATCAATACACCGGTTATGCCAGATCAGATGTCAAATCATATGATCCCACCAAACGACACATCACTTAAAGAAATGATTGAGAATCATGAGAATAAAATTGAAGAGTGTGAAATTGATCTAATGGAAAAGGATACAGAATATTCATTGACGAAAAAAGGAAAACTGCTACCTAACACAACTGAGACAAATGATAAAGAAGTAGAAATAACCCCGAGAACTAAACGTGTCGCAGCTGTAAAAGCGACAGAAAAGATCAAGGAATGGACGCGTAACCTGGTTACGTCACTACTTCACTCCGAAGCTTCGCCGTTGGGGAGTGTCGTGATGAACACGAGTAAGTAACGTAGGTGAGAATATCTGTCACTTTTACGTGGCAACACTCAGAAGGAATGCAATAGAGATTGTCATTCTAGTTTAGTCTATAGTCTCGTAACGGCGAAGCGAGCCTGAAAAAACGCGTTGGAACAGGTCGCGACTTGCGAAGTGAGGCATCGAGCAGGTGTCCAGTGTATCTACGGTCGACGCTTCATTTAAGTTGAGTGTTTTGGGTATTCGTGGGGCTTGGAGAGGAAGGCGTCTTTGTTAAGTTCTCACACCATCCGTTCTTACAGTCTGGGACGAGCTCTTGGCAAGGACTTGAGTTGCGTACAGATCTCCGATAAAGTTACAGGAACGATTCCCACATAATGATCCTGGCTGAATAGTTAGGTGTGGAATTCTGGGTGATCACCAAGTTGTAAGGATAAATCCCATATAATGATCCTCAAGGAGATTGAGGTTTGGGTAAGTTGTAATGTTGAATGAGAGATCTGATCAGAGTGGTTGAATTGGATCTGTCTTAATGAGTTCGATCGTATAATGGTCCTGGCGGTCAGCGCTGGGTTCGATAGACTCCTTGAGACTACGATTGTTCCCCTTGATCCTCTAGTGAGAGGGTAGGGACAAGATTATTGAGACTATCATCAGGTTGTAGTTTAACCAGAGTGGCTGGGTTAGACTTATGTCATTGAGTTTGATCGTATAATGGTCCTGGCGGTCAGCGCTGGGTTCGATAGACTCCTTGAGACTACGATTGTTCCCCTTGATCCTCTAGTGAGAGGGTAGGGACAAGATTATGTAAGGATGTAACTGAGATATATATGTGTTTGTCATTTACAGTTATAACGGAAAAGGGTGTGCAGAGGACTGAGACGGTTGTTTCTCTGCGGTTGCCGGGGTACCTAAAATACTCATGTGGATATAACCCACAGGTGGTGGAAGGAGATAACTAAGACGGATAATAGCGGAGCAGAACTCTTCATAACCAGTGATAAGATATACCCAAAGAAGAATCCAGGTATGAGATTTATTAATCCTTATAACCACGGGGCCTCCGGGATAATCTGAGTTACATTTCACTCACCTCTTTATATCTATAGTGCAGACAGGTATAGATTAATAAGATTATACCCGGGCGTCCCGACAATATGCATCATCATAAGAACTCACCAATGTGACCTGTTTATTATCAAACCACTTGACAATACCAAGCTTATTTTTAAAAGGTAAAACTACAATACCCATGATGACATTTATTGCCTAAAAGTCCAGTATTTCTTCCCTGGAAACTGGATCTTCCTGTTCTTTGTACGCTATATAAATTTGTGTGAGTGGTAATATCTACTAAGTCTTCAGTAAAAAATCTATAAAAATAATCTAAAGGTGACCAATCAGATGGTACATTTTCCAAAAATGTAGGTTCTGCTATTTCAGCCTTGTGTTGAAATTGTGCTTTTTGCCAACGAAAAGATAAATTAATTCTTCTGCTACACTGTCTTTTTATTTTTCGTGCAACAATGGCAGTAGCTTTGCGTTTCATTTTTTGAGCCCGCGTCAAAGGTGTGCCGACAGGAGTGGAATCCGCAAGTGGTTGATTTGAAGGTAAAGACGGCAAAGATGAAATTGAGGGTAGAGCGTCATAATTACTTTCTGATGGATTAGGAAATACCTGAGTAATAATATGTGTAAGAGGCGCTTCGTTTGTATCGGCATAAATATCATCTGCATGCATTCCTATCTCATCATCAGAAATTTGTAGGAGGTTTAACCCTTCGAGACTGGAATTTATCGATAGCGCTGGAGAACTATCTGCTGATCCAATCATTCCAGCTTCATCACCGCTACTAGCTCCGTCACTTGTGTCAGAGTCTGCATTCTTTTCAGGCACTAAGGATAAAATGCGCCTAGTTCTTTCACCCATAGCAGTCTAAAACCAAAGCAAAAGAAACATGCAGAAAAACCATCACCATAGTAAAGCCAAACCATATTGTATTAAGAAAGAATAATGTACATTATAATATTTGTCCCTTTATATAGGTAGGTAGTCATGCAGTAATAATAATAGTAGTATTTTTTGTGAGAATCGAAGCCACAACTTTGTGTGTCGCTTTCTATAACCACTATATCAACGAGGCAGTCACACATTAGTATAAATGTCTTATAAATTGTGATAAAATTGGTTTAGTATATAGGACAGACATAATTGCAATTTAATTTTTTATAGTAAAGTCCAAAAAATATTCATCCCGTGAAGTTAGCAATGTATATTATTCTATACACCACCAACGTAAGGTAATTTACTGAAACTGTGGCATTGTATAGTATAATATACGTTAGTAAAAAACACGACAAAAACATGCTAATTCTCATAGCGACAACAGCAAATATATAAAAATGTATAAGAACAAACATTCAGGCAAGTGTATTTTATAATAATACATATTTAGGAGTAAAAACATAAAAATAAAATAAAACTTACCTTATATAAAACTGAGCGGCGCATCTTGACGGTTATTTTTCACAACTGATTTAAAATTATGACAGATAAACTACTACTTTTATTTTTGAAGTCTAAATAAACGTCTAGAAATGTCATGTGTTTAATAAAACGAAGTTAAAATGATTTTATACTGATCGTATATTTTTATAAAGTTGTATGTATAGTATACTATACCAAATGAACTTATGGGCTAATAACAAAGATCGTATTCTTCAATCAAGAATTTTTTTTTTTTCTTCAATTAGGAGGATTCATTTATTTTGCAAATAGGACTATTTATACATGAAAAATAAAAACACTTAACTAATTAAAATTACATAATATATACCCAATAACTCCTATCTAAAATATGGCGTCAAAAAATTTCTCCGCATCGCTGTCGACTGGAAGTGTGCCCAAAAGACTGGCGGCATTGCCACGTTGTATGGCAATGCTTAATCGGAAAATAATGCAAATTGATTCGTGGATATTGTAATGTAAAATTCGTGTAGTTTTGTATCTCAAGTGTCTGTCCAACTGGAATACTATGTGGGATCATTGAAATAGGCGCGATCGCGGTAAAATGGAGCTGTGAATTTTATTGTAGTTTTAGCTACCTCAGCGAAAAGCTGACAAGGCTGAATCGATACATTTGCTGCCAAATACTTCAAAAACATTAAAATGTGTTACACCCGCATACTAATGTAAAACAAAAAGAAAAATACTATGATATTCGAATACGGAAGACTTATTACGCAAGAAAACATGGACGAAAGACTAGGCGATATGATCGAACGACTATAGCCTTCCCTAAGGGATAAACAGAAACCTTTTTTTCTAGTGAACCAAGCAACATGGGAAAGAAAAAGCGCGGGAATCGTCGAATTTGGCGGGCGTGATTTTTCTGGCGGTTTTGTAAAAAATAATTTAAAATCGAGATTAGTTGTGTAAATTTGAGTAGATATTGATTAGAATAGTTATTTTATTATTTGTGTATTAGTCTTCGTATTTAGGGTAAGTTTTTTTTTTTACTTTCATTTATTTGTCCAATGGACAAAGAACCACCCGATCCGGGGGGCACAGTCCCCTCGGTAGGGTATAATGTTATAATCAATGAGTCCAGTATGGACACAGACTCGTCCATAACAAGATCAGAGCGAAAAAGGGCTAGGGCTCCACGCAAAATGTGCAAACATTGCAACAAAAGAAGGAGACATGGTAAATCTACAGCAGATACCAACATAGATACACACTGCCATTGTGAAAATGACTCGGTAATTACTAAAACTGCAAACAACCAGTCATTACGAACAACAGCTGCTATAAATCATCTCGAAAACACTCCACGTCCTGTGGATGGCCCCCAGACTGGTATATCTTCAAATTCGGATCTCCCCCAGAAGGCGCCACAGGTTGCTAGGGCTTCGTACGAATCCTCAGACTTATCTCCATATGTGGTTCACATCCAAAAAATATTTGACATGACAACGAATTCAGGTCAAACATTACACCCAATCACTTTAGGGCACTTTTTAAAAAAACGAAGGTTCAACAACATTATTAATGGCTCAATAAAACGTATTGGTCGCAACAGAATTTCTTTAAGCTTCTCACAATACCAAGATGCAAACTCTTTTTTAAATGACCCTTGTTTGGCCAAGGAGAAATTGAAGGCATTTGTTCCATCTTTTAACGTGTGCCGTATGGGAATTATTAAAGGCGTCCCTACCGAATGGTCTCCTGACGAAATTATTGAAAATGTTTCTGTCCCTACTGGATGCGGGAAAGTTATTAAAGTTAGGCGTCTTAATTATAAAGTTCACGAATCGACCCCTGTTTGGAAACCATCTCAAACAGTCGTGTTGACCTTTGACGGGCAAATTTTACCGAAACGTGTGTTTTGTTGTTACAATTCTATGCCAGTAGAATTGTATACATTCCCAACTATACAATGCTTCAATTGTTGTCGTTTCGGTCATACGAAGGTACAATGTAGGTCGAACCCTCTGTGCTTCAAGTGTGGGAAGAAACATTCTGCTGACACTTGTAGCATTCAAGACGAAGAAGGTAAATGCTGTCACTGCGGTGGCATTCATTACGCCATCAATAAAAAGTGTCCAGAGTTTGAGAGACAGAAAGCAATCAAGCACTATATGGCCCATAGTTGCGTATCGTATGCCGAAGCATCGCAGCTACATCCTCCAGTGTCAAAACTATATGCAGACGTGGTAACTTCAGCTCCTTCACTTGCCAATAATAAACCTATTTTACGCTCTTCACCCCATTCACCTAACACATCACACAAAAAAACTGTTTTCTCAAAACCTAGAGACCCCCCAAAAACAACTAAGGGGTATGACCGGGCAGCTCACCAAAAACTTATTAATAATGAAGTTTCGATGACAGGTAATGGTGTTGCATTGCAAAATAAAACAAATAATGAAAGTCAAATTTTAAATATAATTATTATGTTAATCAATACTTTATCTAAAAATAATATTATTGAACCGTCCATCGTTGCCACTGTAATTGATATGCTGTCTAACTTATCTAATTTTAATCATAATGGATCCAAGTCTATCCAAGATTGTTCAGTGGAACAGTCGCAGCATAGTGAATAAAAAATCTGATTTGTGCTATATATTGAATAAATACGATCCCTTTGCAGTCGCTCTCTGTGAGACATGGCTTAAACCAGGGTTCTCATTTAGAATTCCTGGCTATGCATGTCTAAGAACAGACAGAAGCGATGGGTATGGCGGCGTCGCCATACTTGTAAAAAATAGCTTGTCCTTTCAATCTTTCCCTCTTCCCCATCTCAGTGACGATATATCTGCCGTTGCTGCCATTGTAAATAAAATCTGTTTAGTATGTATATATTATTCTCGTCCTACTGTGAATATCCTTTCTGAAATTAATAATCTTTTATCAGTCTTACCTAAACCATTTTTGGTAATGGGCGATTTTAATACCCAACACCAATCTTGGGGAAGTTCTAATACCAATTACTATGGAGAGAAACTATTAGAAATCTTAGACTATAATAATTTGTGTATTTTAAACACATGTCTCCCAACACGCCTAACAGATCCAGTTGAAGGAATAAGTGCTCCTGATCTCTCAATATGTACACCTGAGCTAGCATCAACATTATCCTGGTCTCCTCTACCTTTATCTTATGGCAGTGATCATTTCCCATTAATTATTTCTTTCCCACATAAAAAGCCAGAGGTTTGCAGTCCCACACCACGATTAAAGTACAGACTTCAAAATGCAGACTGGGATAAATATAAAAATGATGTAAAAGAGAGAATTCTTACTTTATCTGATTCCTTACAACATGGTCCTCAGTTATTGGCTGATCAAATTACAAGGATTTTAATAGAGGTAGCAGATAATACTTTCCCTATAAAAAATGGCGCTACAGGCAAAATTCCCTCACAGCCTTGGTGGGATGCTGACTGCACTCAGGCTGTTAAAAAAAGAAAAAAGGCACAAAAAGACTACTGTCATAATATGACTCAGCTCAATTATGAGCTATACCTAGGAGCTGCCCGTGCAACCCGTACACTCCTTAAGAAAAAGAAATTCGAAGGTTGGCAAAAATTTTGCGAATCTATCTCCCCAGCAGTTAATGTTTCGATAGTATGGCGAAATATTAAACGATTCAGGTCAGCATTCAGTGACACAACAGCCTCAAAACTGCCATTAGAGTTAGCCAATGAGTTCATGGATCATTTAGCTCCTTCTTCAGTCCCTGAACAGAGATCTTTGATGCATTTTCCTTATGTTCCTATTTCTGATTCTGACTTGAATTCTCTCTTCACACTAAGTGAGTTGAAAGGAGTCCTTTCACATGTTAAGGATTCAGCTCCTGGTGAAGATGGTATACCATATTCATTTTTAGCTAATCTTTCCGACTCTGTTCTTTTAATATATTTAAATCTTATCAATGCAGCCTTAATATCTGGCAACATCCCATCAAGTTGGAAGTCTCAAATAATTATTCCTGTTCTAAAACCGAATAAACCTGCTTCTAATGCTACTTCGTTCGATACGAAGTAGCATTAGAAGCAGGTTTATGCGTATTATTTAAGCGGTCCAATTGCACTTTCGACGGTTTTAGCTAAGATTGTCGAACACCTTATTAAAAATCGTTTGGAGTGGTTCTTGGAAAGCAAAAACTTGCTTGGTAAATCACAGTTTGTTTTAGAAAAGGCAAAAGTACTATTGACAACCTTAGTGTATTCATAACTGATATTCGCCTAGCCTTTTCTTCCAATAACTCTGTAATTGCTGCCTTTTTGGATATTAGCTCAGCCTACGATAATGTTCTTGTATCAGTCCTGGAACAAAAATTGAAATCATTACAAATTCCAACAATGCTGTCTAATTTCATAATTAACATGCTTTCAGAGAGATCTTTAAATCTAGATGTTGAAGGGCATAAATTTACCTACCCGTTTAGTATGGAAAGGTCTCCCTCAGGGTTCTGTACTTAGTCCACTTCTCTATAATATTTACACTTTTGATTTAGAATCTTCTCTAAATGGGTCCGTACAAGTCCTTCAATATGCAGATGATTTACTTCTCTATGTATCAGGTAATTCTGTTTCAAATATTTGTTCTTCCTTAACTTCTTCTTTATGTTTACTGAAGACTTATAATAATAATAATAATAATGTACTGCGCAGCTGTTGCGGCATGTCGTGTAGCTCACGTCAAGTTTCCAAGCTGTGACGTATCTACACGACCGAAACCAGCCGTGCCGGCTTGGCAGTGCAGGATCGAGCGTCGTATTGGTGGGGCCAGAACACTCATCGGCAAACTAATCTGCTTCAGGGAGGGCAACACTCGCCCAAGAGTGATGCGCTTTGTGAGGCGGGCGTTTTCGGGGACTGACATCAGCCCCCGAGACTATATGTCCCGTGTCACAGAGCGCATCGACTTCCTGAAGCAGAAGGTGTATGCATGGGCAAACCGTATCCGCAGGTATAAGCGGCGGGTGGAGCGATATACCCAGAATCGCACATTCCGGAGTAATGAAAGGTGGGTTTATAGGGCTTGGGAGAGACCGGACCAAGGTGTGACTGATACGCGCCTCCCGGATGATGACGCCATGAGTTTATTCTGGCGCAGCATCTGGTCGGTGCCTGTCAGTCACACCGAGGGTGACTGGACTCGAGAGGTCGAGCGTGCGTGCGATCCAATACCACAAATGGGGGCAATTGACATCAGCCCCCAAGATGTAGCTCGTGCAGTCCGTCCGTTGCCAAACTGGAAATCTCCAGGGCCGGATGGGCTGCACAATTTCTGGATTAAGTGGTTTACAAGATCGCACGCTCGCTTGGCATATCAGTTTCAGTCTGCCTTAGAGTCAGGGTCGCTACCCCAGTTCCTAACAACAGGAATAACCCACCTGCTCCATAAGTCAGGTAGTACTGCGGAGCCTAAAAATTATAGACCGATCACCTGTTTGCCAACGGTCTATAAAGTTCTTACATCCATACTGAGAAGCAAAATTAATAGTCATATCGACAAAAATCTGATCATGTCACCTTCTCAGAATGGATGTAGGAACGGGTCCCGCGGTACTAAGGAGCTGCTCCTCATTGATATGACCATTAGCCAACAGGTTCGACGTTTCCGAAAGGATCTGTCGACATGTTGGATAGATTATAAGAAGGCCTATGACTCTGTTCCTCATACATGGCTCATGAGGGTGCTGGAATTGTATAAAATTGATACAACACTACGCACCTTCCTGATGTCGTGTATGAGGCAATGGAGTACGGTCCTCCGCTATCCAGGATGTCGACATATCCAGAGGAATAGCGAACCTGTAAGGATCGAGCGAGGTATATTCCAGGGTGATAGTTTGAGTCCACTTTGGTTTTGCCTAGCCTTGAATCCTCTAAGCACACTGCTGGAGAATTCAGGTCTAGGCTATCGGTTGAAGAGAGGTGGTCAGGTAATATCTCACCTACTTTACATGGATGACCTGAAACTTTTTGCCCCCAACAATCTGCAACTGATGGAGCTACTGAAGGTAACTGAAACCTTCAGTAGTGCCATCAGGATGGAGTTTGGTGTGGACAAATGTGCGGTCATGCATGTAAAACGAGGGGAGGTTGTGGAATCCGTGGGCACTCAACTCACGGATTCCATAAACCTGAGATCCCTCTCTCCAACCGAAACCTATAAGTATTTGGGTATGTCGGAAGCTCTAGGCATCAATATCACTGACATGAAGCAATCGTTGAAGGAACGTTTCTTTGGACGCCTGAAGAAGGTATTCAATAGTCTTCTTTCAGGCGGAAACAAGGTGCGCGCCTTCAACGGTTGGGTCATACCGGTATTGATGTACTCTTTCGGCTTACTCAAATGGACTCAAACGGAACTTGACGCCCTGGATAGGAGGGTCCGCACACTACTGACTGCATACCGAATGCATCACCCACGATCGTCGGTGATGAGACTGTATATCCCGCGGAAGTGTGGAGGTCGAGGTTTTTTAAATGCTAAAACCCTACACAACCGCGAGGTATGCAGTCTCAGGGAATATTTCCTAGCTACCGACGTGGGTATGCATCGAGATGTAGTGACAGTGGACAAGGGACTCACCCCGCTCTCTCTGGCTAACGAGAACTGGCGTAAACCGGTAGTGCTTGACACTAACGATCGCAGGGAAGTATGGCAGAGCAAGGAACTTCACGGACGCTTTTTCCGGGCCTTTCACGGGCCCGATGTAGACCAATTGGCGTCCGTAGCCTGGCTGCGTTTCGGTGACCTCTTTGGGGAAACCGAAGGTTTTGTCTGTGCAATTATGGACGAAGTTATCATGACGAATAACTACCGGAGATTTATTGTGAAGGACGGCACGGTTGACATCTGTCGGGCATGTCACCGTCCGGGAGAATCAATTCGTCACATTATCTCTGGTTGTTCTCGTCTAGCTAACGGAGAGTACTTGCATAGACACAACCTTGTAGCCAGGATTATCCATCAGCAACTTGCTCTGAAATACTCTCTTGTGGAATCGGAAGTGCCGTACTACAGGTATGAGCCCGACCCAGTTCTTGATAATGGTCATATCACTTTGTACTGGGATCGGTCCATCATCACTGACAGGACTATTGTAGCCAATAAGCCTGATATAGTGGTGGTGGACCGAAGCGAGAGGCGTGCAATGATTGTTGACATATCCGTTCCGCATGACGAGAACCTCGTGAAAGCCGAGAAAGATAAACAAATCAAGTATATTGACTTGGCTCGCGAGGTTGTCGACATGTGGGATGTGGACTCAGCGATCATTGTACCGATAGTCGTGTCAGCCAATGGCTTAATAGCCAAGAGCCTCGACCAACACCTTAGGAGGCTCGCGTTAGGCGGCTGGATCAAGGCCTTGATTCAGAAAGCGGTACTCCTGGACACGGCTCGTATCGTTAGGAGGTTCCTTTCTCTGGAGCCCTGACCGCCGGTAGCTTGGACCCTGTTCCCGATACCGGTGGGGTACTATTTTTTATATTTTTAAATGTTTTTTTTTATTTATGTTTTAAGAAATATTTAAAAATGTACAAAATATGTATATAAAGTAAATAAAGATAATAATAATAATAATCCCCATCTCCGTATCTCTACGTTGACGTCGTGGTGGGGCTTGCGTGCTCCAATATACCCTAGGTCTGTATCGGTAAAGTTTGCTTTGCCGTAATATGCCTAGGGTGAGGGGCCAGACTAAGAGAGATACAATCCGCAGTGCAGTTTTGTGGCGAACTGTTGGGCATTAGCGACCCCACGGACCCGATCTCCCGGGAGAATTCTTGTTCTTCATCTTCGGCTTGCCTTTATTGGCCGGCCGTAGTGAACACTGACGAGAAACTGAGCTCCCACCTCTCTCTTGCCTTTATTGGCTGGCTTGAGTGGAGATTCGCAAGAGCAAACGTGCTCGGGAGAAGGATGTATAATCCAGTAAGGTGCTGGTAGGGATCTTGACCGTACTTCCGGGATTGTCCTGATAGCCGTGGTATACCTCTCCACTCCTCAAGCACCTCAGGATATGTTGCCCTCTTGTTGCTACGTCACTTCGTGCTAGCGGCCGTTTTTGGGGGCCCATTTATTGAGTGTGCAAGTCACCCCCTGCCTTTTTTCGATGCATATTAATAACGTTGTTCAGGCAGGGGCCATAGTCTTGACATAGTTCCATGTTGCCAGTCCACTTAAGACTCCAAAAACCATAGCCCTATTATCTTTGTTCTCCATATGTCGCAACAGTTTTTCAATAACCGGGGGTTGTCCTTGGGTGCACTAGCATAGCGCGTACAGGGATAATCGTCGGTTGGTATCATGTTCCATTATAATTATCTAAAGGGCCTCTGCGAGTTGGCTTCGGCTCCTCGTACGCCTCCCAAAGGTCCAGGACCTCAGGGTCCTGAGATAAATAAAATATAAAAAAAAAAAAAAAATATCTTTATTTCCCAAAAGTTACAGATAATTATTTCTTATGTTAACAGTTTATACTTTCATGGTATAGAAAAAGAAAAATAAAAACATAAAACAATTTAGATTTTGCAGAAACCTGTACACAATAATTTAAACTCTGTCCCTTAAACTAGGTTATCCTGTGTCTAAAGCAGTGACGGATTAACCCTTAATCAAATTAAGCAATTGCCTAGGGCATCACGTCTGGGGGGGCACCAGAAGAAGCACAAAAAAAATCCGTCCTTAGGGCAACACGTCTCACTCTCACGTCACCAAAAACCACACCAAAAAATGTTTCTAGGACTAATTTGAAAATTCGCGCGTTTTAAGTTGACATAGAGTCCGGCCTAGAGTCATAACCCCACTCCCGCTTGCCCACTCGCTGCCCGCTAGTGCATTCGGTAATTCAAATGCACCGGAATTGCGATCAGCCAGTCACAAACCACACCGCGCCCCCCCGCCTGGCGACCCCGCAAACCTGTGTCAGTCACATGTTTTGTTTTTTGAGTAATTGTGCCGGCCGGCTTCTATGCATACGTAATAATAGGGATTAAAGTATGAAATTTTATTGTAAAGCCGTTTTATTGTAATGTGTACTTCGAATTGACATAAAACCTTCATGGTTTGAGATTTTTAAGTGAAACTTTTTTCACTTGGTACTTATGAAGTTCTTCTTTTAAAAAATGTGCAACATTCGATTATCGACTTTCAGTTGTTTTTTATTCAGCTTAGACAAGAAAGATGGATACTTCGAAAATTCGAGTGATTTTTGAATACGAGTTCCAACGCGGAACTAACATGACAGAAAGAGCTCGCAATATCAATGTTGCGTTTGGAGAGGGGACTGCTAATTAACGCACCATGCAATTTTGGTTTAAACGCTCTCGTGATGGAAACTTTAATTTGAAAACCGAACCACGTGGAAGACTGCCCATACAGGTGAATAACAATGAATTGAAAGAGATGGTGGAAGCCGATCCGAGCCAAACTACCCAGGAAATAGCGGCATGGTTTAACGTTACCTTATCAACAATAAAAAAATATGAAAAATGGGTGCCTCATCCTCCTGCAGCGGGGTGTGAGGCAGGGAGACGTCATTTCTCCGAAACTGTTCACGGCCGCAATGGAGGATGTCTTCAAGGTTCTGGACTGGAGTGGATTGGGCATTAATGTCAATGGCGAGTACATCACTCATCTTCGGTTTGCCGACGACATAGTAGTCATGGCTGAGACTACGGAAGAGCTCAGCACAATGCTCAATGACCTCAGTAGAGTTTCCGAAAGAATGGGTCTTAAAATGAACATGGACCAAACTAAAGTCATGATAAACAACCATGTAGCACCCACTCCTATCAAGATTGGAGACTCTACTCGAAGTTGTGGACGATTACGCCTACCTTGGCCAGACAGTCCAGTTGGGTAGATCTAATTTCGAGAAATAGGTCAACCGTCGAATCCGACTCGGCAGGGCAGCGTTCGGGAATCTGCGCGGTATCTTCTCGTCCAATATACCACAGTGTCTCAAGGCGAAAGTCTATAACCAGTGCGTGTTGCAAGTGATGACATATGGTTCCGAAACGTTGTCACTCACAATGGGCCTCATCAGAAGGCTCGAAGGGCAATGGAAAGGGCTATGCTCGGAGTTTCCTTGCGTGATCGTATCAGAAATGAAGATATCCGCAGGAGAACCAGGTTGCCGACATAGCACGAAGAATCGCCAAACTTAAGTGGCAATGGGCAGGGCACATTGCTCGCAGAACAGATGGCCGTTGGGGCCGAAAGGTTCTGGAGTGGCGACCGCGTACCGGAAGACGCAGTGGTGGAAGGCCCCCTACAAGGTGGACCGATGACCTGGTGAAGGTTGTGGGAATCCAGTGGATGCGAGACGCACAGGACCGTTCGTTGTGGCGACATTTGGGGGAGGCCTATGTCCAGCAGTGGACGTCTATCGGCTGAAATTATGATGATGGGTGCCTCATGATTTGACTGATCTGCAGAAAAAAACGCGTGTTGAAATTTGTGTTGCCTTGTTGAATCGATACAGAAATTAAGGAATATTGGATCGAATTGTGACTTGTGATGAAAAGTGGATTCTTTTCGATAACCGTAAGCGAAAAATGCAATGGCTGACCCCAGGTCAAATGCCGCAACAGTGTTCTAAAGCAAAGCTTACCAATAAAAAGGTAATGGTAACTGTTTAGTGGTCTCGGCATGGTGTTATTCACTATAGCTTTCTCCGATTTGGTCAAGCAATAACGGCAGATGTCTACTGTGCCGAATTCCGAACAATGATAACAAAACTAGAAGTGAAACAGCCCCGACTCATGAATCAATCACCATTATTGCTCCATGATAACGCGAGACCTCATACAGCATGAGAAACCGTTTTAACTCTACAGGAACTGCAATTACAAACCATTCGTTATCCTCCGTATTCGCCAGACCTTGCTCCAACGGACTACCATTTTTTTCGTTGATAAAAACTTTCTTCTCAGGAGGCAGTACAAAATGCTTTCACACAGTTTGTCGAATCTAGATCACCAGAGTTCTATCGCAAAGGCATAAATGACCTTCCTATTAGATGGAAGCAATGTATAAATAATAATGGTAATTATTTTGATTAAATAAATATGTTAAATGAAAAAAAAAAACGTATTTCAATTTTTCATTAAAAATCGGCAATTTCATACTTTAACCCCTAATAACTAAATTATGCTTTGGTTTTTATTGTTGTCACACCTACTCCACTTCTAAGGTACGTTACATCTCATCAATGTTTTTAGGCGGTAAAGGCCCACAGGCGTAGATTGCTTAGGGCATCAAGTAGTCTTAATCCGTCACTGGTCTAAAGGGACAGTGTTTCGCAATAACATTCTAAGAGGTATGTTTATGAGTGGACGGTGTCGATTTGTCTTCAGAGGGGGGGAAAAAAAAAGTTATAATTAACATTTGTTTCTAAAATTAAGTATGAGTTTGTAAGGGTGAGTGTGAATGTAATTGTGTAGGGGTTTGTGTGTGAGTGAGTGGGTGAGTTGTTTGTGCAAGTGTGTGTGGATGCAGAAATTTAAGGCCCGTATTATAGAACTACAATCAAGACTCAAGCATTACTTAAAACGAGTCTCAGTTGGAGTTTTCATTTTAGAACTTGACTTGAGCAGAGAAACTACAATCAATAATCACCTGAGCAGTGTCACTTTAAAATGACATTTTTTACGTATTATAGAACAGTGCTTGAGTGAGCTCCACTCAATGTGTCCTTATTTTAAAATCACAATCAGCTCAGAATCTCTGCTTGAGGCGAGATTTGATCTTTGTTTTCGCAAGTGTAGTCGAGACCACGCTTGAGCATAGAATCTCATGGAAATTGTTGTGGATTTAAATCAGAGATCAAAATCTCTACTCAAGCGTAGTTTCGTTTGATTTGAATTTGAGGATAGTTCTAAAATAAACTGAATGCTTAAGTCGAGATTCTTCGCTCAAGCAGTAATCGGTTGAACGCAGTTTAAGTATTACTTGAGTAAGGTTCTGTAATACGGGCCTAAGAGTAAGTGTGGGCATAGAGATGAATGAGTAAATATGTGCTTATTAGGTTATGTAAGTAAGCAAAGTCTCCGTTTCGGTATAGTCCTGTTCAAGTAGCCATTCTGTTACTTTTAGTTTTAAGTTGTGTTTGTTGAGGTCTAAGATATTTATTTTTTTATGGATCTTTTTGTAAATGTAAGCGCTGATGACGTAATACTGGTGCTTAGCGAAGGTGGTCTTGTGTTGGGTGCCTGTGGGAAGGTTTGTGCGCTTTTTAGGGTTAGATGGGGGAAGGCTGCGATGGATCCTTAGGACAGACTGAAGCACAAAGAGTTGACGAACTGTAAGAACTTTGCAGTCTGCATACAATTGCGTCGTTGGGTATCTATGGGGCTTCCTTGTCATTACTTTTAGTACGGCCCTTTGTGCTCTCTCTGCCCTCAGGACGTTACCTTTCGAAGCTGCACCCCACACAGGGATGCAATATCCTATGGCCGATTGACATAGTGCGTAATATAACATTTTTAAAATATCGGCATTTGCGGAGTTTCGGAGGGATTTAAATATATATATTAGCCGCATAGTTCTAGTCGTGACAGCGTCTAGTTGCTTTTTCCATGTAAGTCCGTCATCTATATGGACACCTAGATATTTTACGCTGTCACTTCTAGTGAGTGCAGGACAACAGCAAGAGGCTGATTGGTTAAAGCATGAATGGGCAGTAATTGAAAAACTGCGTGATGGTGCGGTTTTTCTCCTGATTGCAAAAGGGATGTAGCAAGTTTTGTCTATATTTAAAGTAAGGAGATTTAAATTGAGCCATTTCATTATTTCCGCTACTGCTGACTCAGCTATAGATTTGATAGTATCCCAAGTAGGTCCTCGAACTAAGATTGCAGTGTCATCAGCATATGTGTATATCTTGGTGTGTGGAAGGTTCATATTGCAGAGGTCGTTGACATAAATCAGAAAGAGGGTGGGGCCTAGTATGCTGCCTTGAGGGACGCCGAAAGTAACAGACTCCTCTTCACTGACGTGGGAATCAATTTTAACAGCCTGGGTACGATTTCTGAGATAATCTTTGAAGATTTAAAGTGACACGCCACTTACACCTAAGTGTTCCAATTTTGAGATAAGGATGGGGACAGAAACTGTGTCAAATGCCTTAGAAAGGTCTAAGAATATACCTAAACATTTTGTCTTTTTGTCTAAATTTTTAGCTACATCTTGTGTCAGTCCTAGCACAGCGTCTTCTGTTGAAACACCAGCTCGGAAGCCATACTGGTTATCAGCTATAATTTTATATTTTCTTAAAAAACTCGTGAGACGATTGTTTAAGATTCTTTCAAGGATCTTAGAAAGTGTCGGTAAAACTGATATAGGCCGATAATTATTGACACAGTTTCTGCATTATTCTACTCTTTGGTTTCTGCTCCCGCCCTTGTGTATGGGATGGACTAGCGCCTTTTTAAGAGCATCACTTGGTTGGACGCCAACGGCCTACACCTGTCGATTGATAAAAGCAACATTGTCTTATTTACTAGAATGCGTAAGCCTCCCGTAGTTACAGTGAAGTATAATAATTTTCCTATAATAGTTTTTTAACTATTATAGGAAAATTAAAACCAAGTAAAATTTTTAGACCTAATTTTAGATACTCGTCTTACTGGTTTACCACACTGTGATTATATAGCTGCTAAATGTGAACGAAATATCAACATTATTAGATGTCTTTCTGGTGTCTGGTGGGGAGCACATCCATTTTCATTAAAATTACTTTACAACACATTAATTAGAAGTGTATTGGACTATGGTACCTTTTTGCTGGAACCTGCTAATGTTGCTGGCCTTAAGAAACTGGACAGTGTTCAATCTAAGGCACATAAAGTAGTTTCAGGTGCAATGAAAAGCAGTCCTATTAATTTTCTTCAGGTGGAATGTGGAGAACCTCCACTCCATTTGCGACGTCAATTTTTGGCTGATAGATACATGGCTCGTTGTTTGCAATTCACACACCATCCTTTGCTAAATAAACTTTCTACTCTCTCTAAAGAAGTAACCTCGTCCACTTACTGGAGACGACACAAAGTTACTCCGTGTTTAATTAAAAGCTTTAGAAAATACAATTTAATTAAAGCGCCTTGCCACCAATCTCAATTTCTTCGTATGTACAGTTTTGGTTTCTTCGCAACGGCCGACCCTTTGATTTTAAATTTATTAAGCGCCAAATTCAAATGATATTTATTTTGTAAATAGGTTTAAAAAAACACTTTTACACGTCAATTTTATTTTCTTCATTTTAAACTAGATGAGGCCGGTGTTTCCTAGCTGACTACCCTGAGAAGAAACACCGAAACAAACTCAGGGGTCAAAGTCTCTTTTAAAGTCCATACAGTAAATATGAAATGGTCAAATCACATGAGAACCATGCAGATTTGTCTGAGATGGTCTTTTGAAGAAAGAACCATACAGATTTGAGTGGACCTGTCCAGTCAGTGCAAGCATTTGTCAGTATTCGCAAAGCTCAACTCAGGACTACTAAGGAGCTCAACGACTTGACGAACAATACCAAGGAAAGGACATTTGGGTAGGCCGCAGAAAATACTCAAATTGCCAGACATACGTTAAAATTACTGAAAAGAAAAAAAAAAGCAATCTACATAGTCCTCACGTTCACAATAATAAAAGGAAAAATATAGTTTACAAAATGTAATACTTAGTAAAGTAAACATTGATGTCAAAAATTAATAGAAAAAAAGTCAAATTGCAAAATAAAAATAATCTACAATATTAAATTGTAAAAAATAATAATAATAAAAAGCACAAATGAAAATAAAAACAAAAGAAAAAATAAGACAACAGTTGAAGTGCGTACTGGAGCAGGTCAATCCCAAGCCTTTTCGTCCTCAACATAGTCCTTTATAGTGTAAAAAGCCTTTTGGCAAAGTTTTCGCTTTACAAATAATTTGGATTTATTAAGGCTTAGTTGTTGAATATGACTAGGGAGTATATTATAGAAGTGTATACATTGGCATCTACACTATAATCTAATGTTAAGTAGACAACGACTCGTGCCGTACTAAGAGTGACCAGCTCGGTTCTAGTATAGGAGAGTGCGTCAGCGTGTGTATTTATTTGCAGCAGCTTGGTTTTGTGGCTTTACTTTTGAAGTTCGTCGTGCTCCGTCTTTCTTTTTTGGTTGGTCTGAGGTTTTTCACCAGCGTGTCTAAATCGAATATGTTTTGTTAAAGTACCCTTTTGACTAAAACAGCGCTGACATTCTTCACACTTGTAAGGCTTTTCGCCAGTGTGCGTACGAATGTGTATTGTTAAATTAGCTTTCTGATTAAAACAAAGCTGACATTCTTCACACTTATAAGGTTTCTCGCCAGTGTGCGTACGAATGTGTATTGTTAAACTAGTCTTATTACTAAAACAACGCTGACATTCTTTACATTTGTAAGGTTTCTCTCCAGTGTGCGAACGAATGTGTTGTGTTAAATGAGACTTCTGATTAAAACAGCGCTGACATTCTTTACATTTGTAGGGTTTCTCTCCAGTGTAATGATAACGAATGTGTCGTGTTAAATTACCCGTATCTGTAAAACAGCGCTGACATTCTTTACATTTGTAGGGTTTCTCACCAGTGTGCGTATGAATGTGTCTTGTTAAATGAACCTTCTGACTAAAACAAAGCTGACATTCTTCACATTTATAAGGTTTCTCGCTAGTGTGCGTACGAGTGTGCTGTGTTAAATGAGCCGTCTGACTAAAACAGCGCTGACATTCTTTACATTTGTAGGGTTTCTCACCAGTGTGTGTACGAATGTGCCGTGTTAAATAAGCCTTCTGACTAAAACAAAGCTGACATTCTTCACATTTATAAGGTTTCTCGCCAGTGTGCGTACGAGTGTGCTGTGTTAAATAAGCCTTCCGACTAAAACAAAGCTGACATTCTTCACATTTATAAGGTTTCTCGCCAGTGTGCGTACGAGTGTGCCGTGTTAAATGAGCCTTCTGACTAAAACAAAGCTGACATTCTTCACATTTATAAGGTTTCTCGCCAGTGTGCGTACGAATGTGTATTGTTAAACAAGTCTTCCTACTAAAACAACGCTGACATTCTTCACATTTGTAAAGTTTCTCTCCTGTGTGATGATTACGAATGTGTCGTGTTAAATTACCCGTATCTGTAAAACAGCGCTGACATTCATTACATTTGTAGGGTTTCTCACCAGTGTGTGTACGAATATGTTCTATTAAATTTCCCTTTTTATTACAACTGTACTGACAAATATCACACTTGTAAAGTGTTCGACCAGTGTGTATCATACGAGAGTGTTTTTTAAAATTACTACTTTTAATATTATTACGACAATTTGAGTCTCTAATAGTGTCAATAACACGAGATGTTGTATTAGTTGAAGGTTCTTGGAATTTCGGAATAAGTTCGGATGGACAATTTTGAGTGTTCTGGGTAACTTTTGTGTCTGGTTCTTCATTCTTCTTTTGATTTTCTGTAATTACGTCTTCTAGTTTTTTTCCTCGTATGTACAGTTTTGGTTTCTTCGCAACGGCCGACCCTGTGATGTTAAATTTAGTAAGCGCCAAATTCAAAAGTTGTTTCTGCAGGTTTTCTAATATAACTGATCATGCATGACTACGACAGAGCCAAAGCAAGGGTTATGATACCTCACACACAGAACTGTTCTATTGTATGTGCAATCAGTCTTCAGTACTTTGTGTTTGTGCTACTCAAGCGTGTACAGACAGGACGCCTGAAGTTGTGTTTGTTAAGTTCATGTTGTCGAACCAGTCGCCCTACTCGCAATGATTCACTAACTAATACTTACGTGTCGTGTCACTGGCTCTTCGCTTCGTCCTCGATACTTCTTGTTCTTCTTCCACTTCCGTTTTAATTTCCATTAAGGGCACATCATCTTCTGAATCAGACTCCGACTGTTGTGCTGGTGTATCTTCTGCGTCTGAATAGCTACTGTTTATACTCTTCAGTTTTAGTCCTGTAAGCAAAAAGAGTGAAGAGCTTTGTTGTTAATGTATTAAAAAGATGCGCAGGATAACTGGGTAAACCAACAAATACAGAATGAGATGTCTCGTCAGACAGACTGACGAAGTATCTTCTCTTTTAATGAGTGTCCCCTCGCAGGTCAACCTATGAGATTGTCGTTTACTTAACCGGACTAGCCTGTGACGGCCTTAATACATTAAAGCCTGGAATTACAAGGAAGCTAAAACTAAATTAAAAACTAAGCGATCACACGCTTACAGGCCTCGGCTGAGGGCGTCCGGTGGGGAGGACTGCACGGGATGGGCTGGATCGAACAACTGACGAAGCAATACCATAAGGATTAATTACTCTGTTCTAGTGTGGAAACATATTATATACGAGTAGTTTCATAAAATACTGACGAGTTATACGGTGTCCCACATACATATATCACTGCCCGCAGCTTCGCGCGAGATAAAGTAGGTATCTCCTTACACACTTTGAACTATGTTGTGATTGTGACCCTGACTGCTATGCCGGGGGTCGTGGGTTCGATTCCCACCCAGGACAAATGTTTGTGTGATGAGCACGATCATTTGTTCTGTGTCTGGGTGTAATTTATCTATATATGTATGTATTTAGAAATATATAAGTATGTTTATCAGTTGTTTAGTACCCATAACACAAGCTCTGCTTAGCTTGGGACTAGACAGCGTTGTGTGATAGTTGTGGAATATTATTATTATTATCATTTAAATTTCATCTCATTGAGTAATACGTGGGATGGAACATTTCAAACAGTACCCCATGAAAGATAATGCTAATTTAGCCAGCCTGAAACCCGGGTGATCTAATTGACCCCTATTTCTGATAACACAATGAGGATCAATCACATTAAAGCAAATCCGATTTTTACTATTGTACATTGTATGTGTAATAATTTCCTGAGCATTTAATTTTTTTAATTATTAAAATCCATCAAGAAATGGTGTATTTATTAAAGTTTTTCTGAACGGCTACTTGGAAACACACGCTTGAATGTTTCATCGTCATCATGATCCGTGCGACTTGATCGTATTCATTCGCCGGTGGAGACCGATCATAACAGATGACGTCACAGCGAGTCACTTTATTCTCAGGCGCGTTTCTGGAACTAATACACTAAAATTGCTGTATCTTCGCTGCATATTCCACAAAAATCATGACTGATCCTCATTATGTCTATTGCCTATTTTATTAAAAGACTTGCCTCTTAAAAACATACCATCACTTTGATGTTCCTCCTCTGGCTCAATGTCATCATCTAGTCTGTCACAAACATCTGGTAATTCTTCTTTGACAGCAATGCTTTCAATATGGCTGACATCAACTATACTGATGTTCTCTACAGGAGTTACTGTAAGCCCACTGGAATACTCTAGCTGTCCTCGGTTTACTGAAGGATTCGGCTGCAAAACGTTATTGCAGTATTAGGTAATCCTCAATCTTGACTGGCCTGTTGGACTAGTGGTTAGTGGCCCTGACTGCTATGCCGGAGGTCGTGGGTTCGATTCCCACCCAGGACAAATGTTTGTGTGATGAGCACGATTATATTTTGTTCTGTGTCTAGGTGTAATTTATCTATATATGTATGTATTTAGAAATATGTGAGTATGTTTATCAGTTGTCTAGTACCCATAAGACAAGCTCTGCTTAGCTTAGGACTAGACAGCGCTGTGTGATAGTTGTGGAATATATATATAATCCTGATATCCTTTATTGCACACAAACAGAAACAAGTACAAACAATTTTCATTGGTCACCCAAAAGAGCCTCATAAATAGCAATAAGTTCAACACATCCTGAGCAGTCCGTGACCTCCAGATAGTATCACTAGGTATCACTTCTACACTTACTAAATACCCTCACTAGTTGCAGAACACCTCACCTCATTCATCATCTGAGCAAACAGCTCTTCTGCTTCCAGACATTTTCTCTGCAGTTGGCAGCATTGCTTTAGTTTAGCAATGCAGAAGAAACAAGCGAGCATCGGTCTTCTGTCTTCAGTTACAAACTGTAACATAACATGTACCATTTGACTTAGGAATAGAATACTTCCCATTCAATGGGTACATACATTGTAATGCTGTCTATGCAACACTGACCACAGTTGATGTTAAGTGTGGTTTTTGGTATACTTACCTCTCATACAGAGAAATATCCTAGAGGCTCGAAAGTCAACTGTGAGCAGGCTATTTATGTAATATATTAGTATGTAAGGTGTATAACTTACTGGAATATCAGTCAGCGTTTCATATAGTTCTTGTAAATCCTTGTCATTAACTATGTACATGCGAACATTCTCTACTAAACATATTCTGCACATTGACATTTTTTCCATCTTTGAACATAAAATAATAACTTAATTAACATATAAATTAGAAGAACAATGTTGAATGTCTTCTGCTGGCGGGGCTTTAACACTCCAAGAGATAAATTACTCAGTAAATATTGGGTGATCCTAAGCGCTTCTTTAGTTGAACTCTTGTGTAATTCGGAGCGATAAGCTATAAATTCCTGGACGTCCAAGAAGTTGATAGATATTATTTTAAAAATCTTAAATCAAAATCTTTACTGTAAAGTATTCAAACCGGTAGATACCAATTTAATTAACAAATGAAATTAATGAACAATCAAATCATGACAAACAAAATAACAAATAATCACAATTTTTTTTTCCGTTTACCCCTTAGGGAAGGCTAGAGTTCTTCGACCATATCGCCTAGTCTTTCGTCTATGTTTTCTTGCGTAATAAGTCTTCCGTAATAGTTGTTTCTTTTTGTTTTACATTAGAATGCAGGTGTAACACATTCTAATGTTTTTTGAAGTATTTGGCAGCAAATGTATCGATTCAGCCTTCTCAGCAAACTTCGCTGAGGTAGCTAAAACTACAATAAAATTCTCAGCTTCGTTTTACCGAGATCGCGCCTATTTCAGTGATTCCACATATTATTCCAGTTGTGCAGAGACTTGAGATACAAAACTACACCAATTTTACACCACAATATCCACTAGGAATCAATTTGCGAATAATTAAAAAAGCCACTGAACTTCACTCGAAGAAATCCCGCCAAAAACTTTCTCTCTCTGACGTCATTAGAGTTGTAGCCACCCTACAGCACATCACTGTTACCATGCTAGAAACACGCAGCCATTGTACTCCAAGGTCCCACGTGCGAACCTCGCTACCTGCTTCCACAGCTGCTCGACCCAAAAGTATTCCCACGCTACGCAGCCATTGTACTCCAAGGTCCCACGTGCGAACCTTACTACCTGCTACCCCAGCTGCTCGAACAAAAGCATTGCGCTCCTGAACCGCGCTCATTGGTTAAGTGTTTTGTAGATACTAAGTTACTATTGGTTTAGTTTTAGTCCGTAATATTGTAAACTTGTATAAAAGGAGGTGCATGGTAAAAATATACACATTCTGCTTTGGAGTCACACGATTCTTACTTCTATCTCCAGCGGCAGGCCTAAGACCGGGTCCGTAGCTGGTTGAGGAGCGTGTCGGGTGTGATATCTACTCCAGCCGGCAGGCATACCAGGCCAGAATCACGTCGGGGTCACCACTTTGGAGATAGCTCCAAAGTGGTGACCCCGACGTGATTTTACCCAGCTACGGACCTGGTTTATGCCTGCCGGCTGGAGTAGATATCACCCGACGTGATTCTGCCCAGCTACGGACCTGGTTTATGCCTGCCGGCTGGAGTATATATAATCTAGGTAGGTAGGTTCTTTTTTAGAATCTTGTACATATTTACATCATATCATAATCTGTGGTCATAATCACAGACTGTCATAATGTTGAGTTTTCGACGAGATGAAGATGAGAGTGAAGTTCAGTGACTGTTTTAATTATTAGCAAATTCATTCCTAGTGGATGTTACAATTGGTGTAGGTTTTGTATCTCAAGTGTCTGCGCAACTGGAACAATATGTGGAATCATTGAAATAGGCGCGATCTCGGTAAAATGGAGCTGAGAATTTTATTGTAGTTTTAGCTACCTCAGCGAAGTTTGCTGAGAAGGCTGAATCGATACATTTACTGCCATATACTTCAAAAACATTAGAATGTGTTACACCCGCATTCTAACGTAAAAAAAAAGAAACAGCTATGATATTCGTATACGAAGACTTATTACGTAAGAAAACATCGACGAAAGACTAGGTGATATGGTTGAACAACTATAGCCTTCCCTAAGGGTAAAAAGAAAAAAAACAAACTACTGTCATAATGTCGGTCTTAGTGATGTGCCGAGTCGGTGTTTTGGTGGATCGAGTCAGTTTATACGGTTTTCGAATCATGACATGATTCCACCATTCGATTCCAGTACTCGAGTTCTATATGTAGGATTCGAATGTTGACTCGTGTTCAGGACTCGAGTCCAAGATTCGAGTCCAGAATTCGAGTCCAGTACCCGAGTCCATGACTCTGGTCAAAAAATTCGAGTCTAAAAGTGTGGTCTACAAATTCAAATCCAGAAGAGTTCGTTATTGATACTTTGAAAACTTGACAGACAGCATGTAGTTTAGGTTTAGGATAATGACACTACGATAAATAAATCAACCATTTTTATTGTAATCAAATATTTGTATTATATAAATTTAAAAAAAAAAACATAGAACATACTTAGGAGGTATCTAGAAACAAGAAATGAGATCGAGTTTTATTTGTTTTATTACAAATAAAAAACAGATCCTTTTGCGTGTAATTGTACGCTTATAAAAAAATGTAGGGTCAAACTTATGTTGAAGTAAACAGATCGAGTACGAGCGAGTCAACTTAACTCGAATACTAGACTCGAGTCGCCTGGACTCGCGTAATAAAATTGAGTCTGCGAGTTCAGAATCGATTATTTCTGACTCGAGTCCTGGAATCGAGTCTTGCGTATTCGAGTCCTGGAATCGAGCCTTGTGTACTCGAGTCCTGGAATCGAGTCTTGCGTACTCGAGTCCTGGAATCGAGTCTTGCGTACTCGAGTCCTGGAATCGAGTCTTGCGTACTCGAATCATAATAAATTTGTACTTGAGTAAGCGAGTCCAAGGCAGGAATCGAGTCTGACTCGAGTCAAGCCGTACTCGGCACATCACTAGTCGGTCTGCGTCTGGTTGGTTGTCATGTTTGTTGTTTAAAATCGACTTGTTTACTAAAAAATAATTAGGTAATTAATATTATAATTGTTAATAATAATTGAAATAAACAACTTTAATTGTTACTTACATATTTAATATAAAAAAAAAACAATGGAAAAGCTACCAATGTGTAGGCTATGTTTAGCAGAGAACGTTCGCATGTATGTAGTGGTAAACAAAGACTTGCATGAACTGTATGAGAGGCTGACTGATAATCCGGTAAGTTTTATCCTGGACTTATATTAACAAGATAAAATTCTACTATATTCCGCGAGCAAGTATGACTTTCTCCGTGTGAGTAAAGGCGTACAGAAAGCAGTACTAAGCACTTACTGTTGTCCTGAAAAGCAACATTCTCTAGCACTTATTACAACGTATTTGCATTCTGCGCAACATGACACGTTCCATACATCTCAGAAATCAAAAACGTTTATTTCAAAAGGACCATTTATAGGCACTTTTGAATTGTCTAAATGTAGGTTAGTCAAAAAAAAAAAGTGAAGCTAAACTGCATGTTCCAAAATGTACATCTCTATGGAGAAGACTGCAAGAAACTCCATGGAAACTCTTAAATCATAATTTTTGTTGTTATTTGTAGTTTTTTCACCTAGCAGTGTTGATTCTATAACTCTGCCCTTCAGCATATTGTCCATCCAGTCACAAATGGTAGGGTCTATGCCATGTTTCTCTGCAGCTGTTCGTATCGTTCTAAAAGTAGTGCGATCGAATGCGCTTTCTACATCGAGAAAAGCTGCTAGGCATATCTCTTTGCATTCTAGCGCCTTTTCGGCACGACTTACGACCTGGTGTACCGCCGTTTCTGTCGACTTACCAGGCTGGTATGCGTTTTGCATCCTGTGAAGCGGTTGTTTCTTCAGCGCTCCCTCCCTGACATGCTTGTCTACAAGCTTTTCCAGAGTTTTCAGGAAGAATGATGTCAGGCTTATAGGTCTGTATGACTTAGCGTCCTCGTAGTCTGCTCTTCCTGGCTTGGGAAGAAAGATTACCTTCGCCTGTCTCCACGCCTTTGGTATGTAGCTAAAGGCGATGCATGCTCTGTATAGTCTACCAAGATGCGATTCTAGTATGTTCCCCGCTCTTTGTAATAGGGCTGGGTACACTCCGTCTGGTCCCGGGGCCTTGTATGGCTTGAAGCTTTCCAGGGCCCACTTTATGCCATTCGGCCCTACTACCTTTTTCGCGGCGTCCCAGTCTGCTTTCGTTGTTTTTGACTTAATGTCGTTTAAGCTTAATGAGTCCGCCGTGTCGTTAGCTGCGAATGAGCCGGGAAAGTGCGTTCTAAACATTATCTCGAGGGTATCACCTCCAGACTCTGTCGATTTGCCATTCTCATCCTTGATGGATGTCAGTGGATTTACCTTTGCAGTGGCCATAGCCTTCGACAGTCTCATGCTGTCTGGAATGCTGCCAATGCTGTCGCAATGGTCCCTCCAGGCCTGCCTTTTGGCCCTGCGTACAGCCTTATTAAATTCTGTCAGCTTTGTAGCATACATCTCAAAGTTTTTGAGAGCCTTAGCACGATTGAAGGCGGCCCTAGTTTCCCTGCGTAGCCTAAGTAAGTCAGAGTTCCACCAAGCTTCCTTTCTTGCTTGTACTACCTTTTCGGGGCAATTACTTATCCAAGCGCTCAAAACAGCTTCGGATATTCGCCCCGCCTCGAATTCTACGTCGATCGCTGAATTCAGCTTACCTTTGGGGTCCCCAAGTTCCACTTTCAGGTCTCTCGTGTAGGAGTTCCAGTCGGTGTGTCTTGGGTTCCTCCTTGCTACCAGTTCCTTTTCCAATCGGGTACTGTACTTGAAGCAAATATACCTATGGTCTGAGAGTGATATCTCATTTGGTACGTGCCATTCGCTTATGCGGTTACTAGCCCTGTTAGTAGCTACTGTTAGGTCAATCACCTCCGCTCGTCTGGCATTGACGAACGTGGGCCTGTTGCCATTATTTATAATTTGTAAAGGTGAGCTTACCAGGAAATCCAGCAGTTTTTCACCTCTCCTATTATTACCGGTGCTCCCCCAGGTGACGTGGTGTGCGTTGGCGTCGCAGCCTATAACCCATGAGCCATCCATCCACCATCCACGAGCCATGAGTATCCATGAGCTGTAGCCTATGATCAGGTCTAGGCCCTCCCGGCTGCAGTGTTCCACGAGTTCCCTCAGGTTCGTTGAGATGGGGTCCTCGGCTTCATAAGGCATGTATGCGGAGGCTAGTATCAGCGCCCCGCCAGGGAGGCGGGCCTCCTCTCTTAGAGGGACCTTGATGGTTGTCAGGTCCCTGTAACAGAAATTGTGCAGGGGAATCGCGTCTAGGCCATTTCTGACATAGATGCACGCCCTTGCGTTTAGGTCATGACGTTGGTAGTATACAATACCCCCAGTCCTGCCCAGGCCTCTAATCTCCCCCTTGTATGATATATAAGGTTCTTGTATTAGAGCTATGTCATATTTTAACATGTTTAGCTCGCGCGCCAGAAGGGCAGTCGCAGCCTTATTATGTTGCAGATTAATCTGTACAAACCTTATTGCAGCCATTTCTTTTTTTTTTTAAATTTCTACTTCCGATTCGGCCCCGCCTCCCCGTCCTCGTCTGAGTCTGGGCCGTTGGGATCCAGTTTGAGGACTGCCAGTCCCGCCAGGTCCCCCGCGCACGTCGATGGTGACGACGCGCGGTCCAGTTCCATAGCTGGATGGTAGTCCCCGTAGTGGTCTGCGCCGTCGCTGGTCCGCTCTTCATCGAGGAAGGCCTCCTCCTCCGAGCTCAGGACCCCTCCCACGGTGCAGTCCTCCTTCATCTCCCCACTGGGGGCGTCAGGTTCTGCCGAGGTCGCTGGGGGTTCCTTGGCCCGCTCCTTGGCCTGGTCCTCCCTCCTCCTATCCGCGTCCTCCAGCAGTTTGAACTGGCTAGGCCCCAGTCCTGAGTGGAGTGTATAGCCAGCCTCCCTGATGGCGTCCGCGGATAATTGGTCCATGAGGACAATCCGGCGCGTCGTGGTTGGCTCCACGTCGACCTTCAGCACCTTCCACCCATCCGTGTGCAGTGCCGGGTTGAAGCGCTGGAGCAGCCTCAAGGTATCCGCGAGGTCGGCGCCCTTGAAGGTCTTCGACTTCCACGCCATCTTGATCGGCTTCGGAAGGTCCTTCGCATCCAGCACCCGCAGTTTGATGCCATTGACCTCCCGGCCGTCGACAGCGCGGAGCCACTTAACCGCGTCGGGTCCCTCGCAACTGACGTGCAGCGCCCCTCCGACCATGTTCCCGACGTTCACGCGGGGCAGTGGATCCGGGGTCTCCATCAGCAGCTTCCATAGAAACTCCTGAATCGGACCCAGGGTTCCCGCCTCCAGCGCTTGGTCAGGGTGGGACGCGTGCACAATTTTCATCTTCGTCCCCATGAGAGCGTCCTTTTAAGATCCCTGGGTTTTGACCTTTTTTGTGTCATTGCCCGGTTCCTTGGCCTCGTCGCTCACCTCCCGTATCCTTTTGACAGGTGCCGTGTTTCCCCTTGTCATTGCAGCCTGTCGCTGCAGGTTCTTCGACCTGCGCTTAGCGCTGCCGCTCGTGCCTGCGTCGCGGGGTCCCTCGCTCCCGTCCCTCCACTGGACGTTCCCTGTGCAGGTTCCGTCCGTGTGCTGGGGCCCCCGCGACCAGGTAGCGGTGCCCCTATCCCAGAGTGCCCTTGGGCGCCACTCCCTCCTTGCGGAACCCCCGTACCGGTTTTCCCCCGTCCCTTGCAGCCCTTGCGGGTCACGGTGGTCCAGGAGTCGAAGCCCGATACGGGTACATCCTGCTTGGAGGCAGCGGCCCCCCTACCTGCCTAAGCCTAAGGCAGCCTAAGGCATTAGCCTTAGGCTTAGTCCCTGTAGCTGACTACAGGCACAGCTGTCCACGGCCATTTCTGACACGCCCTTTACGGTCATGTCACCTTTTTTGTTTTGTGTTTGTTTAGAATCCATACCTTTTTTTAATTGAAGTTTCATCAGCCCGGTTCCTCACCCACCATCGAGCCCTCAACATCGGGGATGCTTTTTGCTTGCACCAAGGCTACCGAGCTGACATAGTACCCCTGAGTGAGTTGTCCGCGAGCTTCCAGCAGTCCACATCTGCCCCCCACAATAGGTGCCAGTGCGTACCTGCCTTCCGCTGCGAACCCCATCACTCCCGAGCACTCACCTGACGGCCGTCTGACCGGACGTCGCAGCCGATTGACCATGATTGGCTAGACCATGGCCGCCCGTTTGAGGAGAAATCCAGACCAAAGTGGCGTGTTGCCTTCAAGGGGTAAATACAACCCGACCCCTCTCAGGCTCAACCACCAGGACTCCTTCATCCCCCCGTACGGGTCACCGCGCACGGCACAAACACGCGGGAGGTCATTAACTATCCACCATCTACCCTGTTGATAATGGACACGCAGAGACATGACCTCTCCATCCCTGCATTAAGACGCCCGGTGGTTTCTGTTACGTCTATTTCTTATGGAACTAGACCAATAACGGGGCGGCAACCACGAGAAGGATAACCACCAGACTGACCTTAAGGATCTATGCGACTGTTGCGCTCTCCCTTAAAGCCCACGCCCCCTCACATCCTTTGAAGGAGTCCGTGAGGTAGGTCAACCTCTATGCTACCATGTGAGTCATGTCGTTCGGTAACCGCGAAAGCACACAGATTGACCCGCCCCAATTACTATGCGTATTATATTAAAAACTTTACTTACTATGCTTATGTTAGTAGGGCAACTCAAGTCCCACTAGTGTGCAGTGTGCATAACCAGTAGAAATCACACAAGTTTTTATTAAACTTAACCTTTTGAGTGCGTAATTAGAGACACAATAGTAAGACAATGGCGGGTGAACGCCGGCGTTAATGCGGAGATCAACAGCTTAAGTTGATTTTATTCATCGTGATACAATAAAAATTCAAGGACACAGTGACAAGTAAAACAAAAAAATAGATATAGTAACTTACATAGAAAAAAGATATGCTTTTTAAAACTAAAGACTCTTTTATTTTAACAGCTTATGACTTCACTGCATGACATTTTTAATCTTTATTGTACACAAAAACAACATAGTGCCTACATGGTGATACAGACAGTTTATGAATGTAATATATTCAAAGAAAAAAAATACACAAAGACAAGTTTTGTTGCAGTTTGTAACTGAAGACAGTAGACCGATGCTCGCTTGTTTCATCTGCTGCACTAAACTGAAGCAATGCTGCCAACTGCAGAGAAAATGTCTGGAAGCTGAAGAGCTGCTCACTCAGATGGTGAATGAGGATTATGAGGTGAGGCATTGGTTAACAGATAGATACCTCCAGGGTTGTTTTTTGAGTTGGAGCAGTAAGGGCAGGTGTCTTAACCTTACAGCATCAGGAACATTCTCAGGGGAGTTTCCTTAACTTGGGTAATTGCTAATTGTATTCATAGATTTCGAAAAAAATTACAGTTAAGAAAAAAAACAGGCTATTTACTCAAAAACTGTTTCATGCCACTCCCCTGCCCATCTCTAAAATCCACCCTGTATAGATGGGATGCCGGACTAACAGCTTAATTTTTTTCTGAAGTCCAGTTGAGGCTCGATGTGTAATGCATCCTGACTTATCTAATAATTAAATTATCTTTTTGCAGCTTAATCCTCCTACAAGCCAAGACCACTTCGGGTGTTTTAATGGGTTGATTTTATCACCCATGGAGCATGTAAGCATAGAATCTGATGATCAAATGGAATGTGATGCTATCAAAGAAGAATTACCAGCTGTTTGTGAGACACTAGATGATGTAATGGAGCCAGAGGAGGACCATAAAAGTGATGGTATGTTTTTAAGAACTAGAAATTTAATGATCTTTCTATACCAATGTTAAGAGAGGTGAAGTGGTTTGCTTATCTACATGTATAAAAGCAAAATACCACTCACTGATTAATCACGAAAACTCAGAAACTACAGGGTGTTTGGTGCATCGTGTGCCAAATTAAAATGGTCGACGGGAGAGGTCATCTGCTATCATTTCAGACCCCTAAAAACTTCTCATGCCCTGTGGATTTTTTTCATCGACTTTTTATTGTTTTATGAAAATAAGACCCAGATTTTTCATTCAAATACAAATTTAATAAAATCTATAAGTCATAGACTCAGAATTTTAATTTTATTTAGATGTGTATTGTATTACAGTACTTTTAAATTTAAAACTAGTGACATTAGCTATCTAATTTTTTTTTTAATTTACTTGCAAAGTTTTGAACTTAAATTAAAGCTGTTCATGTTACAGCTATTTACATGGGTATAAAAAAAAGACCAAACGCGACCGGAGACTTCCAACTTCCTCAAAAATTGTCTAGTTTATCCTCTTGCTAGTGATGTGCCACATGCCATAAAAATCTTTTTATAACTTTGTGAATTCGCTAGAATTGTGAATCGAGTCGCATAAGGCCTTGCGCGCACTGCCTTGCGTTTTTCTGACGCATAATCTGTGAAGTATGGAGTCTCATAGAAGTGCGCGCACTGCGGTGAAATAAACGCATGCGGTAGAATCACCGTTGGCCTCTCGCTGCAAATTTGCGGTGAATCTACCGCAAACACTTTTGTATCGCATAGATATCTAGGAAGCGCCGACGGTGAAGACGGTTATTTTATTTTTGTAAAAAGTTTTTATTAACACTTTTTAGCTGCGATATACTTATAAACAGAGTGCCTATTTCTCATGACAATTCCAATTAACCCAAACACTGCTAGGTTACATTGTTTTATTATGAAGTTCCTGTGTCTACCTTCCGCCTCCCGGCTCCGTCATCATCATCAGATCACTTCGATAATACCATTTTCAACGTAACTATTCAGAACCACTCATTTATTTGTATTGTCATAGTCGCTTAACTATCTTCATTGTGATATCTATGTGAGTATGAAGTTCCGTTGACCATTTCTGGTCTTCTTCATCAATTCCACTTCATCAAATGTTACTTTTTTTTTTTTTTTTTTTATTTTTTTTTTTTTTTAATTGTTATAAACTAGTGCTTGACTGCGATTCCACCTGATGGTAAGTGGTAATGCAATCGTTGATGGTGATACGCACTAATTTATTGAGAGCCTATTCACTCTAGCCTTGAAGAGACCCAAATTATAATCGGACGGGAAAATCGCAGCAGGCAAATTATTCCAGTCCCTCGATGTACGCGGTATAAACGACGAGGCAAAACGCTTGGTCCGGACCGTAGAGGTTTCAACAACGTAAGGGTGGATACTCGCCGTTCGTCGGCTTGTTCGATGGTAGAAATGAGATGGTGGAATCAAGTCATGCAATTCCTGCGCACACTCTCCAAAATGAATTCTGTAAAACACCGAAAGGCTGGCTACCCTACGCCTGTGCTCAAGACTTTGTAGATTGGAATTAACCAGATCTGGATCACCAATTAGCCTCTTTGCACGCCTTTCCACCGAGTCCAAAGCTGCCAGGTGGCATTTTGCAGCACCAGCCCATATGTGGCTGCAGTACTCCACACACGAACGGACCTGTGCTTTGTATAACATTAAAAGCTGCCCTGGTGTGAAGTACCGCCGGACCTTTGCAAGTACGCCGAGTTTCCTAGCAGCTACCTTGGCTTTGGACTCAATGAACCGCCCAAAGTTAAGGTCTGAAGAAATTTCAACTCCCAAGAGCTGAAGGCGGTCGGTGTACTCCAGGGATACATTCTGAAAAACAGGAGCCAAGGTGAACGGGCTCCTTTTAGCGGTGAATAGACACGCTTGTGTTTTGGCGGCGTTGAATCCCACCAGATTGGCTTCACCCCACTTGGAGACTGCCTGAAGTGAGACATTCGCACGCTCTACCATAGCCTCTCTTTCGGACCGGATTAGCTCCCTACTAGCTCGAGCACCTGGCAGGTATCTCTCTACAACTGTGCTATCATCTGCATACCCATAGATACCGGGCATCAGCAGATCGTTGATATGCAGCAGGAAGAGAGTTGCAGAGAGAACAGACCCCTGAGGAACTCCGGCATTAGTCGTCATGGGCTCTGATGAGCATCCATCGATAACAACTCGGAGAGAACGTTCACTCAGGAAGTCTTTTACCCAGTTAATCAGACCAGGGGAAACGCCGTACGCTGAAAGCTTACTCAATAGACTAGCGTGCCATACCCTGTCGAAGGCCTTCGAGACGTCCAAGGAAACAGCAATCGCTTCCCCATTCTTCTCGAGGGTCTCGCCCCACAAGTGGGTGGCATAAACTAGAAGGTCCCCAGTAGATCGATTGTGGCGAAACCCGTACTGTCGATCACTGAGGAGATCGTTACCTTCCAGGTATGCCAAGAGGCGCGAGTTCAATACACGCTCCATAATCTTGCAGAGTATGGAGGTTATTGAAATCGGCCGATAGTTGGTAGGATCGGTACGACTGCCCTTTTTGGGCACGGGTTGCACGTTGGCAAGCTTCCAGGACTTAGGCACTATACCAGTCCCAAATGAGAGGCGATACAAACGCGTCAGTACAGGAGACAACTCGGGTGCACAAGCCTTGAGAACAATCGCTGGTATACCATCTGGTCCACTAGCTTTATTCACGTCAAGACGACACAGTGCTCTCAGAACCTCTTTGTTCCTTATGCGGACCTCGGGCATCGAAGTATCGCAGTGAGGTAGAATCGGTGGAGTAGCACTACCAGTGTCAAGACGAGAATTATGGGCGAAGAGAGATGCAAAGAGACCCGCTTTCTCTCTCGCTGTATGAGCCAGTGTTCCATCAGGTTTAACCAGCGGAGGCAATGAGGGCCGACAGAAGTTCGCTTCGACCGACTTGGCAAGGGACCAGAATGCTCTGCTACCGGACGGCTGCGCAGAGAGCTTTGTACCAATATGGTTAATGCGGTCGAAGCGAGCCTTCCTTAGTGCCTTTTTGTAGGACTTGGCAGCATGGTTGAAGGCTCTCTTCTTTGAACTCAGATCCGGAGCTTTGTGGTCACGAGCGTCAACCCAGGCGAGAAACGCCGAATGCTTACGTTGTTCAGCTTGAACGCAATCGGCGTTGAACCATGGGTGAGCTGAGCCACCGATGGGTACGTCGCGATAGGGAATGAAATACTCCATAGCTTGACGTATCACATCGGATATAGCATCTGCACAGCTCGACGGATTTTTAGAAGAGAAGCAGACCTGCTGCCAAGGATAAGATGCAAAGAAGTGCCGCATCTCATCCCAATCTGCTGACTTGTAACGCCACATTCGCCGTTCACCGCGTGAGTCGCAGTCAGGTGGGGAGAAGGACGATACAGACTTCACCAGACAGTGATCTGAAGTTCCTAGTGGTGAGGAAACTGTTACGATACATCTGTCCGGATCGGTGGTCAGTAAAAGGTCCAGACAATTGGCAGTATGACCAACTACATCAGGCACCCTTGTCGCTTGCTTTACCAACTGGGAGAGGCCCATCGATACTGCAAAGTTTCGCGCTTCTCTCCCAGCGTGGTCGGTCCTCTGGTACGGGAAAAGCCAGTCTTTGTTGACGGCATTAAAGTCCCCCAGAGCGACAAACTGCGCATCAGGGTGCCGATGCAGAGCCTTATCGGCGGCCTCACTGAGGTGGCCAAACAGTTGAGTCGTCTCCTGGTCACCGCTGTGCGATCGGTAGACACAAGTATAGACAATTTTGTCCACACCGGTGTCCACCAACAACCACAACGTTGAGAAATTAGGGTCCTCAAGGTGACGGAGACGCTGACAACAGATGTCATTGCGGACGTACACACAGACCCCGGCACGCTGCAGGAAATGGTGCTCCAATGAGTATCCCGGGTAGTCGAGATACGCCGCATCTGACGGACATCTGATTTGCGTCTCCGTCAGGAAAAGTAAGTGGGGCTTGTCAGTCTCAAGGTGATGGTGGACCGCATAGATATTGGAGTGCAGTCCTCGAATGTTAGAGAGGTGCACTTGGAATAAGAGGACGTGCATCCGCTGTACACACTTACTTTTCTTTTTACCTTTCATTTTATTTTTTATTATTTTGAGTGAATAGGGTAGGTGGAAGATGGCAGTTGAGCGAGGTGATGCGATGTAAATCCAACAACGCGACCAGAGTTGCTGTGCCAATGGAGGTCTGATCTGGAGACTGCGGGGACGCCCGAACCCCCCCAGGGATCGCCATCGGGTCCTCTCGCCCGGTCGCCAACCGGCACGATGGGGCCACCCTGGGATTTTTCGCAGTTGGCGGGGCAGCCTTTTGTGCGTGGCTGGCACACTACTTGGGCCCCCAACTATCTGCGGTCGGCCAGCGGATAACCGTGCTTCGGATCCCGCTACCCTCCGCGATCAAACGTCCGACACAACAACAGCTGTCGCATCATACCCGGTACAGTACACATCGCAACACAACTGCTCAGACCCATCTTCCACCATATGGCTTCACCAGACATCACGCCGAAACACGACAAGTCGCTTGGCGGCATGGCTTTGTCTGGTGGGTGGTAACTCCTAAGCCGGCAGCCGATACTATGGCCTACCACCGTATTTTACTGCTCGTTTGGCACTACCCAGGGGACACGTGTAGGGTGGTCAAAACAAGTAGATCCTACGGACGCGAGCAGTTCATCCCCCAACAACAACTTTTTGACTGTAAATGCTTATGTTCTCGATGAAAACACCAAAATCACTATAAGGTGGTCTATAATTTTTGAGGAGTACCCTCGATTCCTCATGGATCCCATCATCAGAACTGGATTTTTCCTATAAGGGGAAAAAAAAATGCAAATCGGTCCATAAACGACGGAGTTCTGAGGTAACAAACATAAAAAAAATGATGATAAAAAATACAACCGAATTGATAACCTCCTCCTTTTTTTTGAAGTCGGTTAAAACGTGCGTTAGTTTCGCCGCAGTGCGCGGCCCTGTGAATGCGTTTATTCTACCGCACGGTAGAATAAACGCACCGCATTCCACCTTATGGCAGTGCGCGCAAGGCCTAAGACTAATATTAAATATTATGATTTAAAAAATATTTTTGCTTAAATGATACCTGAAAAACCTATTAAAAATGTTATCTCACTCTTATAAGGTAAAATCTGTCTCGTATCTCTCTTCGGGGGTTTTACTAGAAAAAGAAAATAAAAAAATGCGTTTTTAACATTTATTTCATAATTTTTACAATATGACTTTTTATTTAGAATTCGCTAAAATTGTGAATGATTCACTTAAGAGCCCGGCGTAAGCCGCTTGCAACTGCAAGTTGACGCGTATCGCGGAATATAGCTATCTCTGTTTGACAAAAACAAGTGAGCGACTGACGCAGTGCGCAGCTGTGTGTGTATGTGAGCGTATTGCAATATTGTTAGTAAAATTAGGTATGTTCATTATTTGCTTTATTTTTGCCGAATACTTTAGGGAATCGTTAGTGAATTTACAGACTAGTAATGCGTTTTTTGGAAATTTCATTACCGTGCCGATATCTCAACATATTAGGATAACTAGCACACACTAACAAATCAGAAAATGTTATGGAGCCGAGTGCTTTTTTTATAAGTGGGAAATCAGTCAATCAGTTCAGTCAATGAATCAGGTCATCGGCGGCAAGGCAACGAACTCTCGCGCCGGTCCCTAGTACAGGTCATAATTTGGAGCGAGGAGGAATGGCGGTAAGTCCCCTCTTTGAGGCGTGGTTGGAAAGACCTCATGGCGTCCTCACCTTCCGCATGACGCAGGTTCTCACCGAACACGATAAGTTCGGGAAGTTCCTGCACCGGATTCGTGCGGGAGCGACGCCCGGATGTCGCCACTGTTTGGACCGCCCGGAGGACACGGTGGAGCACACGGTGGAGGTGTGCCCCGCTTGTGCAGAGCAACGACGTGTCCTCGTGGGAGCAACTGGCGGCGGCGATCTCTCGCGTCGGGCCTTGGTACAGGCCATGGTCCGGAGCGAGGAGGAGTGGCAGGCAGTTGCCTCCTTCTGCGAAGCAGTAATGCTATCAAAGGAGGCGGCCGATAGCGTGAGGCAACTGCAACGGTCCTCACGCCCCAACCGCCGCGCCGCCGGGATTCTGATCCCGATTTCCGGCCACCGTAGGCGCGGGCTTGCGGACGGCGAGCAATGGGTAGCCCGCCGTCCGACCGTCCTGTAACCGTCCGGACCGAGCCCAAGTCGTCGACGGCGCGTATTGTTCCACGCGCGCCTCAGGGAGATGTCAGCAAATCGTAGGGGCCCAGCAGGGTCGAAGCCTGCTGGGGCCATGGGTAGTGTGAAAACGAAATCCGGGCCCTGGGGCGAAGGCAACGAAGGAACAGGGGTGGGTTTTAATCAGTAAAAGTCTGACACTATATTCCGCTCCACCCAAGAGCGAGATTTGTCATTAGATGATTTACCCACCTAAAAAAAAAATAAGTGTGGCACTCGGGGACTGCCGTGGTAAAGCTATTGCATAGCATTTTGTATCAACTTATGCAATTATAATTATTTATTTATTTTATTTATGCAGTATTTCTTTTTCTTTGATATTAATTCAAGTTACACTTTTTGAGCGTGGTGACCGATAAAAAACAATTTTTTTTCTTTCTTGTTTACTTCATAAATTGCTACAAGTATGTTCAGTTGTTATCATAGAGCATTACTATAATCTATTATAATACAAAAAGACTATTTTGTTTAACCGAGATTTGAACTCGAGGCACGATGATAACATAGGTAGAACGCTGTACCAATGCGCCACACAGGTCGTTAACGACTTTTCTAAAATAGGTGTTCGGTCTCTGTCGGCCTTCAAGCCACACCTCCGTGCCCGTCGGAGTGGGGAGCGTGAGGTTTTTTTCGTTACGGAATTTCTGGATGCGGTCCCCGCGCTCAAGGCCCTCGATAGAAGCTATGCAATAGCTTAAAAACCTTCCGCATGACGCAGGTTCTCACCGAACACAGTAAGTTCGGGAAGTTCCTGCACCGGATTCGTGCAGAAGCGACGCCTGGGTGTCGCCACTGTGTGGACCGCCCGGAAGACACGGTAGAGCACACGGTGGAGGTGTGCCCCGCTTGGGCAGAGTAACGCCGTGTCCTCGTAGGGGCGATGCGGCGGCGATTTCTCGCGCCGGGCCTTGGTACAAGCTATGGTCTGGAGCGAGGAGGAGTGGCAGGCGGTCGCCACTTTCTGCGAAGCAGTAATGCTAGAAAAGGAGGCGGCCATCGCGTGAGGCAACGGCCTTCACGCCCCAGCCGCCGTCGGAATTCCGATCCCATTTCCGGCCACCGTAAGCGCGGGCTTGCGGACGGCGAGCAGGGGTAGCTTGCCGTCCGACCGTCCGGTACCCGTCCGGACCAAGCCCAAGTCGTCGACGGCGCCTATTGTTCCACGCGCGCCTCAGGGAGATGTCAGCAAATCGTAGGGGCCCAGCAGGGTCGAAGCCTACTGGGGCCAAGGGTAGTGTGAAAGCGAAATCCGGGGCCCTGGGACGAAGGCAAAGAAGGAACAGGAGTGGGTTTTTAGTGAGTAAAAGTCTGACACTATCTCCCACTCCACCCAAGGGCGAGATTTGTCATTAGACGATTTTCCCACCTTAAAAAATAAAAAAGCCTACTAGGTTCGCTTCTGAAAGGAAAACCTGGGGCCCTGGAACGCAAGACAAAAAGGGAATATAGGAGTCGATTTTAGTAAGTAAAAGTCTGACACGCTCTTTCGCTCCGCCCAAGAGCGCGAGAAATCATTGGATGATTTCTCACCCAAAAAAAGTACCTAAGCATTTGAAGTTTAGTAAAAGGAATATATATATTTATTAGTTTTGATGTTCATAAGCATATAAATAATTTGCATCACAAAAAAAAAAAACAAAAAAAAAGTAAAAGGAATACAGAAAATCAATAGAAATATCACAGTAAAATTTACAACGCGACCGAAGTAATGACATCACGTACACACTGATACTGACGCACACACACACACTCTCGCTTGCCGCGATAGCACTACTAACTCTTGGAAATTTGGGATAAATTTGGATGTGTTCCGTAATACCAAAAAAGATTAATGAAAACTTAATGTTTTTTCATTTTTTTTTCTATAATTTGTAACTTGATAATATAAACTATGTTCCTACGGAAAGAATATTAGAAATATTGTTGATTATAATACAGAAAAAACAAAATGAAAACATGCCATTTACGCTACAAAAATATGCGAAATGAAATTCGCTTAAATTTCGTTTTAGGTAAGTATTTAAAAAAAAAAAGATGTAGGAACCTAGATAAATATTGTCTTAATCCGAATAACATCATAATATGGTGGAAATATGCTCCATCTGCAAATGACTTTGGTATTACGTTTGTATGGATAATTCAGCTATCGACGTCGCCTTAAGACTAACTTGCAAACAACGCATTGAAACGGCTTTCAATACAATTAAGGAGGAAATACGACTTCGTACAACAACTGTCGAAATACGAATCAGATGTTGGGCCTACATTTACAACAGGGCCAACAATTTGGGCAGGATTTGTGAAAATTATGAAATAAATGTACATTTTTAATGTAAATTATTTTTTTTTCTGGTAAAACCCACGAAAAGAGAGATACGAGACCGATTTTACCTTATAAGAGTGAGATAACATTTTTAATAGGTGTAATGGACGCCGAGCCTGCGGACCTAATATGTGTCAAAGTGACAATAGACTGATAGGACAGTGAGTGATTATGTGAATAATTAGTGTTTTCTAAGTAAGCCTAATTAGTTTTTAGTGAGGAACTCATAAAATGAGCCCTAATTGTGTAGTGATAACGTGTAATTATATTACGTAGTGATAAGGACTAAGGTTTTGTTATGGTGACTTTTTAAGGTTTTTATATTTTTGTAGGATAGATTAGTGAATTCTAAGTCGAATGATATAAGGTTTTATATGTGAAATATGGATATTTCTATGTAAAAAGCATGTTTAAAGTGTAAAGGCTCTCGTTAAGGTAAAGTTTCGCGATACTAAAGGTTATTGCATGTAATTTCGAGATTATTCCGGGCTTGATTCTGATTGGTTGAAATATTCGTGAGCATTCCGGAATGTTCCTTAATGGTTGAAAAGCTCCACCTCCTGACCGTTCGACCAATCAGCGATCAGCTGCGTAATGTATAAATTGGAACCGGTTTTGTTCGTACTCACAGTCGTTTTCCGAATATTCTAATAAGAATACCTGAGAAGAAATAAACCTGGAAGAAAGAAGCCTTGTTTTATTTCAAGTTCAAGAAGAACACCCACAAAGAAGACAAGAAATTATACAGTCCATTTCAATAGGTTTTTCAGGTATCATTTAAGCAAAAATGTTTTTTAAATCATAATTTTGAGTATTAGTCTTATGCGACTCGATTCACAATTCTAGCGAATTCACAAAGTTATAAAAAGATTTTTATGGCATGTGGCACATCACTAGCAAGAGGATAAACTAGAGAACTTTTGAGGAAGTTGGAAGACTCCGGTCGCTTTTTGTCTTTTTTTATATCCATGTAAATAGCTGTAACAAGAACAGCTTTAGTTTAAGTCCAAAACTTTGCAAGTAAATTAAAAAAAAACCTAGATAGCTAATGTCACTAATTTTAAATTTAAAAGTACTCTAATACAATACACATCTTAATAAAATTCAAATTTAGAGTCTACGACTTATAATTTTTTTTTATATTTGTATTTGAATGAAAAATTTGGGTCTTATTTTCATAAAACAATAAAAAGTCGATGAAAAAAAATCCACAGGGCATGAGAAGTTTTTAGGGGTCTGAAATTATAGCAGATGACCCCCCTCCCGTCGACCATTTCAATTTGACACACGATGCACCAAACACCCTGTATAACATCTACAAAGTTAGAATTTGGCAGGTAGGTTCCATTTAGGGTGTAGACATCCGCTAAGAACGGATTTTACGTAACTCCACCCCTAAGGGGTTAAAACAGGGGTTGGAAGTTTGTCTGGCGAAACCGACTTTCACGCGGGCGAAGCCGCTGGCAGAAGCTAGTATGTTTATAAAAGGTAATGAACTCCGGATCATTTAGTGATAGCAGTAGTTGAATTGTTGCAGAGATAGTCAGTGAGGTAGGCCACAGGGGCGAAGCTGTGGGGACAAGCTAGTATATGATATCTGAAAATTTATGTAAAGTTACTAAAGTTTTCCAAACAAGCAATGGAGCGCAGTGTGCTATGAAACACTATACTGCTCTCCAAAACCAGGATAGCTGAAACCAAGATGGCTCAAAAGGCTGTCCAATTTTTAATGGGACAGAGCAAGACATGTCTGCAGCATGTCCGACAAACTGTGGGCCAAAATGGCTTAAAATTGGTGCTCTGAGAACTGTCTCTGTGTCCAGTTGGTCCTGCTATCTCCTTGGTCTGCCGTGACTCCATCTCACTTGACATGGAGTCATGGCAGACCACAAAGACACAAATCTCTCTTCACGCAACAATACGCCGCCCTTGCGCCGCGCGAACTGCCCGCTGGCTTCGTGACCGGGTCAGCGTTGCTGCACTACTCGCCGCCCCGCTGACTTCGTTTTCATTGCATTAAGCCTTCATTTTGAAAGAAAATAAACGTTAAAGAACACGTAAGCGCAGCCGTGCATGGAGACGTGCAGCAGCTGACTGGTGTGGTGCAGGGGGGCAACCTGCCGCCGTCGGCAAGCTTACTCCCCGCTGCCCCGGCGCCCCCCCCGTGGTCTCAACAGTAATCCTTGCGGAGCTGCTTCATCAGTCTGTGTGACACAGCTGGATATTTCAGGAGCTACTGCCATACACTTGACATTTTATTGAAAATTTATATTTACTAGTCACTTTCCTAATTGCTTACTTGCAGAGCTAGAACTGGAAAATGTATACAATAGCTATTCAGACGCAGAAGATATACCGGCACAACAGTCTGAGTCTGATTCTGATGATGATGTGCCTTTAATGGAGATCAAGACGGAAGTGGGAGAAGAACAAGAAGTATCGAGGAAGAAGCGAAGAGCCAGTGACACGATGCGTGAGTATTATTTAGTGAATCATTGTGTGAGCGAACAGGCTGACTGGTTTAACGACATGAACTTAACAAACACAACTTCAGGCGTCCTGTCTGTACACTCTTGAGTAGCACATACACTGCCACACCTCGAGTAGTTGCTCTCGCTGGAGAGCACACTCCTACTGCCCGATGTCTCGCAGCACATCTGCTTAAAGTAATGAAGACAGATTGCAGATACAACAGAACAGTTCTGTGTGTGGGGTATCATAACCCTTGCTTTTGGCTCTGTCGCAGTCGGGTAATTACAGCTTATTTTGTTAAATTCTTTGATCACGCATGATCAATAATATGCGAAAACCTGCAAAAACAACTCTTCGACTGTAATGAGAATTAATCGATTTCCTTTCATATAATTGTGTTTTGAATTTAGCGCTTACTAGATTATAATCACAGGGGCGGCCGAGGCGAAGAAACAAATACTGCACATACGAGGAAAAAAACTAGAAGACGTAATTGCAGTAAATCAACCGAAGAATGAAAAGTTTGTCAAAATAGTCACACAGAACACTCAAAATTGTACGTCCAAACTTATTCCGAAATTCCAAGAACCTTTAACTAATACAACACCTCGAGTTAGTATTAGTGCTATAGATACGACTTTAGACAAAAATTGTCCTAATAATATTAATAATTGTAATTCAATAAAACACACTCGTATACGCACTGGTGGAGGCCCTTACAAGTGTGATATTTGTCAGCGCACTTGTAACAGAAAGAGAGATTTAGTAATACATATTCGTGTACACACTGGAGCAAAACCTTTCAAATGTGATGTCTGTCAGAGTCGTTTTAGTCGGAAGAGTACTTTAACAAGACACATTCCTACGCACACTGGCGACAAACCTTACAAGTGTGAAGAGTGTCGGCTTTGTTTTAGTGACAAGAATAATTTAATTAATCATATTCGTACGCACACTGGCGAGAAACCTTTCAAGTGTAAAAAATGTCAACGCTGTTTTAGTCAGAAGGGTAGTTTATCAAGACACATTCGTACGCACACTGGCGACAAACCTTACAAGTGTGAAGAGTGTCAGCTTTGTTTTAGTAATAAGAATAATTTAAATCGACACATTCGTACGCACACTGGCGACAAACCTTACAAGTGTGAAGAGTGTCAGCTTTGTTTTAGTCAGAAGAATAATTTAAATCAACACATTCGTACGCACACTGGTGAGAAACCTTACAATTGTAAAAAATGTCAGCGGTGTTTTAGTCAGAGGAGTATTTTAACAAGACACATTCGTACGCACACTGGCGACAAACCTTACAAGTGTGAAGAGTGTCAGCTTTGTTTTAGTGACAAGAACAATTTAATTAATCATATTCGTACGCACACTGGCGAGAAACCTTTCAAGTGTAAAAAATGTCAACGCTGTTTTAGTCAGAGGAGTATTTTAACAAGACACATTCGTACGCACACTGGCGACAAACCTTACAAGTGTGAAGAGTGTCAGCTTTGTTTTAGTGACAAGAATAATTTAATTAATCATATTCGTACGCACACTGGCGAGAAACCTTTCAAGTGTAAAAAATGTCAACGCTGTTTTAGTCAGAAGAGTAGTTTATCAAGACACATTCGTACGCACACTGACGACAAACCTTACAAGTGTGAAGAGTGTCAGCTTTGTTTTAGTGATAAGAATAATTTAAATCAACACATTCGTACGCACACTGGCGACAAACCTCACCAGTGTGAAGAATGTCAGCTTTGTTTTAGTCAGAAGAATAATTTAAATCAACACATTCGTACGCACACTGGTGAGAAACCTTACAATTGTTAAAAATGTCAGCGGTGTTTTAGTCAGAGGAGTAGTTTATCAAGACACATTCGTACGCACACTGGCGACAAACCTTACAAGTGTGAAGAGTGTTAGCTTTGTTTTAGTGACAAAATAATTTAATTAATCATATTCGTACGCACACTGGCGAGAAACCTTTCAAGTGTAAATTGTGTCGGCGTAGTTTTAGTCAGAAGCAACATTTAACAAGACACGTACGCACAGTAAATATGCACGCCACTGACAGAAGACTCAACAAAAAATAAATACAAAATAAGTTTTAACAAAGGTATAATTACAGTATGAACTTTTAACAAAGTGAGATTCCTGTTGAGTCCGATATTAAATACAGAATGATCATGTTATATGTATTTTAATTTTAAAACATATCCACTAGGTACGTCACGGTGCGTCGCACTATGTGGGTCATAGATCTATAACTTTCATGTTTATATAGTTATACAGCTGTTTTTATTATTAAGTAGTCAAAAATCACATTAACACACGAGTACCCACATATTATAATAAACCACAATCCAGTCAATATAATAAACCAATAATTTAAAACATGTAGAACTAAAAATATTAACATTTATAATTTACATTTTTTTTTCCTAATAGCTCTGACCGGTCGCTAGTAGGTACTCTGTGGTCCCTTGCTTACAGGTTGAATATCTAGTTCCGAAGGTATTGAATCGATCCTTCCGCCATCCTGTTCCCCTTCTTCTTCGGAACTTTCATTTGACGGCTGATCCGTTTGATGTTCGTCATTTAGCGGAACCGAGGACGGAGTCTCGGGAACAGAACAGAATGAACTGTCAGTGACAGTTCATTCTGTCACTCACCTCTCCCTCCAACTCAACCTGTGCCGTGGTGTCAGATTCCGCGAGCGTGTCTGTGGGATCAATTACTGATCCCAATTGTATGAAGTCGCCGACGTCCTCCAACTCGGGTGGTTGCGACTTTGTCCCTTTATAGCTTACTATATGGTCTAAATGTTTTCTTAAAACAGTTTTTAACACTGGCACGTATATACCATACAGTCTATTACCGATTTTGTGCCTTACAACACCATATAGTCATTTATGTTTTGTCCCATTATTATAAAAATGTTTAGTTAAAATCATTACAAAACCATTCACTTTTACGACTGCCTCCGTATTGTTTATGCTGTAAGGTCTGTTTTTGAACGGCAATAATCTTAGCAGCGGATGCAAGCGACACAGCTCATTCCTTTGGAATGTGCTTCCGTAACTCGCAACAAATCGAGCCTACAGCGTAATGAGCGACCGAACAACAACTGAGCCGGTGAAAATCCTGTCGTACAGTGTTTTGAATTCCTATAATTAAACAAAAATTCATTACGCTGGCGTTGTATTAGTTTTGGATTTGTATTATCATTTAACATTATTTTTAAGCCCCGTTTAACGGTTTTGACAGTATTTTCTGCCTGGCCATTTGATGCCGGATGATATGGAGCGGTTGTTAAATGTTGAATGCCGTTAGTCAAACAATATTTATCGAATTGACTTGAACAAAAATTTCTACCATTATCTGTGACCAAGGTACGCACTATTCCGAATCTACTGAACATTTATGACAACTTAGAAATAATAGCTTCACTATCCGTATTCGTCATTGGAAATTATTCCACCCATTTTGAGTGCGCATCTACTGCAATTAAAAACTGTTTGCCGATGAGCGTAAACATATCTAAATGCACCCGTTCCCAAGGTCGCGCAGGGTATGGCCACACAGTAAGCGGAGCGCGAGGCGGGTTGCTGCGAAGCGAATTACATTTAGTATAGGCACCCACCTTTTCTTCTATATGCTTATCAATATTTGGCCACCAAAAACGCGATCTTGCTTCCGTTTTCGTCTTTACTGCTCCAAAATGAGGAATATGTAGCGTGTCTAGAATCTGTTCTCTAAAAAAGGAAGGCATCACCAATTTGTAACCCACTTCCATTTAATACCCTTTTTTAAAAGTAAATGTAGGGGAGCCATGAGGCTAGATGCTCCGCGAATGAATGACTATGAATAATTAACCATGCCCAAGAATGACTTTAATTCGCTTACATTTTTAGGAGATTCACTAGTCAATATAGCTTCTACCTTAAAATTCGATTTACGTAATCCATTTTTATCAATAATAAATCCTAAGTACTCAACGGAATCTTTAAATAAATCGCATTTATTTTCCTTAACTCTAAACCCTGAATTTTCAAGCCTACTCAGCACTTCTTCTAACCTTAAAAGGTGCTGTTGTTGATTTTCAGCCGTAATTAAAATATCATCAAGAAAAATACATACTCCGTCAATACCCGCAAGCACTTCTTCTAATATTCTTTGAAATATGCTTGGAGCTGTTGACAAACCGAAAACCAACCTATTAAAGCAAAATAAACCTTTATGAGTGTTGCATGTCAGTTTTTTGGTGTCATCAAGTAATAACTGATTATAGGCCCTAGATAAATCTAGTTTTGAAAATTGAACTCCGCCATGAAGTTTCGCGAATAGGTCTTGAATACGCGGTAAAGGATAACTATCCGTATATAACCACTTGTTCAGTGTCACTGAGTAGTCACCACATATCCTTATATTACCGTCAGGTCGTAAAACTGGTACAATCGGTGTCGCCACTTCCGAATGCTCGACTTTCTCTAATATTCCTAATTCCAATAATCTGTGCAATTCATTTTCTACCTTTTGTTTTAACGCTAACGGTGGTTAAAAAAATTTAAGCTGTGCGTCTGGCTTTATTTTCAACGTAACTCTGTGCTTATTAAACGTACCCAGCTCATCGGTAAGCAATTGAGCGTATTTTCCTTTCAAATAAGTCACTTTTAATGTGATTACACGGAACACTACATAGCTGTAAACTAAACTTAGAAATGAAATCGCGACCCAACAGCGAAGGTTGTTTGTTATTACATTGCCCCGTATCTACAACGTAAACAATGTAAGGCAACCTAACGGTGATATTTTGCTACCATTATAGCAATTCAACACTATTACAGGACCTTAAATTGTATTTATGCCTAAAATTCAAATTGTAAACAACAGCTGGCAAAACTGAGACAGCGCTACCGCTATCTATTTCACACATAAGCATTGTACTGCCCACCGACACTAATTGTTGCTTCGGTTCGCCATTGACACATTTTATATTAAACAATTCATAAATACCTTCACTTGAGTCATCGTCATCCGCTGTTAAGAACTTGCTACTTTTCACCTTAATTTTACACATACGCTTTAAATGGCCCTTTTGATTACACTTTTTACACGCATAGTTTATAAATCGACACTGTTCCGTACTATGGTTCTTATATCCGCACACACTGCAACACTTCCCGACTTTCGAAATCTCCGTGGCGGCGCCGGCGGCAGCGTTTGACCGCTGCGCGCTGACTGCACCGAACACGGAATGCGCCGGCTCCGCTGGCAGCGCGGATGGCTCGGCGACAGCGCCATTGCTGTGTGATTCCCTTAACGCCAACCTTGCACATCTGACACTTTGCGCTATTTCCAATGCACGATTAAATGTCAGCGTGTCTATGCTTTCTGCGAACAGCTTCTCTTTCTCCTTGATATTTTCTAACCCGAGGACAAACTCGCTGACTCGAGTTCCGTTTTAAACCGCAGTACTGCGCGAGATGACGTACCCGCGACGCCCATTCGGACAAATCTTCTCCTGGATGTTGCTCCGTTTTATAAAACTTGTACCGTTCCGCAAAAGTACACTTTTTAGACGCAAAATGATTGTCCAGCTTAGATATTAGACTTTTGAATTCTAACGTCTCGAGTTCCTCCGGGAAAACCAAATCCTTAACGACGCGGTACGTTTCTTCCACCAAACACGTCTATATCAGGGATCTCCGTTTCACTTGCGCCTTGTCGGTGTCGTCTGTGATATCGTTCACCAAACAAAACTGAGTAAAACGACTTTTGAAAATGTTCCAATCCTGCACGCGGTGGTCAAACGTGATATGTCCTCCAAACATTCTTTCTTTCAATTCTTTCTTGAGCCATTTTATTTTCAACACCTATTATGTCAAAACCTGACCTTCTTGCTCACGTGAAGATCGCCTCGTCGCCAATTTGTAGTGTTTTTGGAATAACTTGAATAAAACAAGGAGTGTTCGTACTCGTTTTTTAATGGCCGATCGAGGACTGCCCAAAATCACATTAACACACGAGTACCCACATATTATAATATACCACACAGTGATAATATATTTGTCACCGTTTCGATGGCGCGGCCATGGGCTTTCAGTCTTACAGCTCCTGAAATATAAAACTAGGATTTTTGTTGTATTTTTACAAGTTTTGACAAATTTTTGACAAATTCAAATCTGTTAAACTACAGACCTCTGCTATGCTTTTTCAGCGAGATATCAACGATAATATGTTTGTCACCGTTTCGCACGCTTAGTTTTAAAGATCTCCGTGACCGCGCCATTCTCCGCGTTTCAATGGCGCGGCCACATTCAAACCCTTTAAATAACTTCTTGACCATAACTTTGACAAATTTATGGGTTTGGGAATCATCTTTTACAAATTTTTACAAAATCTTGGCATAGTTTTTTATTTTAATTATCGTCATGGCCGCGCGGTTGAAACGCTCACGGAAAATCGTCTGAAGCATCTAACTATAAAAAATATGGCATAAATCTTCATCGGTAAGTAAAATACATTTATAATTTGTTAACTTTATACACTATGTTTGCTGACATTGTTGCATCAGCCAATCACAACCGCTGCATTTTCCCCCGTCCCCCGGCCCGCAATGGTGAATCGTGTGCCTAGTCGAAATCCGTCTGTCAGCTCTCTAGTGGTTTCCTCAGGGAGATGTCAGCAAATCGTAGGTGCCCAGCATGGTCGAAGCCTACTGGGGCCAAGGGTAGTGTGAAAGCGAAACCCGGGGCCCCGGGATGAAAGCAAAGAAGGAACAGGAGTGGGTTTGTAGTCAGTAAAAGTCTGACACTATCTCGCTCCGCCCAAGGACGGGATTTGTAATTAGATGATTTTCCCACCTAAAAAAGCTCTAGTGGTTTAATTCTCTTTGAGGCCTAACCATCTTCCATACCGTCTGGTCTTTTGCCATCGTCGCGTGCCAGGCCATGAGGTTCCAATACGGCCGGAATGCCAGCGACGGTGACAAGAGCACGTCGGATATATGTCGTCGATGATCGCGTACCGCGCTATGCGATTCGCACTTCTGCTGCATGACAGACCGTGGTGTCCGAGGCTGTTGACAACTTCGCCACAGTGGCAGCGATGAGGAGAGCAACAAGGAGCGCCAAGACGTAGGGAAGCAGCGAGGCGGAAGGTAGTATCGTCGAACAAGGTGCCTATGTTCGACAACGGTGGTGCATGAAGCCAGAGACTCGACTCCCACTCCCCCACTGCTAGCAGGCGTGCACGCTCTGCAGTAGTCACAGATGATGCCAACGGATTTTCTTGAACTACTTTGCATAGCGGCTCATCCCTCCGTCTTTGGGTAGAAAGGTTGTCGGGCTGTTTGGAATTCGGGTAGGCGAGTCTCCAAGCGTCTATAACCTCGGTGAAGCACGGCACAGCAAAATCAATCATTGAGGAAGATAGCATATTCCTGATTAATTTTTCAGTGCCGTGAATCAAGGATACAAAAGCTGGTAAACTGATAGTACTGATAATGGTAATTTTATGGACGCCGAGGCCTCCCATACGGATTGGAAGGGTAGCTTATGCTGTAGGTGTGAATTTAAATTGTCTATGGGTTTTTTAAAAAGGAAGATAATGTATTTTGAATATAGAAGGTTGTCATGTTTTTGACACCAGAAAACATGAAGAAAAATACTCACTTGTTAGCGGTCGGTTTTGTAGTAGAGTGTAACCTCGTGTAACAGAAATTATGATATAGGTATATCAAAATGTAATTGTAGCAAGTTTATTTTAGAGTAATGTTTTAAACAAAATTGAATATAATGATTAATCGTGTGTGACAGTTTACTTTGATATTCTATACACCGGATCCCAGAAAAATCACAAACAAGAGCTTAAGCCCAAGCTCGATCGTTCATGGCCACATTTAAAATTGATGAAAGAGTATGTCGGATAATTTGGTCCATTTATTTCCAAAAGATGAGTATGGTTCCCCAAATGAGAAGCACGGAGGAAATAAGTTAATTTAGGCAGAAATGAATTTAAGGTGATGGCGGAATGCATGTTAATTTCGAGTAATCTTTCCGAAACCTCTTGGGAAAGGAGTCCTCGAAAATAGGAGACGAAGAGAGCTTTTTTCAATAATTTTGGTATCTACGGCTATTGTGTTAAATTTGGAAAGAGTCAGTTGTCTGTCGGTGCTGTCGGATAAGAATAGTTTACATTTTGAAAGGTTCAGATCAAGTCCTATCGAGTGGAGTTGATTATTTAGGAAATGTAAATCATTTAAAACTGTCTGCATTGCCTCTTTGGGTTCCGTCGTCGAGATTTCAAACGTTGAATTTTGAATTTAACTGTCGAATAATTGGGTGAACGGCTAAACTGAAGATCACTGACCCGAGGGGATCACCTTGTTGACAGCCAACAATGGATTCCAAAAGGTTGTCCCGATATAGTAATTTAGATGGATTTCTATAACATTGCCAAAGAAAACTAAATTGGGGTAATTCTTTTTTAGAATCTTGTACATATTTACATCATATCATAATCTGTGGTCATAATCACAGACTGTCATAATGTTGAGTTTTCGACGAGATTTCTTCGAGTGAAGTTCAGTGACTGTTTTAATTATTAGCAAATTGATTCCTAGTGGATGTTACAATTGGTGTAGGTTTTGTATCTCAAGTGTCTGCGCAACTGGAACAATATGTGGAATCATTGAAATAGGCGCGATCTCGGTAAAATGGAGCTGAGAATTTTATTGTAGTTTTAGCTACCTAAGCGAAGTTTGCTGAGAAGGCTGAATCGATACATTTACTGCCATATACTTCAAAAACATTAGAATGTGTTACACCCGCATTCTAACGTAAAAAAAAGAAACAGCTATGATATTCGTATACGAAGACTTATTACGTAAGAAAACATCGACGAAAGACTAGGCGATATGGTTGAACAACTATAGCCTTCCCTAAGGGTAAAAAGAAAAAAAACTACTGTCATAATGTCGGTCTTAGTGATGTGTCGAGTCGGTGTTTTGGTGGATCGAGTCAGTTTATACGGTTTTCGAATCATGACATGATTTCACCATTCGATTCCAGTACTCGAGTTCTATATGTAGGATTCGAATGTTGACTCGTGTTCAGGACTCGAGTCCAAGATTCGAGTCCAGAATTCGAGTCCAGTACCCGAGTCCATGACTCTGGTCTAAAAATTCGAGTCTAAGGCCCGTATTACAGAACCTTACTCAAGTACTACTTAAACTGCGTTCAACCGATTACAGCTTGAGCGAAGAATCTCGACTTAAGCGTTCAGTTTATTTTAGAACTATCCTCAAATTCAAATCAAACGAAACTACGCTTGAGTAGAGATTTTGATCTCTGATTTAAATCCACAACAATTTCCATGAGATTCTATGCTCAAGCGTTTTCTCGACTACACTTGCGAAAAAAAAAGATCAAATCTCGCCTCAAGCAGAGATTCAGAGCTGATTGTGATTTTAAAATAAGGACACATTGAGTGGAGCTCACTCAAGCACTGTTCTATAATACGTAAAAAATGTAATTTTAAAGTGACACTGCTCAGGTGATTATTGATTGTGGTTTCTCTGCTCAAGTCAAGTTCTAAAATGAAAACTCCAACTGAGACTCGTTTTAAGTAATGCTTGAGTCTTGATTGTAGTTCTGTAATACGGGCCTTAAAGTGTGGTCTACAAATTCAAATCCAGAAGAGTTCGTTATTGATACTTTGAAAACTTGACAGACAGCATGTAGTTTAGGTTTAGGATAATGACACTACGATAAATAAATCAACCATTTTTATTGTAATCAAATATTTCTATTATTTATATTTAAAAAAAAAACATAGAACATAGGTACTTAGGAGGTATCTAGAAACAAGAAATGAGATCGAGTTTTATTTGTTTTATTACAAATCAAAAACAGATCCTTTTGCGTGTAATTGTACGCTTATAAAAAAATGTAGGGTCAAACTTATGTTGAAGTAAACAGATCGAGTACGAGCGAGTCAACTTAATTCGAATACTAGACTCGAGTCGCCTGGACTCGCGTAATAAAATTGAGTCTGCGAGTTCAGAATCGATTATTTCTGACTCGAATCTTGTGTACTCGAGTCCTGGAATCGAGTCTTGCGTATTCGAGTCCTGGAATCGAGCCTTGTGTACTCGAGTCCTGGAATCGAGTCTTGCGTACTCGAGTCTTGCGTATTCGAGTCCTGGAATCGAGTCTTGCGTACTCGAATCATAATAAATTTGTACTTGAGTAAGCGAGTCCAAGGCAGGAATCGAGTCTGACTCGAGTCAAGCCGTACTCGGCACATCACTAGTCGGTCTGCGTCTGGTTGGTTGTCATGTTTGTTGTTTAAAATCGACTTGTTTACTAAAAAATAATTAGGTAATTAATATTATAATTGTTAATAATAATTGAAATAAACAACTTTAATTGTTACTTACATATTTAATATAAAAAAAAAACAATGGAAAAGCTACCAATGTGTAGGCTATGTTTAGCAGAGAACGTTCGCATGTATGTAGTGGTAAACAAAGACTTGCATGAACTGTATGAGAGGCTGACTGATAATCCGGTAAGTTTTATCCTGGACTTATATTAACAAGATAAAATTCTACTATATTCCGCGAGCAAGTATGACTTTCTCCGTGTGAGTAAAGGCGTACAGAAAGCAGTACCTACTAAGCACTTACTGTTGTTCTGAACAGCAACATTCTCTAGCACTTATTACAACGTATTTGCATTCTGCGCTACATGACACGTTCCATACATCTCAGAAATCAAAAACGTTTATTTCAAAAGGACCATTTACAGGCACTTTTGAATTGTCTAAATGTAGGTTAGTCAAAAAAAAAAAGTGAAGCTAAACTGCATGTTCCAAAGTGTACATCTCTATGGAGAAGACTGCAAGAAACTCCATGGAAACTCTTAAATCATAATTTTTGTTGTTATTTGTAGTTTTTTCTCTGAGGCGGCATCTCAGTGGAGAGTGCAGAGAATTTTTTAATGTTGATCTCTAAATTAGTCATCACTTGGCAGGCCCGCCTTTCTAGATTGTAATATCATCTTTCTCACTGTCCACCCATCATTTCTGTGGCGGTCCCCTCCTCTCGTAACTGTCCACCTTCACACTCATAAACTTTACTTATCTTATCTTATAGTGGGGCTGGCCCTAAACCAGAGCACTTCGACCCTTCTGGATCTTTTGTGCTAATCCCCCTCCCTTCTACTCAACCGCCAGCCTTCCGTGCACCTTCTTCATGAGTCACAGTATGGCCTTGATGGGGCTGAGCCTGTAGTCCTCTGGTCTTGGAAATGGTTGACCCAGATACTCTAGTCTCCTGGAGCCTAGTGCTGCACAGTCGCACAGTACGTGTAGCATATTCTCCTCTGCCTCTCCACAGATCCTGCAAGTCGGGTCGCTTGCTAGTCCCATGTTGTGGAGCTGTTTGTTGGTGGCATAGTGCCCCGTGAAGACTCCTGTGATTGTTCGGAGCTGTGATCTGCTGTACCTCCATAGTTTTTGGGTCCAGGCCTTATCTATGTCATTAAGAAATAGCTTTGCATGCTTCTGGCCTGTTGTGTTGCGCCAGTGTGTGCTGTGTATTTCCAACGCAGACTTTTTCAATGCTTGGTTGATGACCCTTGGTGAGAGTCCTATGAAGGGTTCCGGTCCGTATAGGGGTGTCTCGGATCCTTTCCTTGCTAGAGTGTCGGCTCTTTCGTTGCCTTCTACTCCTGTCTGTCTAGTATTCCCTGCGCGTATGCGATTATAGCATAGGTCTCTGCTTGGAAGACCGTCGCCAGTTTGCCCATGCTTAGGCTGAGGTTGCAGTTGTCGCTATGTACCCCCACTCCTGTACCGGTGTTCATTTTAGAACCATCCGTGTACCATACCTGGTTTTTCCCTTTGTGGGGTTTTATCCCACCTTTCCATTCCTCCCTGCTCGGAATGTAGATCTTAAACTCCTTTTTGAGATTATGAATGGTATGTTTTTTGTCACATCCCATGTCCATCATCCAGTCAAGTTCCCTGTTTGGTCTTGTGTTTTACTTTTAAGCCTATGAATGGCCCTCCTCGCCTCTAGTTCCACTTCAATGTGTAAAGGGGTAAGATTGAGCAGCGTTTCCATCGCCGCAGTTGGCGTGGTCCTAAATGCTCCTGTAATGGCCATGCAGGCAGTCCGCTGTACTTTGCTTAGGGCCTGTCTGCAAGTTGCCAACTTGGTTCTGGTCCACCATACGATGCTCCCGTATGTGATCAGCGGTTTCACCATCATGGTGTAGATCCATTTGATAACCTGGGGTCTAAGGCCCCATGTTTTCCCATAGGCAGAGCAACACATGCCAAATACTCTCAGAGCCTTGTTTGCTGTCGCTTCGGCATGGCTTTTCCACGTGAGTTTGCTGTCTAGGATTACTCCTAGATATTTTACTTCTGTGGACAACTCTAGTACAGTGTCGTAGAGCTTTATGGTACCCATTGCTGTTAGGTCCCTCCTTCTGGTAAACGGGATGATCACCGTTTTGCTTGGGTTGATGGATAGGTGGTTGAGTTTACACCACCTTTCAACCATGTTTAATCTCTCCTGCATAATCCCTGACACAGTGTTGGGAAATTTTCCGTTTACAAGTATCACGAGATCATCTGCATATCCAACCGTGTACGCTGGTCCTTTGTTCAGTTCTATTAGCAACTCGTCTATCACCAAACACCAGAGTGTTGGCGAGAGTACGCCTCCCTGTGGGCATCCTCTTGACATGCGCCCTTTTGGTCTCACCTAGCAGTGTTGATTCTATAACTCTGCCCTTCAGCATATTGTCCATCCAGTCACAAATGGTAGGGTCTATGCCATGTTTCTCTGCAGCTGTTCGTATCGTTCTAAAAGTAGTGCGATCGAACGCGCCTTCTACATCGAGAAAAGCTGCTAGGCATATCTCTTTGCATTCTAGCGCCTTTTCGGCACGACTTACGACCTGATGTAGCGCCGTTTCCGTCGACTTACCAGGCTGGTATGCGTTTTGCATCCTGTGAAGCGGTTGTTTCTTCAGTGCTCCCTCCCTGACATGCTTGTCTACAAGCTTTTCCAGAGTTTTCAGGAAGAATGATGTCAGGCTTATAGGTCTGTATGACTTAGCGTCCTCGTAGTCTGCTCTTCCTGGCTTGGGAAGAAAGATTACCTTCGCCTGTCTCCACGCCTTTGGTATGTAGCTAAAGGCGATGCATGCTCTGTATAGTCTACCAAGATGCGGTTCTAGTATGTTCCCCGCTCTTTGTAATAGGGCTGGGTACACTCCGTCTGGTCCCGGGGCCTTGTATGGCTTGAAGCTTTCCAGGGCCCACTTTATGCCATTCGGCCCTACTACCTTTTTCGCGGCGTCCCAGTCTGCTTTCGTTGTTTTTGACTTAATGGCGTTTAAGCTTAATGAGTCCGCCGTGTCGTTAGCTGCGAATGAGCCGGGAAAGTGCGTTCTAAACATTATCTCGAGGGTATCACCTCCAGACTCTGTCGATTTGCCATTCTCATCCTTGATGGATGTCAGTGGATTTACCTTTGCAGTGGCCATAGCCTTCGACAGTCTCATGCTGTCTGGAATGCTGCCAATGCTGTCGCAATGGTCCCTCCAGGCCTGCCTTTTGGCCCTGCGTACAGCCTTATTAAATTCTGTCAGCTTTGTAGCATACATCTCAAAGTTTTTGAGAGCCTTAGCACGATTGAAGGCGGCCCTAGTTTCCCTGCGTAGCCTAACTAAGTCAGAGTTCCACCAAGCTTCCTTTCTTGCTTGTACTACCTTTTCGGGGCAATTACTTGTCCAAGCGCTCAAAACAGCTTCGGATATTCGCCCCGCCTCGAATTCTACGTCGATCGCTGAATTCAGCTTACCTTTGGGGTCCCCAAGTTCCACTTTCAGGTCTCTCGTGTAGGAGTTCCAGTCGGTGTGTCTTGGGTTCCTCCTTGCTACCAGTTCCTTTTCCAATCGGGTACTGTACTTGAAGCAAATATACCTATGGTCTGAGAGTGATATCTCATTTGGTACGTGCCATTCGCTTATGCGGTTACTAGCCCTGTTAGTAGCTACTGTTAGGTCAATCACCTCCGCTCGTCTGGCATTGACGAACGTGGGCCTGTTGCCATTATTTATAATTTGTAAAGGTGAGCTTACCAGGAAATCCAGCAGTTTTTCACCTCTCCTATTATTACCGGTGCTCCCCCAGGTGACGTGGTGTGCGTTGGCGTCGCAGCCTATAACCCATGAGCCATCCATCCACCATCCACGAGCCATGAGTATCCATGAGCTGTAGCCTATGATCAGGTCTAGGCCCTCCCGGCTGCAGTGTTCCACGAGTTCCCTCAGGTTCGTTGAGATGGGGTCCTCGGCTTCATAAGGCATGTATGCGGAGGCTAGTATCAGCGCCCCGCCAGGGAGGCGGGCCTCCTCTCTTAGAGGGACCTTGATGGTTGTCAGGTCCCTGTAACAGAAATTGTGCAGGGGAATCGCGTCTAGGCCATTTCTGACATAGATGCACGCCCTTGCGTTTAGGTCATGACGTTGGTAGTATACAATACCCCCAGTCCTGCCCAGGCCTCTAATCTCCCCCTTGTATGATATATAAGGTTCTTGTATTAGAGCTATGTCATATTTTAACATGTTTAGCTCGCGCGCCAGAAGGGCAGTCGCAGCCTTATTATGTTGCAGATTAATCTGTACAAACCTTATTGCAGCCATTTCTTTTTTTTTTTAAATTTCTACTGCCGATTCGGCCCCGCCTCCCCGTCCTCGTCTGAGTCTGGGCAGTTGGGATCCAGTTTGAGGACTGCCAGTCCCGCCAGGTCCCCCGCGCACGTCGATGGTGACGACGCGCGGTCCAGTTCCATAGCTGGATGGTAGTCCCCGTAGTGGTCTGCGCCGTCGCTGGTCCGCTCTTCAGCGAGGAAGGCCTCCTCCTCCGAGTTTAGGACCCCTCCCACGGTGCAGTCCTCCTTCATCTCCCCACTGGGGGGGCGTCAGGTTCTGCCGAGGTCGCTGGGGGTTCCTTGGCCCGCTCCTTGGCCTGGTCCTCCCTCCTCCTATCCGCGTCCTCCAGCAGTTTGAACTGGCTAGGCCCCAGTCCTGAGTGGAGTGTATAGCCAGCCTCCCTGATGGCGTCCGCGGATAATTTGTCCATGAGGACAATCCGGTGCGTCGTGGTTGGCTCCACGTCGACCTTCAGCACCTTCCACCCATCCGTGTGCAGTGCCGGGTTGAAGCGCTGGAGCAGCCTCAAGGTATCCGCGAGGTCGGCGCCCTTGAAGGTCTTCGACTTCCACGCCATCTTGATCGGCTTCGGAAGGTCCTTCGCATCCAGCACCCGCAGCTTGATGCCATTGACCTCCCGGCCGTCGACAGCGCGGAGCCACTTAACCGCGTCGGGTCCCTCGCAACTGACGTGCAGCGCCCCTCCGACCATGTTCCCGACGTTCACGCGGGGCAGTGGATCCGGGGTCTCCATCAGCAGCTTCCATAGAAACTCCTGAATCGGACCCAGGGTTCCCGCCTCCAGCGCTTGGTCAGGGTGGGACGCGTGCACAATTGCCATCTTCGTCCCCATGAGAGCGTCCTTGTAGGATCCCTGGGTTTTGATCTTTTTTGTGTCATTGCCCGGTTCCTTGGCCTCGTCGCTCACCTCCCGTATCCTTTTGACAGGTGCCGTGTTTCCCCCTGTCATTGCAGCCTGTCGCTGCAGGTTCTTCGACCTGCGCTTAGCGCTGCCGCTCAAGCGCCGGTGATGCGGCCCCGGTGCCTGCGTCGCGGGGTCCCTCGCTCCCGTCCCTCCACTGGACGTTCCCTGTGCAGGTTCCGTCCGTGGCGGAGGTGTCGGTGTGCTGGGGCCCCCGCGACCAGGCAGCGGTGCCCCTATCCCAGAGTGCCCTTGGGCGCCACTCCCTCCTTGCGGAACCCCCGTACCGGTTTTCCCCCGTCCCTTGCAGCCCTTGCGGGTCACGGTGGTCCAGGAGTCGAAGCCCGATACGGGTACATCCTGCTTGGAGGCAGCGGCCCCCCTTCCTGCTAATGCCTTAGGCTTAGTCCCTGTAGTCAGGTCCACGGCCATTTCTGACACGCCCTTTACGGTCATGTCACCTTTTTTGTTTTGTGTTTGTTTAGAATCCATACCTTTTTTTAATTGAAGTTTCATCAGCCCGGCTCCTCACCCACCATCGAGCCCTCAACATCGGGGATGCTTTAAAGCACCAAGGCTACCGAGCTGACATAGTACCCCTGAGTGAGTTGTCCGCGAGCTTCCAGCAGTCCACATCTGCCCCCCACAATAGGTGCCAGTGCGTACCTGCCTTCCGCTGCGAACCCCATCACTCCCGAGCACTCACCTGACGGCCGTCTGACCGGACGTCGCAGCCGATTGACCATGATTGGCTAGACCATGGCCGCCCGTTTGAGGAGAAATCCAGACCAAAGTGGCGTGTTGCCTTCAAGGGGTAAATACAACCCGACCCCTCTCAGGCTCAACCACCAGGACTCCTTCATCCCCCCGTACGGGTCACCGCGCACGGCACAAACACGCGGGAGGTCATTAACTATCCACCATCTACCCTGTTGATGATGGACACGCAGAGACATGACCTCTCCATCCCTGCATTAAGACGCCCGGTGGTTTCTGTTACGTCTATTTCTTATGGAACTAGACCAATAACGGGGCGGCAACCACGAGAAGGATAACCACCAGACTGACCTTAAGGATCTATGCGACTGTTGCGCTCTCCCTTAAAGCCCACGCCCCCTCACATCCTTTGAAGGAGTCCGTGAGGTAGGTCAACCTCTATGCTACCATGTGAGTCATGTCGTTCGGTAACCGCGAAAGCACACAGATTGACCCGCCCCAATTACTATGCTTATTATATTAAAAACTTTACTTACTATGCTTATGTTAGTAGGGCAACTCAAGTCCCACTAGTGTGCAGTGTGCATAGCCAGTAGAAATCACACAAGTTTTTATTAAACTTAACCTTTTGAGTGCGTAATTAGAGACACAATAGTAAGACAATGGCGCGTGAACGCCGGCGTTAATGCGGGGATCAACAGCTTAAGTTGATTTTATTCATCGTGATACAATAAAAATTCAAGGACACAGTGACAAGTAAAACAAAAAAAACTTATTATAAAAAAAAATAACCGACTTCACTAAAAAAAAACACTAAAAGGATCAAAATAACTTTAATTTTGGAAGTCGGTGTTTCTCGGTATTGTTTGTTTCTTATTTAACACCGACTTCCGAAATTAAAGTTATTTTGATCCTTTTAGTGTTTTTTTTAGTGAAGTCGGTTATTTTTTTTTTATAAAAAGTTTTTATTTCAAACTTTTTAGTTGCGATACACTTATAAACAGAGTGCCTATTTCTCATGACAATTCCAATTAACCCAAATACTGCTAGGTTACATTGTTTTATTATAAAGTTCCTGTGTCTACCTTCCTCCTTCCGGCTCCATCATCAGATCAGTTCGATAGTACATTATAGCCAAAGAGCATCTCACGACAATTCTAATAAGCCCAAACACGGCTAGGATACATTGATTAATTACGGAGTTCCTGTGCCTACCTTCCGGCTCCATCATCAGATCAGTTCGATAGTACCTTATAGCCAAAGTGCATCTCATGACAATTCTAATAAGTCCAAACACGGCTAGGTTACATTGATTAATTACGGAGTTCCAGTGCCTACCTTCCGGCTCCATCATCATCATCAGATCACTTCGATGATACCATTTTCAACGTAACTATTCAGAATCATTCATTTATTTGTATTGTCATAGTCGCTTAACTATGTATATCTTCATTGTAATATCTATTTGTGTATGAAGTTCCGTTGACCATTTCTGGTCTTCTTCATCAGTTCCACTTCATCAAATGTTACTTTTTGACTGTAAATGCTTAAGTTCTTGATGAAAATACTAAAATTACCATAGGGTTGCCTATAATTTTTGAGGAGTTCCCTCGATTCCTCATGGATTCCTCATGGATTCCATCATCAGAACTAGATTTTGAAAAAAATGGGACCAATCTGGAAGCATATCCTGTATAGGGAAAAAAAAATTTGCAAATCGGTCCATAAACGACGGAGTTCTGAGGTAACAAACATAAAAAAAAAAAAAAAATTATTAAAAAAAAAAATACAACCGAATTGATAACCTCCTCCTTTTTTTTGAAGTTGGTTAAAAAGTAGATATATTAACTTTGTAACGTGCTTTTGCAGTTCAAATGTGTGTGTTAATAGAGGGTTGAAGATGCACCAATATGTAAATGGATAATTCGGGCGCCAGATGCATCCTCAAAAAAATAAGCTCGGATTCACTACAAGTTTGAAAGCATAGGCCTTTTAATCTTCAGGCGGGAGACTATATGGGAAAATAAAAGATTTAAAATATAAGTTAAGCTTTAGCCTTTAATTTTTCCAGCCCGCAGTCCATGACCATGAAAGGTTTGTAAGTGACATTGACTAAGAGTATTAAAAGTGATTTGGTATTGTTGCACCTTGATGCTAAGTTAAAAAAAAATTAATAGTTAATCCTCATCCAGGCAATGTAGATCAGTCCGAAGGGTTCCAACATCGAGGAATAGGAGAAAATGGAGATTAAATATATAAAAAAAAACGCCAAACGGCTGAAACAAACCGATTGAAACCATTAGTTCTCATGAAAGTTTCGAGTTTTAGACACGAGGTCGCGTAGAATTCTTTTATCGAGAACTCACCGTTTTTTCTTTCGTTCGTTGAGTGCGCCTCAAAACATTGAAATAGACAGGTGGGCGAAAATCACTTCAACGAAAAATATGGAGCAATCCGATCAGAATACAGAGGATGGACTTCTCTCTTCCCTTTAGGCCATTACAGGGCACTAAATATCGACGATTATTGTCGATTTATTTAAAAATATATATATAAAAAAAGCTGCTAGCTAAGATATCATCGGGTCAGAAAAGTGAAAAAAAATCATTCTGACAGCTCACTTTTTTAAAAAAATTCGTTACTTGGATACAAGACCTTTTGGGAACGACAACACATTATCGGTTCGGAAATCGCCCAAAATCGAATCATGTGGCGAGACGACTTCGACTCGTTACAACTTACATAGAAAAAAGATATGCTTTTTAAAACTAAAGACTCTTTTATTTTAACAGCTTATGACTTCACTGCATGACATTTTTAATCTTTATTGTACACAAAAACAACATAGTGCCTACATGGTGATACAGACAGTTTATGAATGTAATATATTCAAAGAAATAAAATACACAAAGACAAGTTTTGTTGCAGTTTGTAACTGAAGACAGTAGACCGATGCTCGCTTGTTTCATCTGCTGCACTAAACTGAAGCAATGCTGCCAACTGCAGAGAAAATGTCTGGAAGCTGAAGAGCTGCTCACTCAGATGGTGAATGAGGATTATGAGGTGAGGCATTTGTTAACAGATAGATACCTCCAGGGTTGATTTTTAAGTTGGAGCAGTAAGGGTAGGTGTCTTAACCTTACAGCATCAGGAACATTCTCAGGGGAGTTTCCTTAACTTGAGTAATTGCTAATGTATTCATAGATTTCGAAAAAAATTACAGTTAAGAAAAAAAACAGGCTATTTACTCAAAAACTGTTTCATGCCACTCCCCTGCCTATCTCTAAAATCCACCCTGTATAGATGGGATGCCGGACTAACAGCTTAATTTTTTTCTGAAGTCCAGTTGAGGCTCGATGTGTATTGCATTCTGACTTATCTAATAATTAAATTATCTTTTTGCAGCTTAATCCTCCTACAAGCCAAGACCACTTCGGGTGTTTTAATGGGTTGACTTTATCACCCATGGAGCATGTAAGCATAGAATCTGATGATCAAATGGAATGTGATGCTATCAAAGAAGAATTACCAGCTGTTTGTGAGACACTAGATGATGTAATGGAGCCAGAGGAGGACCATAAAAGTGATGGTATGTTTTTAAGAACTAGAAATTTAATGATCTTTCTATACCAATGTTAAGAGAGGTGAAGTGGTTTGCTTATCTACATGTATAAAAGCAAAATACCACTCACTAATTAATCACGAAATCTCAGAAACTACAGGGTGTTTGGTGCATCGTGTGCCAAATTAAAATGGTCGACGGGAGAGGTCATCTACTATCATTTCAGACCCCTAAAAACTTCTCATGCCCTGTGGATTTTTTTCATCGACTTTTTATTGTTTTATGAAAATAAGACCCAGATTTTTCATTCAAATACAAATTTAATAAAATCTATAAGTCATAGACTCTGAATTTTATTTTATTTAGATGTGTATTGTATTACAGTACTTTTAAATTTAAAACTAGTGACATTAGCTATCTAATTTTTTTTTTAATTTACTTGCAAAGTTTTGGACTTAAATTAAAGCTGTTCATGTTACAGCTATTTACATGGCTATAAAAAAAAGACCAAACGCGACCGGAGACTTCCAACTTCCTCAAAAATTGTCTAGTTTATCCTCTTGCTAGTGATGTGCCACATGCCATAAAAATCTTTTTATAACTTTGTGAATTCGCTAGAATTGTGAATCGAGTCGCATAAGGCCTTGCGCGCACTGCCTTGCGTTTTTCTGACGCATAATCTGTGAAGTATGGAGTCTCATAGAAGTGCGCGCACTGCGGTGAAATAAACGCATGCGGTAGAATCACCGTTGGCCTCTCGCTGCAAATTTGCGGTGAATCTACCGCAAACATTTTTGTATCGCATAGATATCTAGGAAGTGCCGACGGTGAAGACGGTTATTTTATTTTTGTAAAAAGTTTTTATTAACACTTTTTAGCTGCGATATACTTATAAACAGAGTGCCTATTTCTCATGACAATTCCAATTAACCCAAACACTGCTAGGTTACATTGTTTTATTATGAAGTTCCTGTGTCTACCTTCCGCCTCCCGGCTCCGTCATCATCATCAGATCACTTCGATAATACCATTTTCAACGTAACTATTCAGAACCACTCATTTATTTGTATTGTCATAGTCGCTTAACTATCTTCATTGTGATATCTATGTGAGTATGAAGTTCCGTTGACCATTTCTGGTCTTCTTCATCAATTCCACTTCATCAAATGTTACTTTTTGACTGTAAATGCTTATGTTCTCGATGAAAACACCAAAATCACTATAAGGTGGTCTATAATTTTTGAGGAGTACCCTCGATTCCTCATGGATCCCATCATCAGAACTGGATTTTTCCTATAAGGGGAAAAAAAAATGCAAATCGGTCCATAAACGGAGTTCTGAGGTAACAAACATAAAAAAAAAGATGATAAAAAATACAACCGAATTGATAACCTCCTCCTTTTTTTTGAAGTCGGTTAAAACGTGCGTTAGTTTCGCCGCAGTGCGCGGCCCTGTGAATGCGTTTATTCTACCGCACGGTAGAATAAACGCACCGCATTCCACCTTATGGCAGTGCGCGCAAGGCCTAAGACTAATATTAAATATTATGATTTAAAAAATATTTTTGCTTAAATGATACCTGAAAAACCTATTAAAAATGTTATCTCACTCTTATAAGGTAAAATCTGTCTCGTATCTCTCTTCGGGGGTTTTACTAGAAAAAGAAAATAAAAAAATGCGTTTTTAACATTTATTTCATAATTTTTACAATATGACTTTTTATTTAGAATTCGCTAAAATTGTGAATGATTCACTTAAGAGCCCGGCGTAAGCCGCTTGCAACTGCAAGTTGACGCGTATCGCGGAATATAGCTATCTCTGTTTGACAAAAACAAGTGAGCGACTGACGCAGTGCGCAGCTGTGTGTGTATGTGACCGTATTGCAATATTGTTAGTAAAATTAGGTATGTTCATTATTTGCTTTATTTTTGCCGAATACTTTAGGGAATCAAAAATAGGGGGAAATTATGTTTTTAAAAACTTGCGCACATTTGCAAATAGCATTATACTTGTACAAACCTACCGAGCCTTGTGCGAATGCATTATCAGGTACTGTATTTGCGCATGGGGAGGTGCGGCGAAAACCCATATGATTGGAATTGAGCGGGCACAGCGAATGGTGCTTAAAGTGCTTTTATATCTACCGTACCGACATCCCACATCCTCAGTGTACGAAATGACTGGAGTATTATCGGTAAGCAAGATGTTTGCCTACGAAATACTGCGAAGATACCACAAACAAGTTGTCCCTAACCTGCCCAAATTACAAAAACGCGTGGAAACATGCCCTGTCCCACGCACTAGAACCGCATTTGCCAAAAGACACTACACTTTTCTAGCCCCAAAGATTTATAACAAATTGATCAAAATTCAGAAAAATAGCAAAGTAAGCAAATTAAATAACAATATATTTAAGATTATGCTATTCAATTGGTTAAAGTCAATGGACTACACTGATGTAGAAAATCTAATAAAAACATAATCCATTTTGAATAGCACTGGTATACACACATCCTCACTCACAACAGACACCATAAGCATACGTACACACTTACATATACACACCCACGCATATATAAATACACTCACTTGATTATACACACTAATATACACAAACTCACTCACAGAAAAACACACAGACACACCATTACCCACGCATGGCAGCATGTTTGTCTACTTTTAATTAAAAAAAAAAAATGTTTTTCTTTAGTTTAGTTTTAGTTATTACTTTCTCAACACACTGTCTGACGTAAGATTAATGTCACTTTATTGTAGGGAAGACACTAACACCTGCAATACAGTTTCTACTAGCGCAGGTGTTAGGGAATCCTATGATCCTAATCGTGTATATTATGTCAATAAAGAATTATTATTTTTTTTTTTTATATTTTATTTATCTCAGGACCCTGAGGTCCTGGACCTTTGGGAGGCGTACGAGGAGCCGAAGCCAACTCGCAGAGGCCCTTTAGATAATTATAAAGGAACATGATATCAACCGACGATTATCCCTGTACGCGCTATGCTAGTGCACCCAAGGACAACCCCCGGTTATTGAAAAACTGTTGCGACATATGGAGAACAAAGATAATAGGGCTATGGTTTTTGGAGTCTTAAGTGGACTGGTAACATGGAACTATGTCAAGACTATGGCCTATTATTATTATTATTAATCGTTAGTGAATTTACAGACTAGTAATGCGTTTTTTGGAAATTTTATTACCGTGCCGATATCTCAACATATTAGGATAACTAGCACACACTAACAAATCTGAAAATGTTATGGAGCCGAGTGCTTTTTTTATAAGTGGGAAATCAGTCAATGAGTTCAGTCAATGAATCAGGCCATCGGCGGCAAGGCAACGAACTCTCGCGCCGGTCCCTAGTACAGGTCATGGTTTGGAGCGAGGAGGAATGGCGGTACGAGTAAGTCCCCTCTTTGAGGCGTGGTTGGAAAGACCTCATGGCGTCCTCACCTTCCGCATGACGCAGGTTCTCACCGAACACGATAAGTTCGGGAAGTTCCTGCACCGGATTCGTGCGGGAGCGACGCCCGGATGTCGCCACTGTTTGGACCGCCCGGAGGACACGGTGGAGCACACGGTGGAGGTGTGCCCCGCTTGTGCAGAGCAACGACGTGTCCTCGTGGGAGCAACTGGCGGCGGCGATCTCTCGCGTCGGGCCTTGGTACAGGCCATGGTCCGGAGCGAGGAGGAGTGGCAGGCAGTTGCCTCCTTCTGCGAAGCAGTAATGCTATCAAAGGAGGCGGCCGATAGCGTGAGGCAACTGCAATGGTCCTCACGCCCCAACCGCCGCGCCGCCGGGATTCTGATCCCGATTTCCGGCCACCGTAGGCGCGGGCTTGCGGACGGCGAGCAATGGGTAGCCCGCCGTCCGACCGTCCAGTAACCGTCCGGACCGAGCCCAAGTCGTCGACGGCGCGTATTGTTCCACGCGCGCCTCAGGGAGATGTCAGCAAATCGTAGGGGCCTAGCAGGGTCGAAGCCTGCTGGGGCCATGGGTAGTGTGAAAACGAAACCCGGGCCCTGGGGCGAAGGCAACGAAGGAACAGGGGTGGGTTTTAATCAGTAAAAGTCTGACACTATATTCCGCTCCACCCAAGAGCGAGATTTGTCATTAGATGATTTACCCACCTAAAAAAAAAATAAGTCTGGCACTCGGGGACTGCCGCAGTAAAGCTATTGCATAGCATTTTGTATCAACTTATGCAATTATAATTATTTATTTATTTTATTTATGCAGTATTTCTTTTTCTTTGATATTAATTCAAGTTACACTTTTTGAGTGTGGTGATCGATAAGAAAACAAATTTTTTTCTTTCTTGTTTACTTCATAAATTGCTACAAGTATGTTCAGTTGTTATCATAGAACATTACTATAATCTATTACAATACAAAAAGACTATTTTGTTTGACCGAGATTTGAACTCGAGGCACGATGATAACATAGGTAGAACGCTGTACCAATGCGCCACACAGGTCGTTAACGACTTTTCTAAAATAGGTGTTCGGTCTCTGTCGGCCTTCAAGCCACACCTCCGTGCCCGTCGGAGTGGGGAGCGTGAGGTTTTTTTCGTTACGGAATTTCTGGATGCGGTCCCCGCGCTCAAGGCCCTCGATAGAAGCTATGCAATAGCTTAAAAACCTTCCGCATGACGCAGGTTCTCACCGAACACAGTAAGTTCGGGAAGTTCCTACACCGGATTCGTGCAGAAGCGACGCCTGGGTGTCGCCACTGTGTGGACCGCCCGGAAGACACGGTAGAGCACACGGTGGAGGTGTGCTAGAGCACACGGTGGAGGTGTGCCCCGCTTGGGCAGAGTAACGCCGTGTCCTCGTAGGGGCGATGCGGCGTAAAATTTACAACGCGACCGAAGTAATGACATCACGTACACACTGATACTGACGCACACACACACACTCTCGCTTGCCGCGATAGCACTACTAACTCTTGGAAATTTGGGTTAAATTTGGATGTGTTCCGTAATACCAAAAAAGATGAATGAAAACTTAATGTTTTTTCATTTTTTTTTTTCTATAATTTGTAACTTGATAATATAAGCTATGTTCCTACGGAAAGAATATTAGAAATATTGTTGATTATAATACAGAAAAAACAAAATGAAAACATGCCATTTACGCTACAAAAATATGCGAAATGAAATTCGCTTAAATTTCGTTTTAGGTAAGTATTTAAAAAAAAAAAGATGCAGGAACCTAGATAAATATTGTCTTAATCCGAATATCATCATAATATGGTGGAAATATGCTCCATCTGCAAATGATTTTGGTATTACGTTTGTATGGGTAATTCAGCTATCGCCGTCGCCTTAAGACTAACTTGCAAACAACGCATTGAAACGGCTTTCAATACAATTAAGGAGGAAATACGACTTCGTACAACAACTGTCGAAATACGAATCAGATGTTGGGCCTACATTTACAACAGGGCCAACAATTTGGGCAGGATTTGTGAAAATTATGAAATAAATGTACATTTTTAATGTAAATTATTTTTTTTTTTCTGGTAAAACCCACGAAAAGAGAGATACGAGACCGATTTTACCTTATAAGAGTGAGATAACATTTTTAATAGGTTTTTCAGGTATCATTTAAGCAAAAATATTTTTTAATTCATAATTTTGAGTATTAGTCTTATGCGACTCGATTCACAATTCTAGCGAATTCACAAAGTTATAAAAAGATGTTTATGGCATGTGGCACATCACTAGCAAGAGGATAAACTAGAGAACTTTTGAGGAAGTTGGAAGAGTCCGGTCGCTTTTGGTCTTTTTTTTATAGCCATGTAAATAGCTGTAACAAGAACAGCTTTAGTTTAAGTCCAAAACTTTGCAAGTAAATTTAAAAAAAACCTAGATAGCTAATGTCACTAATTTTAAATTTAAAAGTACTCTAATACAATACACATCTTAATAAAATTCAAATTTAGAGTCTACGACTTATATATATTTTTTTTTATATTTGTATTTGAATGAAAAATTTGGGTCTTATTTTCATAAAACAATAAAAAGTCGATGAAAAAAAATCCACAGGGCATGAATTGTTTTTAGGGGTCTGAAATTATAGCAGATGACCCCTCTCGTCGACCATTTCAATTTGGCACACGATGCACCAAACACCCTGTATAACATCTACAAAGTTAGAATTTGGCAGGTAGGTTCCATTTAGGGTGTAGACATCCGCTAAGAACGGATTTTACGTAACTCCACCCCTAAGGGGCTAAAACAGGGGTTGGAAGTTTGTCTGGCGAAACCAACTCACGCGGGCGAAGCCGCTGGCAGAAGCTAGTATGTTTATAAAAGGTAATGAACTCCGGATCATTTAGTGATAGCAGTAGTTGAATTGTTGCAGAGATAGTCAGTGAGGTAGGCCACAGGGGCGAAGCTGTGGGGACAAGCTAGTATATAGTATCTGAAAATTTATGTAAAGTTACTAAAGTTTTGCAAACAAGCAATGGAGCGCAGTGTGCTATGAAACACTATACTGCTCTCCAAAACCAGGATAGCTGAAACCAGGATGGCTCAAAAGGCTGTCCAATTTTTAATGGGACAGAGCAAGACATGTCTGCAGCATGTCCGACAAACTGTGGGCCAAAATGGCTTAAAATTGGTGCTCTGAGAACTGTCTCTGTGTCCAGTTGGTCCTGCTATCTCCTTGGTCTGCCGTGACTCCATCTCACTTGACATGGAGTCATGGCAGACCACAAAGACACAAATCTCTCTTCACGCAACAATACGCCGCCCTTGCGCCGCGCGAACTGCCTGCTGGCTTCGTGACCGGGTCAGCGTTGCTGCACTACTCGCCGCCCCGCTGCCCGCTGACTTCGTTTTCATTGCATTAAGCCTTCATTTTGAAAGAAAATAAACGTTAAAGAACACGTAAGCGCAGCCGTGCATGGAGACGTGCAGCAGCTGACTGGTGTGGTGTAGGGGGGCAACCTGCCGCCGTCGGCAAGCTTACTCCCCGCTGCCCCCGCACCCCCCCGTGGTCTCAACAGTAATCCTTGCAGAGCTGCTTCATCAGTCTGTGTGACACAGCTGGATATTTCAGGAGCTACTGCCATACACTTGACATTTTATTGTAAATTTATATTTACTAGTCACTTTCCTAATTGCTTACTTGCAGAGCTAGAACTGGAAAATGTATACAATAGCTATTCAGACGCAGAAGATATACCGGCACAACAGTCTGAGTCTGATTCTGATGATGATGTGCCTTTAATGGAGATCAAGACGGAAGTGGGAGAAGATCAAGAAGTATCGAGGAAGAAGCGAAGAGCCAGTGACACGATGCGTGAGTATTATTTAGTGAATCATTGTGTGAGCGAACAGGCCGACTGGTTTAACGACATGAACTTAACAAACACAACTTCAGGCGTCCTGTCTGTACACTCTTGAGTAGCACATACACTGCCACACCTCGAGTAGTTGCTCTCGCTGGAGAGCACACTCCTACTGCCCGATGTCTCGCAGCACGTCTGCTTAAAGTAATGAAGACAGATTGCAGATACAACAGAACAGTTCTGTGTGTGGGGTATCATAACCCTTGCTTTTGGCTCTGTCGCAGTCGGGTAATTACAGCTTATTTTGTTAAATCCTTTGATCACACATGATCAATAATATGCGAAAACCTGCAAAAACAACTCTTCGACTGTAATGATAATTAATCGATTTCCTTTCATATAATTGTGTTTTGAATTTAGCGCTTACTAGATTATAATCACAGGGGCGGCCGTGGCAAAGAAACAAAAACTGCACATACAAGGAAAAAAACTAGAAGACGTAATTACAGAAAATCAAACGAAGAATGAAAAGTCTGTCAAAATAGTCACACAGAACACTCAAAATTGTACGTCCAAATTTATTCCGAAATTCCAAGAACCTTTAACTAATACAACACCTCGAGTTAGTATTAGTGTTATTGATACTACTTTAGACACAAATTGTTGTAATAATATTAAATTAACGAAACACACTCGTATACCCACTGGTGAAATACCTTACAAATGTGATATATGCCAGCTTAGTTTTAATAATAAGAGTAATTTAATACGACATATTCGTAGACACACTGGTGAAAAACCTTTCAAATGTGATATCTGTCAGAGCTGTTTTAGTCGAAAGGTTGTTTTAACACAACATGTTCGTACGCACACTGACGACAAACCTTACAAATGTAAAGAATGTCAGCTTTGTTTTAATAAGAAGCATAGTTTAACAAGGCACATTCGTACGCACACTGGTGAAAAATCTTACAAATGTAAAAAATGTCAGCGCTGTTTTAGTCAGAAGAGTAATTTATCAAAACACATTCGTAAGCACACTGACGACAAACCTTACAAGTGTGAAGAGTGTCAGCTTTGTTTTAGTGACAAGAATAATTTAATTAATCATATTCGTACGCACACTGGCGAGAAACCTTACAAGTGTGAAGAGTGTCAACGCTGTTTTAGTCAGAAGAATAATTTATTGCAACACGTTCGTACGCACACTGGCGAGAAACCTTACAAGTGTGAAGAATGTCAGCTTTGTTTTATTCGGAAGGATGATTTAACAAGCCACATTCGTACGCACACTGGCGACAAACCTTACAAGTGTGAAGAGTGTCAGCTTTGTTTTAGTGACAAGAATAGTTTAATTAATCACATTCCTACGCACACTGGTGAGAAACCTTACAATTGTAAAAAATGTCAGCGGTGTTTTAGTCAGAGGAGTAGTTTATCAAGACACATTCGTACGCACACTGGCGACAAACCTTACAAATGTGAAGAGTGTCAGCGCGGTTTTAGTCAGAAGAATCATTTATTGCAACACGTTCGTACGCACACTGGCGAGAAACCTTACAAGTGTGAAGAATGTCAGCTTTGTTTTATTCGGAAGGATTTTTTAACAAGGCACATTCGTACGCACACTGGCGAGAAACCTTTCAAGTGTGAAGTGTGTCAGTTTTGTTTTAGTGCCAAGAATAGTTTAATTAATCATATTCGTACGCACACTGGCGAGAAACCTTACAAATGTGATGAATGTCAGCGCTGTTTTAGTCAGAAGAGTAATTTATCAAAACACATTCGTACGCACACTGGCGACAAACCTTACAAGTGTGAAGAGTGTCAGCTTTGTTTTAGTCAGAAGAATAGTTTAATTAATCACATTCCTACGCACACTGGTGAGAAACCTTACAAGTGTGAAGAATGTCAGCTTTGTTTTATTCGGAAGGATATTTTATCAAGACACATTCGTACGCACACTGGCGACAAACCTTACAAGTGTGAAGAGTGTCAGCGCTGTTTTAGTCAGAAGAATCATTTATTGCAACACGTTCGTACACACACTGGCGAGAAACCTTACAAGTGTGAAGAATGTCAGCTTTGTTTTATTCGGAAGGATATTTTATCAAGACACATTCGTACGCACACTGGCGACAAACCTTACAAGTGTGAAGAGTGTCAGCTTTGTTTTAGTCAGAAGAATAGTTTAATTAATCACATTCCTACGCACACTGGTGAGAAACCTTACAAGTGTGAAGAATGTCAGCTTTGTTTTATTCGGAAGGATATTTTATCAAGACACATTCGTACGCACACTGGCGACAAACCTTACAAGTGTGAAGAGTGTCAGCGCTGTTTTATTCGGAAGAATCATTTATTGCAACACGTTCGTACACACACTGGCGAGAAACCTTACAAGTGTGAAGAATGTCAGCTTTGTTTTATTCGGAAGGATATTTTAACAAGGCACATTCGTACACACACTGGCGAGAAACCTTTCAAATGTAAAAAATGTCGGCATAGTTTTAGTCAGAAACAACATTTAACAAGACACATTCGTACGCACAGTAAATATGTACGCCACTGACAGAAGACCCAACAAAAAATAAATACAAAATAAGTTTTAATTAGTTTTAACGAAGGTATAATTACAGTATTAACTTTTAACAAAGTGGGATTCCTATTGAGACCGATATTAAATACAGAATGATCATGTTATATGTATTTTAATTCTAAAACATATCCACTAGGTACGTCACGGTGCGTCGCAATATGCTAATCAACTGTTGTTTTATTATTAAATAGTCTAATAATATAATGATACGCACAATGAACTGTCAAGGACTGACGTTTATTTGAAAGGTTGTACATAGAAGAGTTTAGATGTCGCTAATTATCACATTTTGTTATACATTTCAACATCCCCACTTAACAAAATAAAAGATGGATCCTACATAATTAACAATATATCCATTACACATTACTTTTATCAAATAAACCGAACATTTCTAAGAAATTATAATGTTTCATTTTACATAAACCCTTAGTAAGTAGATCTGCGGGCATCTCTGAAGTCGACAAGTATTTAATTTTTACAATTTCATTCTCTCTACAAAAATGGTACCGCACATCTATATGTTTGGACCTTTTGTGGTGAACAGAATTGGCTGAGAGCTTGTGGGCTGACTGATAATCATTAAATATTGGTATAGTATAAGTTACATTAGTTAATTCGAATAATAAATTTCGCAAATATACAGCCTCTTTACAACATTCTGAAATGCCCATATATTCAGCCTCCGTGCTGGACAGTGCTACAGTAACTTGTTTCTTAGTTTCCCAAGAGATTTGACAGCCTAAAGAAATATCCTGTATAAGATCTCCTATCAATTTACATTACTGGCCCAATCTGCATCTACAAAAGCTTCTAACTGATTATTACCACTAGCTGAAAACTTTAAACACATAGATTTAGTTTTCTTTAAGTATTTTAGAATCCTCTTTGCATAGGCCCAATGTTCTATAGTATAACAATTGTTGAATTGGCTTAGGAAATTTACAGAAAATACAATATCAGGACTTGTAAGCACAGCTATATAGGGTGACTGGTAATTAGTGTACGATACCTAGACACGTGATTGTGCTCATGATAACAAACAATTTTTACTATGGGAACAAACCTGAAATCGTGAAAAAAAATCAGCTGTTCAGTACATTTATGTGTGTGCGTACGCGCAGCGGAATGTTGTTGAATTTAAAGATTTTAATTATGCAGATATTTAGTGTATGACGTCGTATAATTGTGTATAGTAAAAAAAAATTTGTGCACGCAACCATTGTGGAGAAATTCACCAAAAACTGATTCCGCTGGGCGAACGTTGTCCTGGCGGAACTTTTTTTAATCCATAGACTTTAGAAGAAAAGAGATGTGTCCAAAAATTAGTGTGTATTTGTGTGTAATTGTGTATGTATGAATAAAACTAGTGCATGCATAAACTTCGGAGAAATTCAAGTTTCCGCTACGCGAACGTTTGGCCATTAGCTAGTTTTCATATAAAGCGCTTACATAGAGAGCTGTAGATTTTTACATTCGTTGTTTTGAATTTGTTTATATTTGTTTAAAAAACAGATTTAGAAAAAATCGTAGGGCTTAAAAGATAAAAATATAAACGTAAAATACGCTTATTAGGTCTTAGTTCTTATAGTATGCACTTTGGGGTCTAGATTTTCACGTTTATACAAACCTTGTAAGTGTCTGCAACATGTTGCCAAGTATCAATGATGTTCCGTTAGTAACTAAAGAGTTATAGGACAAATTTACCATGAACAGATCACTGTTTACAAAGCAGTCAAATATCACGACGTTCTGAAGGAATTGCATGGTAATATGTATGTCAATAATTAGTGTATTCATTCAACTATTCTTATGCAAAATTTCATGTCATTAAATTCAGTAATTAAAGAAAAACAATTATAATACTGACGAAGCATCGAAAACCTACATAACCCGACCAAGTTCGGATGGCTACAAAAAAGCGGCCGTGCAATATATTTAGGTAACATCCCAAAATTTACAGTATAATACCGGTATTGAATTGGTATAGGTGATAACACAATTGTTGTTTCGATATAATTTATAGGTCATTTATTTTTGTACACCTACTTTTTTAAATGTATTTGACTATGACAGAAAGTAGGTACTATTTACGTAGGTACTTTATTTAAGTTTGCGCTTGAGACTTGAGATATAATCTAAATATATTATTTAAGACAAATAAAATTCATACAGCTAATTTCTATTGAAGATTTCACGGATCAGGATTCTAACTATAGACCCCTTAGGGAAATTAAATATTTACCACATGTAAGTATGTACTACTGTTTAGGTAAATATTTATCATATTGTAGCTTATTACACTATTTAACCAATAGACTAGGCATGCACGAGCGTTCCCCTTTGCAACTTTAGTGGATCAAACAATCTAATAACTTAAAAAAAACTACTTCTTGAATCGATTTTTTTTTCTTATGTATGTGAGCGTGTTCCCCCGCACCCCACCAAAATATGCAGAATTATTTTGTTCGAAGTTCGGTACGCTTAATCCTTTAGTTAAATAGTCTAAGTATTGTAGTTATGAATTGATCAAAAATATTCTTGTGTGAAAAAATAGACAACGCGCTGCGCGCAACGAGCGATAGGCGGCTTCCCGCTTGAAACGGTACTGTCATCCTTGAAGAAAAGAGAGGGCAATATGTTGGCAGGTTAATATGATGTGATTTTAATTTTTATTGAAGCTCGAAATATTATACTTACCCTAAGTTTCGTCATCCACGCGAACGAAGTGGCGGGCAAAAGCTAGTTCATAATCTATTTTAGTTAAAACACATTTAAGTCTATTGCTGTCATTGCAAGCGTTTGGTAACGTTATTATAATTACATAATTAAGTATTATATGTAATTAAAAATATTTTTGTACGCGGATATTTAAATAGAGAAGTACTTGTTAATTGAAGATTTGTTTTTATCGTAGATTTTTTTTTTTTTTTTTTTAAGGTGGGAAATCATCAAAATGACTTCTCGCGCTCTGGGTGGAGTGGGAGGGCGTGTCAGACTTTTACTGACTAAAACCACACCTGTATCCTTCAATTAACCTTTGCGTACTAGGACTACGGGTTTCCCTTTCAGAAATTCTCCGCGGTCCTAGCTACCGGGCATTGGCCCTGCTGGGCCCTTACAGTTTGCTGACATCTCTTTGAGGAGCGCGAGGATCACTACGCGCTGTTGACGACTGGGCTCGGTCCGGTTAATTACCGAACAGCCGGACGGCGAGCTACCCAGTGCTCGACGTCCGCAAGCCCGTGTCTACAGTGGCTGGTAGTCGGGGTCGGAATTACGGCGGCTAGGGCGTGAGGGCCTTCGTTCCCTCACGCGTGCAGCCTCCTCCTTCGCTAGCATTACTGCTTCGCAGAAGGAGGCGACCGCCTGCCATTCCTCCTCGCTTCGGACCATAGCCTGAACCAGGGCCCAACGCGAAAGGTCGCTGCCGCCAATTGCCTCCACGAGGGCACGGCGGTGCTCCGCCCAAGCGGGGCACACCTCCACCGTATGCTCCACCGTGTCCTCTGGGTGGTCCGCACAGTGATGACACTCGGGCGTTGCTTCCGCCTGAATCCGATGCAGGAACCTCCCGAACTTGCCATGTCCGGTGAGGACCTGCGTCATGCGGTAGGTGAGGACGCCATGTTGTCGCTCCAGCCACTCCTCAAAGAGGGGAGTTACCGCCATGTTTTATCGTAGATAGTGGCGTTATTATTAAAAAAAAAATATTTTTCATTCAAGAAATGCAATTGTTTTATTTTTTCCTAACGCTTGTGTACGCAACTGTACCATATTAATAAATACTATATTGGAAGGTTAAGAACGTTTCTTAGATATATGGCACGGCCGCTTTTTGGTAGCCATCCGAACTTGGTCGGGTTATGTAGGTTTTCGATGCTTCGTCAGTATTATAATTGTTTTTCTTTAATTACTGAATTTAATGACATGAAATTTTGCATAAGAATAGTTGAATGAATACACTAATTATTGACATACATATTACCATGCAATTCCTTCAGAACGTCGTGATATTTGACTGCTTTGTAAACAGTGATCTGTTCATGGTAAATTTGTCCTATAACTCTTTAGTTACTAACGGAACATCATTGATACTTGGCAACATGTTGCAGACACTTACAAGGTTTGTATAAACGTGAAAATCTAGACCCCAAAGTGCATACTTTAAGAACTAAGACCTAATAAGCGTATTTTACGTTTATATTTTTATCTTTTAAGCCCTACGATTTTTTCTAAATCTGTTTTTTAAACAAATATAAACAAATTCAAAACAACGTATGTAAAAATCTACAGTTCTCTATGTAAGCGCTTTATATGAAAACTAGCTAATGGCCAAACGTTCGCGTAGCGGAAACTTGAATTTCTCCGAAGTTTATGCATGCACTAGTTTTATTCATACATACACAATTACACACAAATACACACTAATTTTTGGACACATCTCTTTTCTTCTAAAGTCTATGGATTAAAAAAAGTTCCGCCAGGACAACGTTCGCCCAGCGGAATCAGTTTTTGGTGAATTTCTCCACAATGGTTGCGTGCACAAATTTTTTTTTACCATACACTATTATACGACGTCATACACTAAATATCTGCATAATTAAAATCTTTAAATTCAACAACATTCCGCTGCGCGTACGCACACCATTTATGTTTGCCTAATGTACTGAACAGCTGATATTTTTTTCGCGATTTCGGCTTTGCTCCCATAATAAAAATTGTTTGTTATCATGAGCACAATCACGTGTTTAAGTATCGTACACTAATTGCCAGTCACCCTATATACATAAGCGAACCAATCAGTTTCTGATAAGGTAAATTTTTGTCACAATTCTCACTTTTAGTTAAATTCAGTTTAGGTTCAATTGGTGTATCTGCAAACTTACAATCAGAAATATTAAACTTTAACAGTAATTCATCAATATATTTCTCTTGATTTAAAGTTATAGTACCATTCTCTTTATCCATTGCTACATTCATACCTAAACAATTTTTAATACATCCCAAGTCTTTAATTTTAAATTTGTATGACAAACTTTCTTTTAACAAATCTGTTTCTTTTTGATTATTTGAAAATACAAAGAAATCATCGACATATAATGCAATAATGATCTTTACATTTTTATCCATTTTTGTGAACAAACATGGTTCTAATTTACATTTTTTATAACCTAAGGATTGCAACAAATCATCAACTCTCTTATACCATGCCCTTGATGATTGTTTTAGGCCATAAATAGCACGTTTTAAACGCAAAACCTTGTTCACATTATCATCACTAACCTGAAAACCTGGTGGCTTCATCATATACACATTTTCATTTAAGGAACCATTTAAAAATGCAGTATCTACATCCAAGTGACAAATATCTAAATGAAGCTGAACTGCTAAAGCGAATAACAATCTCAAACTAGAATGCCTAACTACAGGTGAAAAACTTTCATCAAAATCAATGCCTGGCTTTTGGGTGAAGCCCTTAGCAACTAGCCTGGCTCTATACCTGACATTATTATCATTATCAATTTTTCGCTTAAAGACCCATCTACATGGTACAACAGTGCCACTGTGAGGAACGTCCACTAACTCCCAAGCATCATTGTCTTCAAATGATTTAAATTCACTTTGGATAGCTAATTTCCACTGTTCACTTTCTGGTCCCCTCAACGCTTCATCTAGGGATATTTCACTTGCACTTGTTTCACTGCTTTGACCTACACACACAACACCAAAACCGTAACGATCAGTCTGCTTGCGTAGACGCTTAGCAGGCTTCTCCACAGGCAACTCGGGAGAGAGCCCTGGCTGAGACGAAAGCTGTGGCCTGGCTGGCACAGGCTCCGCAGGTTCAGCCGCTAGTAAGTCCTCGGAGTCCTCAAAGCCCTCTTCATCATTGCTGTAAGTTTCTCTTTTGGGGCTCAGTACCTCTTCCTGCTCCTGATCTTTCTGTTTTTGTGCGCTTCATGTTCCCCACTTCTTGGGTACATTCTTCTCTTTCTCCTTTCATAGGAAAGATATCATTAGTGCCCTCACTAATATCAATGTGTATCACTTCTTGCTTCTGGTCAATCCCCTCCTCAATCACAACAATATCCCTTGCTATTATTACTTTGTTATTTTTGGGATTGTAAACTCGGTAACCTTTCACATTGTTTGAGTAACCAACAAGAATACACTCATTTGATTTTCTGTCCAATTTTAATCGTTTTTCTTTTGGTATGTGTACCATAGCCTTACTTCCAAAGATACGTAGATTACTGACATCTGGCTTAGCCCAGGTCCATATCTCTATAGGCGTCTTGTTGTCCAATCCTGATGCGATTGACCTGTTACGCAGATAAACTGCAGTGTTTACTGCTTCTGCCCAAAAAGGTTTTGCTAATCCTGCATCGAATAACAAACATCACGCTTTTTCTACAACTGTACCTACGGTTGTACCTTTCGCAGAGACCATTCTGTTCCGGTGTATATGGGCAAGTTTTTTGATGTACAATAATTCCGGCCAATTGCAAGAAATTTTCAAATTCCTTACTGCAGAATTCTGTACCTTTGTCTGTCCTCAACACTTTCAGCTTTCTGCCTGTCTGATCTGACTGAACTAACGTCTTGAATGCTTTAAAAATTGAAAATACTTCATCTTTGGTCTTTAATTCATTAACGCTCAGGCGGTAGCCGGCGTCCGCAAGCCATTGTCTTACTATTGTGTCTCTAATTACGCACGTCAAAAGGTTAAGAAATATACGAATGCCATCCGACTAAGGTCATCGACGAACAACAAAAAATATTTCATTCCTCCAATAGACCTGGCTTCCATAGGTCCACAGACATCTGCGTGCACCACCTCGAGAAGTTCCTCGCCTCTGTTGCCAACATGACTGAAAGGCAGCCTGGATTGCTTTCCCTCACAACACACAATGCAGCTAGTCTTACTGACCTGAGCCTTGTCCGAATATGACATACCTTTTACAGCACCATCCCTCATCACATTAAGGTCTTTGCTGTTCAGATGGTCAAATCTTCTATGCCATACACTTCCGGACACTGAAGTCAACAAACAATCTATTTGCTTGATTCTCAATTTGTATACACCTCCAACCACATCTGCGATTGCTACAAGTTCATTATTTTGGTTATAAATATAACAGTGCTTCTCATCAAATGCCACATTGTTTCCTTTGCTCACTAACTGGCTGATTGATAGTAAGTTCGTAGCCAAGTTTGGCACATATAACACTCCCATAACTGTATTCTCGTGCTCGGTTTCTCCAACAAGAGTAGTTATTTGGACATCTCCACTGCCTCCAACAGGAATTTTCGTCTTATCGGCGATAATAATGTCTCACACTTGGTGTTTTTTTTTTTAATTTTTTTTCCTTTTTAGCAACTGAGCCGATGTCGACTATTCTGCCAGTGTCATGTGGTGACGACAGCGCCGTAAGGTGAGCCGTCGAACTTTGCACTTTGTGGTAGATCTAACTTGTTACCTGAATGCTCAACCGCCATTATCATCGGCTCAAATTTTTCAGGCAATCCTGCTAACAACAAGGACCCGACCCATTCCGACCCGGCCGAAATTATCTTGAATTGTTCAATCGCTGGCTGGTTTCTAACAATGAAGTGACATATTGAGCCATAGAATCACAATTTTCACGCCTAATAGAAATGAGGTTACGAAGTAATCCGATGCGCCGCGTGTATCCATTATCATCAAATAGTTTTTTCAGCTTCTGCCATAGCCCCATTGCAGTTGATTCACTTTTTATATGCACGAATAAACTGGGATCTATAGTTAAAACTATTTTTGCTTTCGCTTTCGCGTCGTTCGGATCACCGCCGGTCGTGATGCATTGTTGCATGCCTTCCAATACGAGATAGTTCTCCACAGCAAACGCCCAATCCTCGTAATTTTCTCTTCCCTTTAGCTTTGCGATACTAGCAATAAGGTTTGTCGACATTTTTGCACTATATTTTCACCAATAAACTTAAAACTCGCGTGATTAGCCCATAACCTATAATGATACGCACAATGAACTGTCAAGGACTGACGTTTATTTGAAAGGTTGTACATAGAAGAGTTTAGATGTCGCTACTTAACACATTTTGTTATACATTTCAACAAATAATTCCTAAAGTGTCTATATGTGGTGTAATTAAACAGCTGATCATCGGTTAAAAATATTTAAATATCCTCAAGTACTTTCAATATTATTCATCTCCGTTGACAGTTCGATTGTTTTGATCCCAGAGTTTATTTGATCTTAAACAATGCCGGCAAAGTGTGGTGGATGCGGCAAGTTTGTGTCGGCAAGCGAATCCACAAAGTGCACGAAATGTGCCAGTGTATATCACCGTACGTGTGTCGGCCTCCCTTCGAAAGGTCCCGCAGCCACCATAGGGCAGTGTCTCGAATGCAGGAAAAATGTCCACCGGGACAATAAGGCCGAGACACTTGTGCGGGGTTTGGTAGCTGAGCTGCAGAGTGTGGAGTCGGCGGATGTGGATTTGTCAACGCCGCCACCGATGCCAACGTCGACACCTGGGACCCCTGCGGGTTCAATTCAACTTGGTCATCCGGCGTCGCCTCCGTCAGCGGCGGCGTCGCTTCACGAGTTCCCACAGGATGTGAGCTCTGCACTGAAATTGGTGGTGGAGGAGCTACGCACCTTGAGATTCGAGGTCTTGGAGCTGCGGAGAGATGTGACTGACTTGAAGGCGTCAATTGATTTGTGCCAAACGTAAAACGCCGTACAACCGAATTGAGAACCTCCTCTTTTTTGAAGTCGGTTAATTATAACGTTAGGTTACACCTGTATCATATGCGTGGTCTCATGTATCAAACAGAGGCCCTTGCACTCTGATAAAAACCTTATACAAAAATATACCAATATAGACTATTGTAGGAATACCTACCTATCGTTGATTTTGTTTTTGAAAATCATAATATAATAGCAGATTGATACCTACATAGAAAACCAACCCGGTTCCATCCTTCGTTATTAAGCATAAAAGCAATAAATACAACATTATACTCACTTCAGTTTTAAATATTTTGTCTTTACGTTTCGTCGTCGGCGAGCGGTACATTGTATCTCGACGCTCGACCACTAAGCAAACATCAATGTGTGCGTAAACGGGCCGCGCGCGTCTGTCGCTGTGTGAGTAGCGCTTCAATACCTAATTTTCTCTAGAGCTCGCGGCGTATGACCCTTAAAGGAATACACAAATATCACAATAAATATAAAAATTACGGTAATTTATCCGATTACCACTCTTTTTCACTATTGCGTAACCGGGTTAAGCAATTGGAGGCGGTTTGTTTTGATGTTTATATGGAAAAAATTGAAACCTCAATCACCAAAAACCCTAAGTATTTCTGGTCTTACATCAAAAGCAAAAGAAGTGTTAACTTATTACCTAACGTACTACATTACATGGACCAGCCTGCAGACACCGGCGAGGGTATCACTGAGCTGTTTTCTTCTTACTTTCAATCCACTTTCCAAGAACCTGACTCCAACTCTGAATCTGATGATTTAGACTCCGAGGATACTCATTCTTCTAGCTCAGTGAACCTGAGTACCGTTAGCGTATGTCCTGATGTTGTACTTAAACTTCTTAAAGGCCTGGACACCCCACCAAATCTGGTGGGCCTGATTTGACACCACCTATTTTCATAATTAATTATGCAAAGAGCCTTGTGGCGCCAATCTGTTTATTATTTGAACGGTCTCCAAGAGAGGGTATCGTCCCCAAGATATGGAAATCAACATTCATCACACCTGTCTTTAAAAAAGGGGATAAATCTAAGATAGAGAACTACCGGCCCATATCTAAACTTTGTCTTTTCTCTAAGGTTCTAGAACGCTTAGTACTGTCGCAACTCTCTATGCGACAGTACCAGGATCTTCAATACAGGGCTATAGCAATGAAACACTTATTTCATTGCATACTTATATTGCTTCACGATAATGACTTCACTCTACAATGGTCGCGTCCGAACTCCTAAAACTAGACATTATTTTGTTCTATTCAATTTTCAAACCTATTCTAGAACAACAAAATCCTTAGAAATATATTTTACATGCCAGTTCGCTAACTTACCTCATGCGATCTCCTTTCGATATCACATGAGCTACGCCCCAATGAATAGAAATGTGGAGGCAACAAACATTTATATTCTAAAGAAAACTTTCGAAGGATTGAGCATGACCTACCTATTACCTAACACAGATGTCCCTACCTTTGTGCGGATGAAAACTTATATAATGGCGTACGTCTTTATAAAGCGAGCTTAAGTCAGAGCCAACGGTAAATAATTATCATAAAATTCTTACATGATTACTGTGTGTCAATCCACACTCATTAATCAACGTTGGTTTGGTTTGACTTAAGCCCCGCTGCAGCAAAACCGCACTAAAAGCCACAGCGCACCGCCCTTGCTAACCTAGGATGCCAAAGTGACAACCTCCCAGACCGGGATTACACTCTAAGACTCAATACCGTCATGACCTGGAACTTCAGACCCCAAAGAAAATGCTTGAAATAATTCAGAGCCCACACCAACGCGAGACACTCCTTCTCCGTAGTGGAATATTTCTTCTCTCCATCGCTCAGCTTCCTCGACGCGTACGAAACAGGATACATCAACTCTTCACCTTGCATTAAACAGCAACCTACCGCTTCACCAGATGCGTCTACATATAAACGTGTAATTATTTTTGGGTCAGTAGAATAAAAATGCAAAATAGGTGGTGACTCCATAATTTTTATTATGCTCTGGAACGCTTCTTCCTGCTTGGCTGTCCATTTGAACGCGACACCTTTCCTTAATAATTTCGTTAAGGGCAATACTATTTCTGCAAAATTATTAATGAATTTACGATAATAAGAAAACAAACCCAATATAGATTTTACTTGTTTCACATTCGTTGGAGTTTTCAATGTTTTTAACGATTGTAATTTTTTATTGTTTGGTCTGACATCATCTCCCGAAATTTCGTGTCCTAGTACCGAAATTACATTATAGCCGAAACTGCATTTATTTGGCTTCAATGTAAGGTTTGCTTTCTTTAATCGCTTCATGACATCTTCTAATGAATCTATAAACTCTGTGAAATTATTACCCCAAACTAAAATATTATCTACATAGCATATAGCTTTTTTATATTTAATACCAGCTAATACTTTATCCATGGCCCTCTGAAAAACAGCTTGACTCGTCTTGAGTCCAAAGGGTAATACATTAAACTCATATAACCCTGAAGACGTAATAAATGCCGTTTTATGCTTATCTTTCTCGCATAAACGATGTTGCCAATAGCCAGAATTTAAATCTAAATCTGCGAAGTAACGCGCCCCTGCTAAATATATCATAATATCTTCTATAATTGGCAACGGATAGCTATCAGTAATTACCTTTTTGTTTAATTTTCGATAATCTACGCAAAATCTCCATGTATTATCAGGTTTTTGTACCAACACTACTGGGGAAGCATACGCGCTCTTAGATTCACGGATAACTCCATTCTTCAACATTTCTTCAACTTGTGAGTTTATTATATCAAGCTGCTTTGGAGAAGCCCTATAGGGTGGGTTATGTATTGGAATATCATCTACCGTTTTAATAGCTATTTCATCTAAGCTACATCTACCTAACTCGGAGGCCGTAAAAGCAAAATTCTCTCGATATGAGGAAAGGAGGTCCCTAAGTTTATTTTTTTTATCAACACTCAAATCCAAGTTTATATTAAGTTCATTTATATCATTATATTTTTTAGATACATTCGAGATAAAATCCTCGTCATGTTCTGTCACTAGCTTCGAAAAATAAAGATAATCATTCTTGGAAATGTAATTTAACCTTCTTTCCTCACCATTTCCATTTATGACATTAGTTTTTATTTGTTTCGTCAAAATGGTCATGATGTACCATAGGATGTGACATCGACGTGACATTTCGATCATAATATTCACAAAACTTTATATGAAACGACCCATTTAAACTAATACAATTATTTGAAAAATTTATAACTGCTTTATATTTATACAAAAAGTCTTGACCCAGGACTACTTCTTGGTTAATGTCTTTAATTATCACAAATTCATTAACAAAAACGCGTGAATCTACCATAAAGCTGATCTTCACTTTCCCAACGACTTTTAGAAGTGATCCCGATATGGATTTTACAAAATGATTCGTCCCGTCACTGGTACTTTTCAACTCGAGTTTCGACGCTACTCGCTCTGATATACACGAAATGGATGCTCCGGTGTCTATCAGCGCACTATAGGCCTGCTCCGCTATAAAAATATTAATGTAAGGGTTCATATTACGCATTTTTTTTGTATTTTCTGTCCGGAGTTGCTCCCTCACGGACACAGCTTGCAACTCCGATCGTTCCTCTAATGGCTGTGCCCTTGCTCGTTTGGGTGATTGGGCAATGATGGGCTTTCACGGCTGGGGGCAATAGGAGACCGATTATTTCTATTATTACGATAATGCCTAGGTCGTAAGTTGTATCTAGGCGTGTGGAATGTATCAGCGTCGCCTGCGCTTCTTGGCGTGGCAGCTGGCATCACTGAGCTGGATGGTCTCGGTGTCGACTGGAACCTTTGATTTGCTGTTGGTAGATCAAAATTAACTCGTGGAGGCTGCAATGGTAAATTTATTATATCTTGTGGCGCCTCTTCGAAGATCTCTTTGACCTGTTGTATGGTCTCTCGTAACTCTGCCTTTGAGGAATAAACACGTGTCGCTAATTTTAATTTATTATGTAAGGTGATCCCTTTTAAGAATGTTTTAATAAAAATGTTATCTTCTTTTATTCCAGCTTGTTGGCTGTATTCCGACAGCCTATAAAAAAAAGCTACAACGTCCTCTTTATCGTTTTGTCGGGCATTGTAAAATTTCTCTATGTAGTTTGTTCCACACGGGAATTCATTTTTCATGTGCTCACATAGGTTTTTGAAAGACATTTCCTCATTATATATGTATTTGAAATAAGCTAGGGCCGGACCCTCTAAGTATGCTCCCATAATAAGTGCCAAATCATTTTCTGGCCACTTATTTATTGCCGCAATACGGCGAAATTGCATCAGAAAATCGTCGAATGTTACATTCGATCCTATGCCCGAAAACAAAATGTAAATGTGCTTGTGCCATATTTGCCCCTTTTTACGTTTAATTTATTAAATTTTCACTTAGCTTTATTCCATTAATGGTGCTTTCTACCCGGCGCCTCCGCCACTTTGTCGCAACTCTCTATGCGACAGTACCAGGATCTTCAATACAGGGCTATAGCAATGAAACACTTATTTCATTGCATACTTATATTGCTTCACGATAATGACTTCACTCTACAATGGTCGCGTCCGAACTCCTAAAACTAGACATTATTTTGTTCTATTCAATTTTCAAACCTATTCTAGAACAACAAAATCCTTAGAAATATATTTTACATGCCAGTTCGCTAACTTACCTCATGCGATCTCCTTTCGATATCACAGTACACACTCAAGTATACTCAACTTTTCAACGCTATTTTGGCGACGAACAACATGGGTTCCTTAGAAGACGGTCAACTGCTTCCAACCTGGTATTATCTAGCGAACTAACTGCTGGGATGGATGAACGGTGTCAGGTAGATGTTAACTATACGGATTACAGCAAGTGTTTCGACCGAATTGATCACCGTGTGCTTCTTCAGAAGCTATTATCTGCGGGAATACACGGTGACCTATTTCGTTGGTTTTCGTCATACATAGACAATCGGACGCAGGCTGTAGTCTTACGTGGATACACTTCTGGATGGAAATCTGTCCCATCAGGGGTGCCCCAAGGCTCAATCTTGGGACCTTTATTATTTACCATATTTATTTCTGACATTAAAAGCTTTTTTACAAATTCACAGATCTTACTTTACGCTGACGACATGAAGATCCTTAAGTGTGTACGAACAGTGTCTGATACCGAACTACTTCAATCTGATTTCGATAGATTCGTGTCATACTGCAAAATTAATAAGTTACAACTAAACGTATCCAAATGTTTTCACCTAGTATTCACTCGTCAGAAAACTACTATCGGTTCAGGATACACACTTGATGGTACATATATAAGTAAAACAAGAGATCTTGGTGTAGTACACGACAGCAAATTACTTTTTGATGATCACATAGAAATCATTGTCAAAAAAACTTTCGAAACCTTGGGTTTCATATATATAAAAGTTCTCTACTGTTCCCTTGTGCGCAGCCACCTCGAGTACGTTTCCCAAGTTTGGAACCCTCAATACGAGACTTACAAATCGCGTATTGAATCAGCTCAGAGAAATTTTTTGCGATATTTAGACTTTAAAGCGAAGCAATATTCAGTCGACTACGAGCACCGTAGCAGACGATATCACTTCTTACCATTAGATATCAGGCGTAATATCAATGACATTTGTTTTTTGACAAACATAGCAAACGGATCAATTGATTGTCTTGAACTACTTGGCAAAATTTTTCTTCGCACTAATCAGAACAACCTACGTAAGCGGCCTCTATTACAGGCACCGTGTACATCAACAAAGTACAGGCGTAACGCCTTCTCCATATGTAGTGTTATAGCCTTCAATAATTTACCATCGCACCAGAAATCGATCTGTTTTGCACCAGTGTACAAAATATAAGAAAGATCCTAAGCAAGGAATTTTTTGGAGACAATCATAGATAACTTAATTAGTCGTTATTTAAGATAACGCTATGTAGTCTTTTTCTTCATCTTTTATATCACTTGATTCGATTCAATTCTTGTTATACCTACATAAACTTAATTTTTAACTTTATCTTAAATTTAAAAGATGTCAATGCAATCTGTAGCCAGATATATATATATGTGGAAGCTTGTTATTAGAAATTTTCATTACCTATGTAAAAAAATACCAATTATTTGACTTACATGCACCCATAAAAAGTAAGATAGTTATAGGTCGTCCCACACCGTGGATAACAGACAATATTAAATTATCGATTAAGTTAAGAAACGAGGCAAAAAAGAACTATAATAAGAACAAACAAGACACTACAAAAAAATATTATTTGGACTTAAAAAAACAAGCTAGTACCGCACTGATGCAGGAAAAGAAGGTGTACTTTGACGGACACATCAATAATCAGTTGAAAAACCCAAAAACGCTATGGAAAAATCTCAAGTCCGATGTGCTCTCAGATCATAGTGATGGCATGCTCCCAGGACAATTTAATGACCCTGACGAAATTAACAGGGCATTTCTTGATGGTCATTAGCAGGGAATTTCTTGGTGGTCAGAACATATTGTCAACATCTCAAGTGACATATTTTGACTCTAACCGGTATGGGGACGCTCATTTTAAGCTGCAAAATGTCAATAAAGCTAAAATTTCTAAAATTATCAAGAGTTTGGGGTCAAATGCTAAGGGAATAGATGGGTTGAGTCTCGATATGATAATGCTTACATTACCAACCACCCTCCATGCCATCACTACAATAGTGAATATGTCTATCGATACAAACTCTTTCCCTGACTCATGGAAATGTGCTATAGTGCGACCATTGCCTAAAACCAGTAACCCATGTACTGTTAAAGACCTACGCCCAGTAAGCATTCTCCCATGTTTATCTAAAGTCTTGGAGAGAGTAGTTTACAACCAAATGCTGGAGTACCTAGAATCTAACAACATGCTACCTGACCTGCAGTCTGGTTTTAGGAAAGGTCGTGGGACAGCCACAGCCCTTTTGGATGTGGTAGGAAATATCTTGGAAGCACGAGACCGAGGGGAGGGGACCTTACTTGCTCTTCTTGATTTTTCACGTGCCTTCGATGCATTACTACGGAAACAATAGAGTGGTTCGCTAGCTACTTACAGAATAGGTCACAGCTCGTGGAGATCCAGAGGGAGGATGGATCAACCAGCTCATCCTCTCCTCGGCATGTGTCACGTGGTGTGCCCCAGGGATCAATTTTGGGGCCTCTTTTGTACATTCTCTAGAGTGCAGATATTGTCAATTCCTTCCAACACTGCAAATATCACATGTATGCTGATGACTTACAGTTGTATATTTGTTTTAAAACAGCAGATCTAAAAGAGGCAGTGGACAAAATTAATTCAGATCTCGATAGAGTGGTGGAATGGTCAGATGCTAACTCACTAGTTTTAAAACCACTTAAGTCTAAGTTCATGGTTTTGGGAAGTAAAAAAATGATTAATGCAATACTGTCGGCCAATCCAGAAGTTTTTATAAAGGGAAGTATAATAGATAGGGTTGAATTGGCATGCAATCTGGGTTTGACTATGGACCCTGAACTGAGATTTGAGAAGCACATTAGCAATGCCATGCGTAATTGCTTTTATAGGTTAAAACTACTTTATAAAATTAGAGCCCATTTGAGTGTTGATCTTCGCAAACAACTTGTAGACAGCCTAATTTTATCACGTCTGAACTATTGTGACACAGTGTATGGTCCATGCCTATTAGCCAGAACGGAGAAAATGATTCAACGTATTCAGAATGCATGTGTAAGGTTTTGTGTAAAGGTAGGTACCACATGAGTGACAGGAGTCACGTCACTCCCTATATTAATGAGAATAACATTCTGAAAATGGCAGCAAGGAGAAAGTTACATTTGGCTAGTTTACTGTTTGGAGTTATTACTACACAGAAACCAAAATACTTATACGATAAACTAATTTGGAGACAGCAAATTTGAACCACGATCCTTCACATATCCTCTCTGTACACCACATCACAGAACTGCAGCATTGCGTGCATTGCATGCAGGGGTAGTGCCACGCATTGTTGGAATGTCCTGTCTCCGCCAATAAGAGTCCTGAAGACAAAAAAACACTTCATTATCATTTTAAAAAAGTATTTCTTGCATACTCAACAATCTTATGTAGATTGTTGAATATGCAAGAAATGTATGTATATATATATATATACTTGAGTTATTTCATTCATTGGATTATAGTAATTAGTTTTATGTTTTACCTCTTTGGTCATGGACTTCAGGCAATGGGTATGGTCTTCCATAGTGGTGATGGTATTCCGATTTGGATTCTAGTGATCCTGTCGAGCCGACTATGTGAGTCGCCGCTATCATGCCGCCTCCCCATATTATGGTGCAATTTATGGTCTGTTGTCTACCATCGATCAAAATGGTACTGCAATAATTGTATTATGGGTTCAGCATCTGTTATTATTATCTGTCATTATTGTTATTTTGTGCATGTTTTGTGTAGTGTATTTGTGCAATTTTAGTAGGTATTGTTTATTGTGTTTGTAATGTTGTTATTTTCATTGTGTGAATCTTTGTGTTGTAAAATTGTTCATGTGCTATGTGTATATATTATTATGTACTAACCTGTTAAAGTACACAAGCTCGCGAAGGGAGCGCCAAAGTGTCACTAGAACGGTGGTTGCTGAAAATCAGCATCGTAGATTGCTGATTTGCCCAGCGTCGCGGTATAAGCTGAGCAACAACCTATTTTTGCCTAGATGCGACGCACAACTTGGATTTATACATTGTTATTTGTTTTTCTTAAATTATTGTTTATATTTATATTAGGATAAGTCAGTCTCTGTCATTGAGATATAATACCTATGGAGACGGCATATTCTACTATAGAAAGAATAGTTATACAAATGTCTATAAAATCGACACACATATGTTAAAAACAGTGTTGTCTCTTTTTAATAAAGCTGTAGCTGCATAAGAAAAGAAAGACAAGTACAGTTTGTCAAGTGCTTATTTTGTCAACACTTTCATGTGACGTCATAAGCTTTTCTATGCGTGACCGATTCCTCCATGTTTTGCGCCGAGTTTTGTGGTACATCAACTGTCAAACAGTTGCGCGGCGGAGATTTTTTGTTGTTTTATTGAAAACTACGGCTAAAAACTAGGTATTGTGGTGCACTGGACTTTGCTATAAACAATTAATCATGCCTTCGTGTTGCATAAAACAGTGTGGTGCAAGGAAAAACAAAAATCAGCCTGAATTGACCATTCACAGGTTAGTAACAAGTTTTCATTGCTTTTTTACGAATTTTGTTTATTGTTTTGTTACGAGATGATCTTTGGAAAGGTCACTGAGACCTGTGTCAGTTTTGTATAGCTTTTAGCGTTGTTATTTTCTTTATTTCATTGTATTGTTTACATACCTAATGAACTTAGTGATGCACGCATACAATCAGCGATGTCGAAGTATCGATAATATCTAATGTAATTATTGTGTAAAATATTACAATGGTTTTTTGTTCGACAGATTCCCAGTAAATGAAATTTTGAAGAAAAAGTGGCTATCTGTTATTGGCATTGAAAATATTAACCCCCGACATAAAATGTGGTATGTCTGCTCAATGCACTTCGACGAATCATGCTTTAATTGTTGTTAAAGTTTCTAAAATGTTCTTTTTATGCATAAATAAAAAAATGTTCTTTTAACGTGAAAGGTCTTTTATTTTAATCAATCCCTTACAGAAACTATATGTAACGAAATTCAATTTTAACCTAATTCAAAAAAGAAGGTTATAGGTATTAGCAAAAATGATTTTTTAATTGAAAGATACTCCCGAATTGGTCCCATAGAAATATTGTTATGATCTGATGATGAACTTCGAAGATATGGAACGGAACTCCTCATAAAATCATAGCAAAACTGTCGTAACAAGTAAAATTGCTTTGTTTATGCATGTAGTTGATGAACTGACTGAAGGAAGATGGTGAGGGGGTAATTTTAACTGATCTGATGATGAAGCCGGAAGGTAAGCACCGGAACTCTGTAATAAATTAATGTATCCTAGCCGTGGGCTTATTGGAATTGTCATAATATGTACCTACATAGCATGACAGTTCCAATAAGCCATAATAAAATGATTTTATTCTATATAAAAGATGTTGATTTAGTTTGTGGTAATACATAGTTGGAAAGCCCTATGTCTAGCGGTAGAAATATTATGTCAATCTGAAGCAGAGTTAATAAAAATAACAGAAAATAGTTTTTTACTAAGCGTAGTAAGTACACAAGTAAGTTCATTTAGATTAACGGTTGTATTGCAACCGTCAAATATTATAAACGAAGAATTAATCCGGTGGGCTGACTTAATTTCTATCTATATAGAAGCCATAAAGCTGTCAGTCATATTTATATTCCTCAGAAAAGTTAACTGACGATTGGAAAATCAGCCATGTACCTTTAAAAATACCTACCTAAATAAAACACTTTCGAATATTATTGAAATAACAAATTGATACTGGCTCAAAATATCGATATCAACTGCGCATGTTGCACTAAATTACAACCCTATAAAAAAGGTAGCCATTTTATGCGCCAGATTTTTGTAGGTATCACGCTAATTCTGTAGGTATGCCCAGTCCATAGGTTTCTATGTCAGTGGTCTCTGTCGGTCGGTGCAATAGACAATGGATGACAATGGTCAACCACAGACTAAGCTGTAATTTAAGATCAGACTGTGTTTTGTGTAGACAACCACAGACTATGTAGACATCAGTCAACTGTGTTTATGTATATATTATTGTGTGTCTATAGTGCAGCACAGTTATGCTCGGTTTGCACATGGCCCGACAGTTTGCTATATTTTTTACTATATATTTTATTGTGCGTCTATTTGGGCAGAATAAACATGTTTTCTTTTCTTTCTTTTTCTTTCTTTCACCTTGTGGAAGGCCAACCAACGCTGCGTCTTCCAGTAATTACGCCAGAACCTTTCGGCCCCAACGGCCATATGTTCTGCGAGCAATGTGCCCTGCCCAATGCCACTTTAGTTAGTTTGGCAATTCTTCGTGCTATGACGGTACCTACCCATAGTTCTCCTGCGGATATCTTCATTCCTGATTCGATCACGCAAGAAAAATTCGAGCCTAGCCCTTTCTATTGCCCTTTGAGTGACTTTAAGCCTTCTGATGAGGCCCATTGTGAGCGACCACGTTTCAGAGCCATATGTCGTCACTGGTAACACGCACTGGTCATTGACGGATGCTTTATTATTATTGCAGGAAAGGCAAGCGGCTTATTATTTTACATATCGGCAGTGTTAATGGATTTGTTGAAGAAGGATTAAAATATTTTGAATCAAAGAAAACCGGTGACTACCACCAACATATGGACGCCAAAGTGTTTGAAAATTGGTTTCAAGATATAATTATATTTTACCTAAATTGGATGAGAATGCAGTTATTGTTTTAGATAATGCATCGTATCATTCTCGAAAATTTGACAAATCACCAACAATTTCATCTCGCAAACAAGACTATTGAATGGCTTGGCTACGGTCGAAAAATATTTCCGAATCAATATTATAGTTACAACTTTTGCATTTGGTTAAGCAAAACAAAGATCGTTTTAAAAATTTGTTATAGATGAGATGGCTAAGTCCACAAATCGTCGCGTCATACGTTTGCCGCCGTATCACTGTGAGCTCAACCTAATTGAACTTGTTAGGGCTCAAGTGAAGGGCTACGTGGCAGCACATAGCAAAAGTTATAAAATTGATGAAGTACGAAGTCTTTTGTTACAAGGAGTAGCTAAAGTGGATGGACAAAAATGGTCGTCACGTGTCAATCATGTGATAACCAATGTCTCAACAAAAATGTACGGAGTCGACAATCATGTAGAAAATATGTTAGAACAGTTTATTATTGACGTATCTGCAGAAAGTTCAACAGAAGGAAGCGAGGACGATAGTTTTTAAGATTACAAGAATTGTAAAATAATTATTTGATTAATGTGTTCTAGTGCATAATATATACATATATACTATTACAATAATGTTTTATTATTATTTATTTATGAATATATCATATAACGCGAACAGAAAATTTTGTTACGAATATACTAAACGTACGCAAATTTAAATCATAAAATAATAATTTAATTTTCTCTACAGTAAATTTTAGAAGTATTCAATATGAACCGGCCTTAACAATTTCAAAAAAAGAATAAAGGCGTTGACCCCGCCCCGACCTGACCCATCTCACTCTGTCAATATCGGAAATGTGCGAGAAACATACTTAGTACTCGTTTGTTAAAAAAAAACAGAGTAGGTATAGTCACTTTCCTCAGTTGTCCTGCTACATTTACAAACAATGATCTCTTCCTTATTGCTTACTTGCAGAGCTAAAACTGGAAAATGTATACAATAGCTATTCAGACGCAGAAGATATACCGGCACAACAGTCTGAGTCTGATTCTGATGATGATGTGCCTTTAATAGAGATTAAGATGGAAGTGGGAGAAGAACAAGAAGTATCGAGGAAGAAGCGAAGAGCCAGTTACACGATGCGTGAGTATTATTATGTGAATCATTGTGTGAGCAAACAGGCCGACAGGTTTAACGACACGAACTTAACAAACACAGACAGAGATCTACGCTTTGGAATGTGCAATTAGCATCATTTTTTTTTTCTGACTGACTGACTTCATGACATTTCAAAAGTGCCTGTAAATGGTTTATTTGAAATAAAATGCTTTGAATCTTGAATCTTGACACAACTTCAGGCGTCCTGTCTGTACACTCTTGAGTAGCACATACACTGCTACACCTCGAGTAGTTGCTCTCGCTGGAGAGCACACTCCTACTGCCTGATGTCTCGCAGCACGTCTGCTTAAAGTAATGAAGACAGATTGCAGATACAACAGAACAGTTCTGTGTGTGGGGTATCATAACCCTTGCTTTTGGCTCTGTCGCAGTCGGGTAATTACAGCTTATTTTGTTAAATCCTTTGATCACGCATGATCAATAATATGCGAAAACCTGCAAAAACAACTCTTCGACTGTAATGAGAATTAATCGATTTCCTTTCATATAATTGTGTTTTGAATTTAGCGCTTACTAGATTATAATCACAGGGGCGGCCGAGGCGAAGAAACAAATACTGCACATACGAGGAAAAAAACTAGAAGACGTAATTGCAGTAAATCAACCGAAGAATGAAAAGTTTGTCAAAATAGTCACACAGAACACTCAAAATTGTACGTCCAAACTTATTCCGAAATTCCAAGAACCTTTAACTAATACAACACCTCGAGTTAGTATTAGTGCTATAGATACGACTTTAGACAAAAATTGTCCTAATAATATTAATAATTGTAATTCAATAAAACACACTCGTATACGCACTGGTGGAGGCCCTTACAAGTGTGATATTTGTCAGCGCACTTGTAACAGAAAGAGAGATTTAGTAATACATATTCGTGTACACACTGGAGCAAAACCTTTCAAATGTGATGTCTGTCAGAGTCGTTTTAGTCGGAAGAGTACTTTAACAAGACACATTCCTACGCACACTGGCGACAAACCTTACAAGTGTGAAGAGTGTCAGCTTTGTTTTAGTGACAAGAATAATTTAATTAATCATATTCGTACGCACACTGGCGAGAAACACTTCAAGTGTAAAAAATGTCAACGATGTTTTAGTCAGAAGAGTAGTTTATCAAGACACATTCGTACGCACACTGGCGACAAACCTTACAAATGTGAAGAGTGTCAGCTTTGTTTTAGTGATAAGAATAATTTAAATCGACACATTCGTACGCACACTGGCGACAAACCTTACAAGTGTGAAGAGTGTCAGCTTTGTTTTAGTCAGAAGCATAATTTAAATCAACACATTCGTACGCACACTGGTGAGAAACCTTACAATTGTAAAAAATGTCAGCGGTGTTTTAGTCAGAAGAGTAATTTATCAAAACACATTCGTACGCACACTGGCGACAAACCTTACAAGTGTGAAGAGTGTCAGCTTTGTTTTAGTGACAAGAATAATTTAATTAATCATATTCGTACGCACACTGGCGAGAAACCTTTCAAGTGTAAAAAATGTCAACGCTGTTTTAGTCAGAAGAGTAGTTTATCAAGACACATTCGTACGCACACTGGCGACAAACCTTACAACTGTTAAGAGTGTCAGCTTTGTTTTAGTGATAAGAATAATTTAAATCAACACATTCGTACGCACACTGGCGACAAACCTTACAAGTGTGAAGAGTGTCAGCTTTGTTTTAGTCAGCAGAATAATTTAAATCAACACATTCGTACGCACACTGGTGAGAAACCTTACAATTGTTAAAAATGTCAGCGGTGTTTTAGTCAGAGGAGTAGTTTATCAAGACACATTCGTACGCACACTGGCGACAAACCTTACAAGTGTGAAGAGTGTTAGCTTTGTTTTAGTGACAAAATAATTTAATTAATCATATTCGTACGCACACTGGCGAGAAACCTTTCAAGTGTAAATTGTGTCGGCGTAGTTTTAGTCAGAAGCAACATTTAACAAGACACGTACGCACAGTAAATATGCACGCCACTGACAGAAGACTCAACAAAAAATAAATACAAAATAAGTTTTAACAAAGGTATAATTACAGTATTAACTTTTAACAAAGTGAGATTCCTGTTGAGTCCGATATTAAATACAGAATGATCATGTTATATGTATTTTAATTTTAAAACATATCCACTAGGTACGTCACGGTGCGTCGCACTATGTGGGTCATAGATCTATAACTTTCATGTTTATATAGTTATACAGCTGTTTTTATTATTAAGTAGTCAAAAATCACATTAACACACGAGTACCCACATATTATAATAAACCACAATCCAGTCAATATAATAAACCAATAATTTAAAACATGTAGAACTAAAAATATTAACATTTATAATTTACATTTTTTTTTCCTAATAGCTCTGACCGGTCGCTAGTATGTACTCTGTGGTCCCTTGCTTACAGGTTGAATATCTAGTTCCGAAGGTATTGAATCGATCCTTCCGCCATCCTGTTCCCCTTCTTCTTCGGAACTTTCATTTGACGGCTGATCCGTTTGATGTTCGTCATTTAGCGGAACCGAGGACGGAGTCTCGGGAACAGAACAGAATGAACTGTCAGTGACAGTTCATTCTGTCACTCACCTCTCCCTCCAACTCAACCTGTGCCGTGGTGTCAGATTCCGCGAGCGTGTCTGTGGGATCAATTACTGATCCCAATTGTATGAAGTCGCCGACGTCCTCCAACTCGGGTGGTTGCGACTTTGTCCCTTTATAGCTTACTATATGGTCTAAATGTTTTCTTAAAACAGTTTTTAACACTGGCACGTATATACCATACAGTCTATTACCGATTTTGTGCCTTACAACGCCATATAGTCATTTATGTTTTGTCCCATTATTATAAAAATGTTTAGTTAAAATCATTACAAAACCATTCACTTTTACGACTGCCTCCGTATTGTTTATGCTGTAAGGTCTGTTTTTGAACGGCAATAATCTTAGCAGCGGATGCAAGCGACACAGCTCATTCCTTTGGAATGTGCTTCCGTAACTCGCAACAAATCGAGCCTACAGCGTAATGAGCGACTGAACAACAACTGAGCCGGTGAAAATCCTGTCGTACAGTGTTTTGAATTCCTATAATTAAACAAAAATTCATTACGCTGGCGTTGTATTAGTTTTGGATTTGTATTATCATTTAACATTATTTTTAAGCCCCGTTTAACGGTTTTGACAGTATTTTCTGCCTGGCCATTTGATGCCGGATGATATGGAGCGGTTGTTAAATGTTGAATGCCGTTAGTCAAACAATATTTATCGAATTGACTTGAACAAAAATTTCTACCATTATCTGTGACCAAGGTACGCACTATTCCGAATCTACTGAACATTTATGACAACTTAGAAATAATAGCTTCACTATCCGTATTCGTCATTGGAAATTATTCCACCCATTTTGAGTGCGCATCTACTGCAATTAAAAACTGTTTGCCGATGAGCGTAAACATATCTAAATGCACCCGTTCCCAAGGTCGCGCAGGGTATGGCCACACAGTAAGCGGAGCGCGAGGCTGGTTGCTGCGAAGCGAATTACATTTAGTACAGGCACCCACCTTTTCTTCTATATGCTTATCAATATTTGGCCACCAAAAACGCGATCTTGCTTCCGTTTTCGTCTTTACTGCTCCAAAATGAGGAATATGTAGCGTGTCTAGAATCTGTTCTCTAAAAAAGGAAGGTATCACCAATTTGTAACCCACTTCCATTTAATACCCTTTTTTAAAAGTAAATGTAGGGGAGCCATGAGGCTAGATGCTCCGCGAATGAATGACCTATAATAATTAACCATGCCCAAGAATGACTTTAATTCGCTTACATTTTTAGGAGATTCACTAGTCAATATAGCTTCTACCTTAAACTTCGATTTACGTAATCCATTTTTATCAATAATAAATCCTAAGTACTCAACGGAATCTTTAAATAAATCGCATTTATTTTCCTTAACTCTAAACCCTGAATTTTCAAGCCTACTCAGCACTTCTTCTAACCTTAAAAGGTGCTGTTGTTGATTTTCAGCCGTAATTAAAATATCATCAAGAAAAATACATACTCCGTCAATACGCAAGCACTTCTTCTAATATTCTTTGAAATATGCTTGGAGCTGTTGACAAACCGAAAACCAACCTATTAAAGCAAAATAAACCTTTATGAGTGTTGCATGTCAGTTTTTTGGTGTCATCAAGTAATAACTGATTATAGGCCCTAGATAAATCTAGTTTTGAAAATTGAACTCCGCCATGAAGTTTCGCGAATAGGTCTTGAATACGCGGTAAAGGATAACTATCCGTATATAACCACTTGTTCAGTGTCACTGAGTAGTCACCACATATCCTTATATTACCGTCAGGTCGTAAAACTGGTACAATCGGTGTCGCCACTTCCGAATGCTCGACTTTCTCTAATATTCCTAATTCCAATAATCTGTGCAATTCATTTTCTACCTTTTGTTTTAACGCTAACGGGTGGTTAAAAAAATTTAAGCTGTGCGTCTGGCTTTATTTTCAACGTAACTCTGTGCTTATTAAACGTACCCAGCTCATCGGTAAGCAATTGAGCGTATTTTCCTTTCAAATAAGTCACTTTTAATGTGATTACACGGAACACTACATAGCTGTAAACTAAACTTAGAAATGAAATCGCGACCCAACAGCGAAGGTTGTTTGTTATTACATTGCCCCGTATCTACAACGTAAAACTTTAAATTTTCTGTACGATCTTTATAAGTCACGGGCAATGTAAATCAACCTAACGGTGATATTTTGCTACCATTATAGCAATTCAACACTATTACAGGACCTTAAATTGTATTAATGACTAAAATTCAAATTGTAAACAACAGCTGGCAAAACTGAGACAGCGCTACCGCTATCTATTTCACACATAAGCATTGTACTGCCCACCGACACTAATTGTTGCATCGGTTCGCCATTGACACATTTTGTGTTAAACAATTCATAAATACCTTCACTTGAGTCATCGTCATTCGCTGTTAAGAACTTGCTACTTTTCACCTTAATTTTACACATACGCTTTAAATGGCCCTTTTGATTACACTTTTTACACGCATAGTTTATAAATCGACACTGTTCCGTACTATGGTTCTTATATCCGCACACACTGCAACACTTCCCGACTTTCGAGATCTCCGCGGCGGCGCCGGCGGCGGCGCCGGCGGCGGCGTCCGGCCGCTGCGCGCTGACTGCACCGAACACGGAATGCGCCGGCTCCGCTGGCAGCGCGGATGGCTCGGCGACAGCGCCATTGCTGTGTGATTCCCTTAACGCCAACCTTGCACATCTGACACTTTGCGCTATTTCCAATGCACGATTAAATGTCAGCGTGTCTATGCTTTCTGCGAACAGCTTCTCTTTCTCCTTGATATTTTCTAACCCGAGGACAAACTCGCTGACTCGAGTTCCGTTTTAAACCGCAGTACTGCGCGAGATGACGTACCCGCGACGCCCATTCGGACAAATCTTCTCCTGGATGTTGCTCCGTTTTATAAAACTTGTACCGTTCCGCAAAAGTACACTTTTTAGACGCAAAATGATTGTCCAGCTTAGATATTAGACTTTTGAATTCTAACGTCTCGAGTTCCTCCGGGAAAACCAAATCCTTAACGACGCGGTACGTTTCTTCCACCAAACACGTCTATATCAGGGATCTCCGTTTCACTTGCGCCTTGTCGGTGTCGTCTGTGATATCGTTCACCAAACAAAACTGAGTAAAACGACTTTTGAAAATGTTCCAATCCTGCACGCGGTGGTCAAACGTGATATGTCCTCCAAACATTCTTTCTTTCAATTCTTTCTTGAGCCATTTTATTTTCAACACCTATTATGTCAAAACCTGACCTTCTTGCTCACGTGAAGATCGCCTCGTCGCCAATTTGTAGTGTTTTTGGAATAACTTGAATAAAACAAGGAGTGTTCGTACTCGTTTTTTAATGGCCGATCGAGGACTGCCCAAAATCACATTAACACACGAGTACCCACATATTATAATATACCACACAGTGATAATATATTTGTCACCGTTTCGATGGCGCGGCCATGGGCTTTCAGTCTTACAGCTCCTGAAATATAAAACTAGGATTTTTGTTGTATTTTTACAAGTTTTGACAAATTTTTGACAAATTCAAATCTGTTAAACTACAGACCTCTGCTATGCTTTTTCAGCGAGATATCAACGATAATATGTTTGTCACCGTTTCGCACGCTTAGTTTTAAAGATCTCCGTGACCGCGCCATTCTCCGCGTTTCAATGGCGCGGCCACATTCAAACCCTTTAAATAACTTCTTGACCATAACTTTGACAAATTTATGGGTTTGGGAATCATCTTTTACAAATTTTTACAAAATCTTGGCATAGTTTTTTATTTTAATTATCGTCATGGCCGCGCGGTTGAAACGCTCACGGAAAATCGTCTGAAGCATCTAACTATAAAAAATATGGCATAAATCTTCATCGGTAAGTAAAATACATTTATAATTTGTTAACTTTATACACTATGTTTGCTGACATTGTTGCATCAGCCAATCACAACCGCTGCATTTTCCCCCGTCCCCCGGCCCGCAATGGTGAATCGTGTGCCTAGTCGAAATCCGTCTGTCAGCTCTCTAGTGGTTTCCTCAGGGAGATGTCAGCAAATCGTAGGGGCCCAGCATGGTCGAAGCCTACTGGGGCCAAGGGTAGTGTGAAAGCGAAACCCGGGGCCCCGGGATGAAAGCAAAGAAGGAACAGGAGTGGGTTTGTAGTCAGTAAAAGTCTGACACTATCTCGCTCCGCCCAAGGACGGGATTTGTAATTAGATGATTTTCCCACCTAAAAAAGCTCTAGTGGTTTAATTCTCTTTGAGGCCTAACCATCTTCCATACCGTCTGGTCTTTTGCCATCGTCGCGTGCCAGGCCATGAGGTTCCAATACGGCCGGAATGCCAGCGACGGTGACAAGAGCACGTCGGATATATGTCGTCGATGATCGCGTACCGCGCTATGCGATTCGCACTTCTGCTGCATGACAGACCGTGGTGTCCGAGGCTGTTGACAACTTCGTCACAGTGGCAGCGATGAGGAGAGCAACAAGGAGCGCCAAGACGTAGGGAAGCAGCGAGGCGGAAGGTAGTATCGTCGAACAAGGTGCCTATGTTCGACAACGGTGGTGCATGAAGCCAGAGACTCGACTCCCACTCCCCCACTGCTAGCAGGCGTGCACGCTCTGCAGTAGTCACAGATGATGCCAACGGATTTTCTTGAACTACTTTGCATAGCGGCTCATCCCTCCGTCTTTGGGTAGAAAGGTTGTCGGGCTGTTTGGAATTCGGGTAGGCGAGTCTCCAAGCGTCTATAACCTCGGTGAAGCACGGCACAGCAAAATCAATCATTGAGGAAGATAGCATATTCCTGATTAATTTTTCAGTGCCGTGAATCAAGGATACAAAAGCTGGTAAACTGATAGTACTGATAATGGTAATTTTACGGACGCCGAGGCCTCCCATACGGATTGGAAGGGTAGCTTATGCTGTAGGTGTGAATTTAAATTGTCTATGGGTTTTTTAAAAAGGAAGATAATGTATTTTGAATATAGAAGGTTGTCATGTTTTTGACACCAGAAAACATGAAGAAAAATACACTCCTACCAACTTATCTGTGAAATGGCGAAAATTGGAACTACGGCTGTCATGTTAAAATGTCATTCTATTGTCAGTGTATACTACATTCGGGTTCTCTGGTTGTTTTGTCGTGATATGGCTGAATTTATAAAGTTAAATATGCCGAAAGCTATTAAAAGTGATGCTCGAAACATTATTCTATAGATTAAAACCTTTTTTGAAGAAGAAGCTCGGGCGGGGTCTCCGATTATTCAAATATACAAACGAATTTCGGCAGCGACAGGTTAGTGTTGTCAACTTTCTTGTTATAAATTACCCGATACTTAACTAATTATTTAAGTCCACGAAATATTCGTTTCTATTCTGCTGCAGGTTAACGTAACGGTAATGTACATCTAATAGGTAACCTGCTAAGTGAGTGAGCAATCTAACCTGCCAGATTTCAAATTTCTACTAACATTTATTTTATTATCTTATATTTCAGGTGTGAGCCAAGGACTAATTTCAAAAATAGTTAAAGAAGGGCACGCAGCAGAAGAAACTGGTACAAAAATTCGGACACCAGGCAAGGAGAGAAAACGTAAAAGTGGATTTGTGCATGTTGATGATTTTGACATGGGAGATATACGGAGGAAAGTACATGAAGTTTATTCTGCTACAAAAGAGGTCCCTACTGTTAAAAAAGCTTCTAGAGGTCTTAAAGACAGAAATAAATTACACAGGACAGCGAAAGAGTCTGCGAAAGCTGCATCACAAGGTGGGATTTCGTTTTAAAAAATCTCAATCCAATCGGAGGGTTCTTATGGAGCGTAATGAAATATCAGCTTGGAGAGCTAAGTACTTGCATGCAGTGGATAAAAATAATAAATCTCCCCAGTCCCGGCTCATAATTTATTTAGATGAGACCTATATTCACTCTTCGCATACATTGTGTAAATGTTGGCAAGGAGAGGGTGAAGACGGAGTAATTGAGCCTGTATCGAAAGGGCAAAGATATATTATTGTTAATGCGGGAGGAGATACTGGATTTGTTACAAATGCACTACTTGTGTTTAAATCAAACACAAAAAGTGGTGATTATCATGACGAGATGAATAGTACCAACTTTAAAAACTGGGTTATTGAAAAACTTGTGCCTAATTTACAAGAGCCATCCCTATAGTGATAGATAGTGCTCCCTAGCACCGTATTTGTGTGAATAAAGTCCCAAATACGAATTCCTTAAAAAAAGATATACAATTATGGTTGACCCAAAATAAAATTGACTACGGAGAGAATTTGACTAAACCTCAGTTTTTAGAAATAATTAAGAAAAACAAGCCTGATCCTGTATATGAGATTGAAAAAATTTTAGAAGACAATAGACACAAATGTTTATATTTACCACCTTATCACTGTGATCTCAATCCCATTGAACTCATATGGAGCACAATGAAAAGAAAAGTTGCTGATGTAAATATTGAGCACAAAAATGCTGAAATTTCTCGCCTAGTTAGAGAAGCTTTTGACGCTATTATAGTTCATGAGTGGGCACAGCATTGTAAACACGTTTGCAGGTTAGAAGGAGAATACTTAAAACATGATTTGCATTTAGATAAACATTTTATTATAGAAGTGGTAAGTGACACTGAAACCGAAAGCGATAGTGATAAGTGGTACGACAATAAGCGGAGTATGGCCTCACAACCAGGATGAAGTTGTGTATGCAGGTTCATCTAAAGATCACAATTACTGTAAAGGAACCTGGTTTTCAATAAATCATTGTAAAGCAATTTGTTTTTTTTTTATTACATTACACTACCACTAGGTACCACTGCTAATTATAATTAGTCAAATCTGTTGTTAGGGGTTAGGTACGGTCATAACTAAATGCTAGAATTCCAGGTACCTCTTGCAAGGTAGGTACCTACTTAACTTCGCATTAAATGAAAGTTGTATCCCCCCCTGTGGAATATTTTATCTGCTGAATTTCCACTTCATTGGATTTTTTTTTAGATAAAGTCATTGTTTATTGCTGAGAGACTAAACTGATAGCGTACCTACGTAACTGTAAATGATCAAATTCTTTTTATTTATTTTATTATTTTTATATAGGTATCATTGTTTTTAATTTGTAAAAACTGTAATTCTTATTAATTAAAGGATTATGTCTAATGTGAAATTTCCTTCTTGAATATTTACTCAATTTTGAGCACCTTATATTAATTAGCAACACTGAATCGACGGTGCCGTCCTCTTTCAGTTCACAGATAAGTTGGTAGGACTGTACTCACTTGTTAGCGGTCGGTTTTGTAGTAGAGTGTAACCTCGTGTAACAGAAATTATGATATAGGTATATCAAAATGTAATTGTAGCAAGTTTATTTTAGAGTAATGTTTTAAACAAAATTGAATATAATGATTAATCGTGTGTGACAGTTTACTTTGATATTCTATACACCGGATCCCAGAAAAATCACAAACAAGAGCTTAAGCCCAAGCTCGATCGTTCATGGCCACATTTAAAATTGATGAAAGAGTATGTCGGATAATTTGGTCCATTTATTTCCAAAAGATGAGTATGGTTCCCCAAATGAGAAGCACGGAGGAAATATGTTAATTTAGGCAGAAATGAATTTAAGGTGACGGCGGAATGCATGTTAATTTCGAGTAATCTTTCCGAAACCTCTTGGGAAAGGAGTCCTCGAAAATAGGAGACGAAAAGAGCTTTTTTCAATAATTTTGGTATCTGGGGCTATTGTGTTAAATTTGGAAAGAGTCAGTTGTCTGTCGGTACTGTCGGATAAGAATAGTTTACATTTTGAAAGGTTCAGATCAAGTCCTATCGAGTGGAGTTGATTATTTAGGAAATGTAAATCATTTAAAACTGTCTGCATTGCCTCTTAGGCTTTGATTATATACTTGTCTAGATAGAGCAATGCAAACATACGACGCTCTAAGGCCCGTATTACAGAACTACAATCAAGACTCAAGCATTACCTAAAACGAGTCTCAGTTGGAGTTTTCATTTTAGAACTTGACTTGAGCAGAGAAACTACAATCAATAATCACTTGAGCAGTGTCACTTTAAAATGACATTTTTTACGTATTATAGAACAGTGCTTGAGTGAGCTCCACTCAATGTGTCCTTATTTTAAAATCACAATCAGCTCTGAATCTCTGCTTGAGGCGAGATTTGATCTTTGTTTTCGCAAGTGTAGTCGAGATCACGCTTGAGCATAGAATCTCATGGAAATTGTTGTGGATTTAAATCAGAGATCAAAATCTCTACTCAAGCGTAGTTTCGTTTGATTTGAATTTGAGGATAGTTCTAAAATAAACTGAACGCTTAAGTCGAGATTCTTCGCTCAAGCAGTAATCGGTTGAACGCAGTTTAAGTAGTACTTGATTAGTTTAAGTGGTACTTGTTTCTGATTTCTGATTTCTGATTTCTGATGGTTCTGTAATACGGGCCTAAAACTGTCTCCAATTGCTTGACATGTGTGAGTACCGCACGTGTACTTATTGTCGTCAAACTGTCAAGGTGTGCGTGTTGAGGGATGCCTGCTCCAAATTATTAACTTTCCTTTTCTTCGTTATTTATTATGACGAAAGTTTAACAAAATAGGTTGAATGAAATAATTATTTTGTAGATTAAAGAGAGAAAGAAAATACATTTATTTAGCACAGACTTAAAGACACACAATACTGCATTTACATGTAATTACCTAAAACCAACAAATAAAAAGTATAAAGTCCGATGTAAGGTTATAGTAGGAATGTGTGCCTCACGGTTGCACCAAACAGGCCCAATTCAGCAAAAATCTGAAACCCAAAATATTAGAAAAAACTAAAAAAAATACTATTTAGTGCATGACGTCATGGGTTTCAATTTTTTGTAGGTATAGATAACTTATCATTTACTGATCAAATAAATAATGTAATTTTTAAAATAATAATGTTCTCCTGATCGAAAGATGATTTAATGATATTAGTATTTTGTCTCCCATAGTTTCGCCAAATCTCCCTAGTAATAAACTGACAACACTGGCTAATCGGAATGACATACAAAAAAACGAATTAAAAAATCGTGTTTTCTATAATAATAGTGGTTAAATAACAAAACTTACCGATGAAAAGTGATCTTAGTTAATGTTTTTCCACATAATTACGGCACAGTCTGACAGCACAAAATAATAATTGTTATTTTTCGTGAGCACATTATCCTTAGTTGTTTCAAATGACACTGACGTAAGGGAGAAGCGAGTCTACCAATTTTAGTAGACTTTATTTGGGCCGTTTTGTACGGTCAATGTGGCATCTAGACAAGACCGCCCATTGTGACACCCTATTAATTTTAAGTTCCTAATGTAATTTGTATTTTTGGTGTACAATAAATAATATATCTATCTATCTATATAATCAAAGCTCTTAGGGTTCCGTCGTCAAAATTTCAAACGTTAAATTTTGAATTTAACTGTCGACTCTAGCCTATGGAAACGGAACATGGCGTCGCTTTAAGTGACAGAATTGGCTCCGAACAAGAATTTAATTATAAAAATATATTTATGCCAAATTCTTCATTCTGAAATCTTAAAAAAAACTGGCCAAACCTACTTTATCTATGTGGGAGTGTGTTATACCTGGAATCTAAACGCTGCATTGGGTCTAAAACCTTAAATACAATCGACAAAGTGTCACTCGGAAACACATCAATATTTCTTCGTTCTTCACGAACGTTTTATTTGAAATCGCAGCGCTGTGAGCAATATAATATTATTATTCGCCCAAGGAAAATATTGGCTAACGTAATAAAGTTATTGTGCACTGGAAAAAATTCTAAAAAAATATCGTGCTGTCTGGAGGCGTCGCGGAGGACGCGACGCAAGTTACCAGGCAACGGTTGCTAGGGCGCCGCCGCCGGAATGCATTCTTCGGTGTTGCGGCGCCCCAGGCCCCCAAAGCGACTGCGCCGCGCCGCTGACGTGATCCGTCACAGTTGACATTTGTTTTTCAGTGTTTTTTTTTCTACAATTTCGTTTACCCATCTAGATTAAACCACAACAATTAACCCAAGGTTGCCGACATAGCACGAAGAATCGCCAAACTAAAGTGGCAATGGGCAGGGCACATTGCTCGCAGAACAGATGGCCGTTGGGGCCGAAAGGTTCTGGAATTGCGACCACGTACCGGAAGACGTAGCGTTGGAAGGCCTCCTACAAGGTAGACCGATGACTTGGTAACGGTTGCGGGAGTCCGATGGATGCAAAACGCACAGAACCGTTCGCTGTGGCGACGCTTGGGGGAGGCCTATGTCCAGCAGTGGGCGTCTTTGGGCAAAACTTTCCCAATCTGTCGACTTATTAACCAGGGATATCTGGCTTTCTTTTAGTAGGATTTTTTAACCTAGTCTTAGTAAGAGTATTATCGGGAAGTGATCAGAGTTCATATGAAAACCTTCCTCCAAAGCAACGTAATTGGAGGGCGCCGCCGCCGGAATGCATTCTTCGGTGTTGCGGCGCCCCAGGCCCCCAAAGCGACTGCGCCGCGCCGCTGACGTGATCCGTCACAGTTGACATTTGTTTTTCAGTGTTTTTTTTCTACAATTTCGTTTACCCATCTAGATTAAACCACAACAATTAACCCAAGGTTGCCGACATAGCACGAAGAATCGCCAAACTAAAGTGGCAATGGGCAGGGCACATTGCTCGCAGAACAGATGGCCGTTGGGGCCGAAAGGTTCTGGAATTGCGACCACGTACCGGAAGACGTAGCGTTGGAAGGCCTCCTACAAGGTGGACCGATGACTTGGTAACGGTTGCGGGAGTCCGATGGATGCAAAACGCACAGGACCGTTCGCTGTGGCGACGCTTGGGGGAGGCCTATGTCCAGCAGTGGGCGTCTTTCGGCTGAAATGATGATGATGATGATGATCTAGATTAAGCAATTAATTATACATATATGTTAAGTGGCAGTAGTGATGTGGTGGACGATAGTGCGGGTCAACCTTCAACATCGCTGACTATTCTGGAAAGGTGCCCTCTCTGTACGCAAGCACGATTTTTCAAAGGTAAGCGGGGTCTGAATGTGCATATTGGGAAGGCACACAAACCCCAAAATGCACTTACTTCAGACCCTGTCATTGCTTTTACATCTACACCAGCTACATCTTCTTTAGACCCACTTTGGAAAACCCTTACAAAATTCAAAAATTCTGTTCCTGTTTTAAAACGAGTTCCCCGTGGCGCCAGACCTCTAGTAGCGCAACATCTAGCAAGTTGTGTCCGCCTGGCCGCCCGGGAGAACTCACTAAGTGCTTGGGAACAACTTCTCACCTTCCTTTACAGAATATTACACATTCATAAAGATTTGGCAACCAAAAAGACTAACTTCACAAATGAAAGAAAATTGCAATATTTCGGCCCTTAATTTGGAGACAAAATTTTCGACACAGAGGGTTACCTCTTCAAGAGGCGTTTCCCACCTGCGGGGCTATTGCGTAACTCTGTTGACAGTGCAAGTGATGATCACTTGTTAACAATGTGCATCATTGAACTGTCAAACAGCTAGTTTCGTATTGCGTATCTTCAGTGACCAACTGGGGCCGTATTACGACCTCTTAATTCCAGTCAGTTTACGCCTTAAACTGAACTGCCTTGCTTATCCGTATTATGACATCTTATTGCCAGCCAGTCAGTGGTCACGTGACCCTTGGCCGACTTCTGGGGCCGTATTACAACCTCTTAATTCCAGTCAGTTTACGCCTTAAACTGAACTGCCTTGCTTATCCGTATTATGACATCTTATTGCCAGCCAGTCAGTGGTCACGTGACCCTTGGCCGACTTCTGCACGGATATTGACTGGAAATTCCGTATTATGAGCGACCAAATGACATTTCATAGCTTGCTGAAATGTCAAAAATTGTGTCAAACAAACCATTCAGTTTACGCCAGTTTCTAGTAACTTTTAATGAATTGTTTTGACTTTTTATTGTATTTTTATCTACTTGGACAGTTAAATAAAACATTAAGTATGTGTGATGAGTTGAGAATCTTCGAATTTATTGAAAGTGATGCGTCACAAGAGAACAACGAAGCAAAAATTCAAAGGACGGGTCTTCGAGATCTTAGTGACCCTTTTGCTATTGATAAGATTCTGTTTATAAAGCGATACAGGCTTAGTAAACAATTAGTTTACAATTTACGTGACAAACTGAGACCTAATGTAGCTACTGGGTCTACAAGAGCGTCGGATTTATCAATAGAAAGAAAGGTTAGTAATTGTAAGGTTCCCACAGCTCCCATTTCTTGCACTTCTTTAAAAGACAATGGTTTATTTAGAGTTTAAAATAAAGAGCAACAATTAATTTGATAATTATAAATAAAGTAGGTACTACTTACGCCGCGCCATTATTAATTAGAAAAATTATTGTTAAAAAGGTTTTATTCGAGTACGTACACACAATTTTGTTTTTGGCGCGTCAGCATTTATCGCAGTACGTTCAGAAATGAAGTTTGTGAGACCATGCTGTATTTTCAACTTTATGACATTGTATTTACGGAAATAATCCATAATTCGTTTTTAAACTCGTTGTTAATCTCGATTTCTGTTACAAAATTACATTAATTTCATCAATAAACAATATTTCATTCAAAATTTAAAAACCGTAAATACCGGTAACCTTTATTTTGATGTTTTCGAACGCCATCTTTCAAGGCAGTGCAAACCATGTGCAAACCAGCCACAGACAACAATCCAGGATGAATCCAGTCAGAATAACGTACGTCATAATACGAAAAAGAACAAGTCAGTTTACGGCCGTAAACTGACTTGCCTGGAAACTGACTGGATTTTAGAAAGGTCGTAATAAGCCCGCTGCACGGATATTGACTGGAAATTCCGTATTATGAGCGACCAAATGACATTTCATAGCTTGCTAAAATGTCAAAAATTATGTCAAACAAACCATTCAGTTTACGCCAGTTTCTAGTAACTTTTAGTAAATTGTTTTGACTATAAATTATATTTTAATCTATTTGGACAGCTAAATATAACACTAATTATGTGTGATGAGTTAGTAATCTTCGAGTTTATTGAAAGTGATGCGTCACAAGAGAACAACGAAACAAAAATTCAAAGGACGGGTCTTCGAGATCTTAGTAACTCTTTTGCTATTGATAAGGTTCTGTTTATAAAGCGATACAGGCTTAGTAAACAATTAGTTTACAATTTACGTGACGAACTGAGACCTAATGTAGCTACTGGATGTACAAGAGTGGCGGATTTATCAATAGAAAGAAAGATTAGTGATTGTAAGGTTCCCACAGCTCACATGAAGTACCCTATGATGCCTTGCTGCAGTTGCTTTGCTTTTTATGAAGGTGTTAATGACCCTCAAGTACTGTTAAAGAAAAGTAGCAAAAAAATATTGTAATATCATTGTTTTTTTTTTTTGTAAATGAGATACATAGGTAACCTATCTATATAAATACATATTTCCATTTTAGATTCTTCAATAAGTTTAAAATGCTGGGAGTATTAGGGTGTATTGATTGCACACATATTGCAATTGTACGTCCAGTCGAAAATGAAGAAAGATATTACTGCAGAAATCAGTATCACTCGCTAAATGTCCAACTAAGTAGTAAGATTTTTCAAAATTAAAACATCCAATTTTATAAATGTATGTAATTTTTAATAAAACTAATATTCTTCTTCAGTCTTCATTTCTTTGGAATTAATCTGAAACAATTTTAATTTTAGATTAGTAATGCAGACATGCAAATAGTCAGTGTGGATGCTAGTTTTAGTGGAGCTTCTCACAACTCTTTTATCTGGGCAAACCATCCCCTAAAGGAGCACATGGAATTTATTAGCAGAAATGAAGGTATATATATGTATATTACTTGGTATGTAAATATATTTTAGGAGTATTATTATTTCTAACTCCTTGGGGTGTATTGTTATGTAATTATTTCAAAATTACTCCATTATATTCTGTGTTTGTTTATACAAATGATATAAAAATTTCAATATATTTGTGAAATTATAAGTATAGTGATATTTTAATTATTTCTAGGTGACTCTGGGTACCCATTAAGACGTTGCATGATGACACCAGTAACTGATGGCACCCCGGATACTCCTGAAGCTTACTACACTAGTGTGCATGTCCGGACAAGAAATATTGTTGAGAGGACAATCGGTTTTTGCTGTTACTTGAAAAGTTATTTTAGATATGTAGTTAAGTTTAAGTTAATAAATGTATGACCCGATCAATTAAAAACAATTATCAAATATATTACACTCTTATTAAGTACCTACCCCATATCTAAATAAAAGTAACCATACTCGCCAAATCAAGGATAAAGGTTGTATCATCCCACGGGCTCTGTCATGTATGCAACCGGGATAAATGTTAGAATGATAAAGATTTTAATAAAAGGTGTACAACACCGTGTTTAGTAAATAAGTAACATACTCACGTTAGACCACCCTTTCCAGTCCTTGCTCGCACCTTCCTCCAAAGAATTCAGTGTCTCTGACATAGACACCCAAATCCGTTTTGAAAAATCGCGTGGTTGCGCTGATTTATTGTATCCTATGGCCAAGTCCCTATGAGAGTTCAAAAATTCCCACAAACACTCTAATTGCTCATAGGATACCCGGCGACGACGTGAAACCTCATTCCTTGCACTTCTTTAAAAAACAATGGTTTATTTAGAGTTTAAAATAAAGAGCAACAATTAATTTGATAATTATAAATAAAGTAGGTACTACTTACGCCATTATTTGAAAAAATATTGTTAAAAAGGTTTTATTCGAGTACGTACACACACTTAATTTTGTTTTTGGCGGGTCAGCATTTATCGCAGTACGTTCAGAAATGAAGTTTGTGAGACCATGCTGTATTTTCAACTTTATGACATTGTATTTACGGAAATAATACATAATTCGTTTTTAAACTCGTTGTTAATCTCGATTTCTGTTACAAAATTACATTAATTTCATTAATAAACAATATTTTATTCAAAATTTAAAAACCGTAAATACCGGTAACCTTTATTTTGATGTTTTCGAACGCCATCTTTCAAGGCAGTGCAAACCAGCCACAGACAACAATCTAGGATGAATCCAGTCAGAATAACGTAGGTCATAATACGAAAAAGAACAAGTCAGTTTACGGCCGTAAACTGACTTGCCTGGAAACTGACTGGATTTTAGAAAGGTCGTAATAAGCCCGCTGCAGTGACGTCATTAGCCGCTGGTGCCTTTGATAGCCACCGTAACACGTTTTGACAGATGTTGTTGTATCGATACTTTTAAAATTGCGATTGTGTAAGCTTTTGAAGCTGTATAATAATCGATAAAATTTTAGAGTGGTCACAATAGGCACCGTAAGTTTTTATAATTCACCACATTTCCACCGTAGTTTGTTAGTCACTTGTGTGATACGTAATACCAATTTTATGAAATTGTCAGTTGACAACTAAGTTCAGTGTGCAACGAATGCCAGTTGTCAACTGTTATTGGAAAAGTTAGCCAATAGCCCCCCAGGTCGAAACTAAATTAGGGGAAGGTGACATTAGCGGAGCAGCCAGAATCCTCTTCAGTAGTGATGTGCTGGCTCCTTGTTCTCCAGATACTCTAGTAGCTCTGGAGAACAAACACCCTGAACCAGCGGATGGCCTTTCTTTTCCTGACCCTCCTGATTCGGACATTCATACCCTCACCGTTACGGGTCGAGAGGTAATCTCAGCCGTTTGCTCCTTCCGGAGTGGCTCTGCCGGCGGCCTCGACGGCCTGAGTCCTCAACACCTGAAGGACCTCATCTGCTCAGGCGCCGGGGAAGCTGGTGAGTTGCTCTTGAAAGAGCTTACGGCTCTGGTTAACCTAATGCTCTCAGGCAAGGTGAACGAGGCCGTCATCGACATTCTGTACGGGGCCAATTTATGTGCCCTACGCAAGAGAGATGGCGGCATCCGTCCCATTGCTGTGGGCACTACCTACCGGCGTATGGCAGCCAAAATTTGCTGTAAATTTTATGGTGAGGCTGTTTCGAAAAAATTTCAGCCCCTGCAGCTAGGTTTCGGCTCCAAAGGGGGCTGCGAGGCTGCCGTTCACGCCTTATCGACCTACCTAAATTCTAATTTAGGAGGAGTCATCCTGAAGGTTGATATAAAAAATGCCTTCAATTCGGTTAATAGGGACACCTTGCTGGCAGAATCTAAAAAAGAAGTACCCCAAATTTTTAGTTTTCTTTGGCAATGTTATAGACACCCATCTAAATTACTATATCGGGATAACCTTTTGGAATCCGCTGTTGGCTGTCAACAAGGTGATCCCCTCGGGCCAGTGATCTTAGTGTGATCAGTTAGTTAGTGATCAGTTTAGCCATTCACCCAATTATTCGACAGTTAAATTCCAAATTCAACATTTGGTATCTCGACGACGGAACCCTAGGAGGCGATGCAGACACAGTTTTAAATGACATACATTTCCTAAAAAATCAACTCCACTCAATAGGACTTGATCTGAACCTTTCAAAATGTGAACTATTCTTATCCGACTGCACCGACAGACAACTCTTTCCAAATTTAACGCAATAGCCCCAGATATCAAAATTATTGAAAAAAGCTCTCTTCGTCTCCTTGGGTCTCCTATTTTCGAGGATTCCTTTCCCAATTTTGTTGAGGAAAAAATTCAAAATTTTAATGAGGTTTCGGAAAGATTGCTCAAAATTAACATGCATTCGGCCATCACCTTAATTCGTTTTTGCTGTTTCGGCCCTAAAATATCTTTTGGCAACATCTGTAACTACTGCAGAGCGTGCGCGCCTGCTAGCTGTGGGAGAGTGGGAGTCGGGTCTCTGGCTTCATGCATTGCCGTCGTCGAACATAGGCACCTTGTTCGACGATACTATCTTCCGCCTCGCTGCTTCCCTACGTCTTGGCGCTCCTTGTTGCTCTCCTCATCGCTGCCACTGTGGCGAAGTTGTCAACAGCCTCGGACACCACGGTCTGTCATGCAGCCGAAGTGCGGGTCGCATAGCGCGACACGCGAATATCAACGACATCATCCGACGTGCTCTTGTCACCGTCGGCGTTCCGGCCGTATTGGAACCTCATGGCCTGGCACGCGACGATGGCAAAAGACCGGACGGTATGTCTTTATTTCCATGGAAGATGGGTAGGCCTTTAGTGTGGGACGCTACTTGTGTCGATACTCTTGCGCCATCTCATCTTCCTAGTTCGTCGTGCTGTGCCGGTGCTGCCGCAGCGGCTGCAGAGAACCTCAAGCGGCGGAAATATAATAACCTTGTTGGTAGTTATATTTTCGAGCCGTTTGGGGTTGAAACTCTCGGATCGTGAGGTCCGAGTGCTCACAAATTATTTAAAGAACTTTCAAAACGCCTTGTTGACACTTCGCATGACCCAAGGGCTGGCTTTTACTTCGGACAAAGGATAAGCATTGCCATTCAGCGTGGCAATGCTGCCAGTCTTTTGGGTACATTACCAGTCGACAGCGATGTGGAGGAGTTTTTCGACGCCGTACTTTAGATTGCTTTTTTTAGTACTTTATGGATTTTATTTTTATTTTGTAAGTTAGTTTTAATTACGTTATTATTAGTTTTAAATGTTTATACAATGTAACATGAAATAAAATGCTCTGTACTGTCGAATAATTGGGTATACTAGTAAACTGAAGATCACTGGCCCGAGGGCATCACTTTGTTGACAGCCAACAATGGATTCCAAAAGGTTGTCCCGATATAGTAATTTAGATGGATTTCTATAACATTGCCAAAGAAAACTAAACTGGGGTAATTCTTTTTTAGAATCTTGTACATACTTACATCATATCATAATCTGTGGTCATAATCACAGACTGTCATAATGTTGAGTTTTTGACGAGATTTCTTCGAGTGAAGTTCAGTGGCTGTTTTAATTATTAGCAAATTGATTCCTAGTGGATGTTAGAATTGGTGTAGGTTTTGTATCTCAAGTGTCTGCGCAACTAGAACAATATGTGGAATCATTGAAATAGGCGCGATCTCGGTAAAATGGAGCTGAGAATTTTATTGTAGTTTTAGCTACCTCAGCGTAGTTTGCTGAGAAGGCTGAACCGATACATTTACTGCCATATACTTCAAAAACATTAGAATGTGTTACACCCGCATTCTAACGTAAAAAAAAAAGAAACAGCTATGATATTCGTATACGAAGACTTATTACGTAAGAAAACATCGACGAAAGACTAGGCGATATGGTTGAACAACTATAGCCTTCCCTAAGGGTAAACAGAAAAAAAACAGACTAATGTCATAATGTCGGTCTTAGTGATGTGCCGAGTCGGTGTTTTGGTGGATCGAGTCAGTTTATACGGTTTTCGAATCATGACATGATTTCACCATTCGATTCCAGTACTCGAGTTCTATGTGTGGGATTCGAATGTTGACTCGTGTTCAGAACTCGAGTCCAAGATTCGAGTCCAGAATTCGAGTCCATGACTCTGGTCTAAAAATTCGAGTCTAAAAGTGTGGTCTAGAAATTCAAATCCAGAAGAGTTCGTTATTGATACTTTTTAGAACAAAAAGGAAAACTTGACAGACAGCATGTAGTTTAGGTTTAGGATAATGACACTACGATAAATAAATCAACCATTTTTATTGTAATCAAATATTTTTATTAGTTATATTTAAAAAAAAAACATAGAACATACTTAGGAGGTATCTAGAAACAAGAAATGAGATCAAGTTTTATTTGTTTTGTTACAAATCAAAAACAGATCCTTTTGCTTGTAATTGTACGCTTATAAAAAAATGTAGGGTCAAACTTATGTTGAAGTAAACAGATCGAGTACGAGCGAGTCAACTTAACTCGAATACTAGACTCGAGTCGCCTGGACTCGCGTAATAAAATTGAGTCTGCGAGTTCAGAATCGATTATTTCTGACTCGAGTCCTGGAATCGAGTCTTGCGTATTCGAGTCCTGGAATCGAGTCTTACGTACTCGAGTCCTGGAATCGAGTCTTGCGTACTCGAATCATAATAAATTTGTACTCGAGTAAGCGAGTCCAAGTCAGGAATCGAGTCTGACTCGAGTCAAGCCGTACTCGACACATCACTAGTCGGTCTGCGTCTGGTTGTCATGTTTGTTGTTTAAAATCGACTTGTTTACTAAAAAATAATTAGGTAATTAATATTATAATTGTTAATAATAATTGAAATAAACAACTTTAATTGTTACTTACATATTTAATATAAAAAAAAAAACAATGGAAAAGCTACCAATGTGTAGGCTATGTTTAGCAGAGAACGTTCGCATGTATGTAGTGGTAAACAAAGACTTGCATGAACTGTATGAGAGGCTGACTGATAATCCGGTAAGTTTTATCCTGGACTTATATTAACAAGATAAAATTCTACTATATTCCGCGAGCAAGTATGACTTTCTCCGTGTGAGTAAAGGCGTACAGAAAGCAGTACTAAGCACTTCCTGTTGTCCTGAACAGCAACATTCTCTAGCACTTATTACAACGTATTTGCATTCTGCGCAACATGACACGTTCCATACATCTCAGAAATCAAAAACGTTTATTTCAAAAGGACCATTTATAGGCACTTTTGAATTGTCTAAATGTAGGTTAGTCAAAAAAAAAAAAAGTGAAGCTAAACTGCATGTTCCAAAGTGTACATCTCTATGGAGAAGACTGTAAGAAACTCCTTGGAAACTCTTAAATCATAATTTTTGTTGTTATTTGTAGTTTTTTCTCTGAGGCGGCATCTCAGTGGAGAGTGCAGAGAATTTTTTAATGTTGATCTCTAAATTAGTCATCACTTGGCAGGCCCGCCTTTCTAGATTGTAATATCATCTTTCTCACTGTCCACCCATCATTTCTGTGGCGGTCCCCTCCTCTCGTAACTGTCCACCTTCACACTCATAAACTTTACTTATCTTATCTTATCTTATAGTGGGGCTGGCCCTAAACCAGAGCACTTCGACCCTTCTGGATCTTTTGTGCTAATCCCCTCCCTTCTACTCAACCCCCAGCCTTCCGTGCACCTTCTTCATGAGTCCCAGTATGGCCTTGATGGGGGCTGAGCCTGTAGTCCTCTGGTCTTGGAAATGGTTGACCCAGATACTCTCGTCTCCTGGAGCCTAGTGCTGCACAGTCGCACAGTACGTGTAGCATATTCTCCTCTGCCTCTCCACTGATCCTGCAAGTCGGGTCGCTTGCTAGTCCCATGTTGTGGAGCTGTTTGTTGGTGGCATAGTGCCCCGTGAAGACTCCTGTGATTGTTCGGAGCTGTGATCTGCTGTACCTCCATAGTTTTTGGGTCCAGGCCTTATCTATGTCATTAAGAAATAGCTTTGCATGCTTCTGGCCTGTTGTGTTGCGCCAGTGTGTGCATGTGTATTTCCAATGCAGACTTTTTCAATGCTTGGTTGATGACCCTTGGTGAGAGTCCTATGAAGGGTTCCGGTCCGTATAGGGGTGTCTCGGATCCTTTACTTGCTAGAGTGTCGGCTCTTTCGTTGCCTTCTACTCCTGTATGACCTGGCACCCAGATCAATCTGACCTTGTTGCGCCTTCCTATCCGGTTTAGTATTTTAATACAGTTTAGTACCAGCCCAGAATCCACTCTATTGGATGTGAGTGCCTTGAGTGTTGCTTGGCTGTCGCTTAAAATGTAGACAGTGTCCCCTTCGGTGCCTCTGTCTAGTATTTCCTGCGCGCATGCGATTATAGCATAGGTCTCTGCTTGGAAGACCGTCGCCAGTTTGCCCATGCTTAGGCTGAGGTTGCAGTTGTCGCTATGTACCCCCACTCCTGTACCGGTGTTCATTTTAGAACCATCCGTGTACCATACCTGGTTTTTCCCTTTGTGGGGTTTTATCCCACTTTCCATTCCTCCCTGCTCGGAATGTAGATCTTAAACTCCTTTTTGAGATTATGAATGGTATGTTTTTTGTCACATCCCATGTCCATCATCCAGTCAAGTTCCCTGTTTGGTCTTGTGTTTTACTTTTAAGCCTATGAATGGCCCTCCTCGCCTCTAGTTCCACTTCAATGTGTAAAGGGGTAAGATTGAGCAGCGTTTCCATCGCCGCAGTTGGCGTGGTCCTAAATGCTCCTGTAATGGCCATGCAGGCAGTCCGCTGTACTTTGCTTAGGGCCTGTCTGCAAGTTGCCAACTTGGTTCTGGTCCACCATACGATGCTCCCGTATGTGATCAGCGGTTTCACCATCATGGTGTAGATCCATTTGATAACCTGGGGTCTAAGGCCCCATGTTTTCCCATAGGCAGAGCGACACATGCCAAATACTCTTAGAGCCTTGTTTGCTGTCGCTTCGGCATGGCTTTTCCACGTGAGTTTGCTGTCTAGGATTACTCCTAGATATTTTACTTCTGTGGACAACTCTAGTACAGTGTCGTAGAGCTTTATGGTACCCATTGCTGTTAGGTCCCTCCTTCTGGTAAACGGGATGATCACCGTTTTGCTTGGGTTGATGTATAGGTGGTTGAGTTTACACCACCTTTCAACCATGTTTAATCTCTCCTGCATAATCCCTGACACAGTGTTGGGAAATTTTCCGTTTACAAGTATCACGAGATCATCTGCATATCCAACCGTGTACGCTGGTCCTTTGTTCAGTTCTATTAGCAACTCGTCTATCACCAAACACCAGAGTGTTGGCGAGAGTACGCCTCCCTGTGGGCATCCTCTTGACATGCGCCCTTTTGGTCTCACCTAGCAGTGTTGATTCTATAACTCTGCCCTTCAGCATATTGTCCATCCAGTCACAAATGGTAGGGTCTATGCCATGTTTCTCTGCAGCTGTTCGTATCGTTCTAAAAGTAGTGCGATCGAACGCGCCTTCTACATCGAGAAAAGCTGCTAGGCATATCTCTTTGCATTCTAGCGCCTTTTCGGCACGACTTACGACCTGATGTAGCGCCGTTTCCGTCGACTTACCAGGCTGGTATGCGTTTTGCATCCTGTGAAGCGGTTGTTTCTTCAGCGCTCCCTCCCTGACATGCTTGTCTACAAGCTTTTCCAGAGTTTTCAGGAAGAATGATGTCAGGCTTATAGGTCTGTATGACTTAGCGTCCTCGTAGTCTGCTCTTCCTGGCTTGGGAAGAAAGATTACCTTCGCCTGTCTCCACGCCTTTGGTATGTAGCTAAAGGCGATGCATGCTCTGTATAGTCTACCAAGATGCGGTTCTAGTATGTTCCCCGCTCTTTGTAATAGGGCTGGGTACACTCCGTCTGGTCCCGGGGCCTTGTATGGCTTGAAGCTTTCCAGGGCCCACTTTATGCCATTCGGCCCTACTACCTTTTTCGCGGCGTCCCAGTCTGCTTTCGTTGTTTTTGACTTAATGGCGTTTAAGCTTAATGAGTCCGCCGTGTCGTTAGCTGCGAATGAGCCGGGAAAGTGCGTTCTAAACATTATCTCGAGGGTATCACCTCCAGACTCTGTCGATTTGCCATTCTCATCCTTGATGGATGTCAGTGGATTTACCTTTGCAGTGGCCATAGCCTTCGACAGTCTCATGCTGTCTGGAATGCTGCCAATGCTGTCGCAATGGTCCCTCCAGGCCTGCCTTTTGGCCCTGCGTACAGCCTTATTAAATTCTGTCAGCTTTGTAGCATACATCTCAAAGTTTTTGAGAGCCTTAGCACGATTGAAGGCGGCCCTAGTTTCCCTGCGTAGCCTAACTAAGTCAGAGTTCCACCAAGCTTCCTTTCTTGCTTGTACTACCTTTTCGGGGCAATTACTTGTCCAAGCGCTCAAAACAGCTTCGGATATTCGCCCCGCCTCGAATTCTACGTCGATCGCTGAATTCAGCTTACCTTTGGGGTCCCCAAGTTCCACTTTCAGGTCTCTCGTGTAGGAGTTCCAGTCGGTGTGTCTTGGGTTCCTCCTTGCTACCAGTTCCTTTTCCAATCGGGTACTGTACTTGAAGCAAATATACCTATGGTCTGAGAGTGATATCTCATTTGGTACGTGCCATTCGCTTATGCGGTTACTAGCCCTGTTAGTAGCTACTGTTAGGTCAATCACCTCCGCTCGTCTGGCATTGACGAACTTGGGCCTGTTGCCATTATTTATAATTTGTAAAGGTGAGCTTACCAGGAAATCCAACAGTTTTTCACCTCTCCTATTATTACCGGTGCTCCCCCAGGTGACGTGGTGTGCGTTGGCGTCGCAGCCTATAACCCATGAGCCATCCATCCACCATCCACGAGCCATGAGTATCCATGAGCTGTAGCCTATGATCAGGTCTAGGCCCTCCCGGCTGCAGTGTTCCACGAGTTCCCTCAGGTTCGTTGAGATGGGGTCCTCGGCTTCATAAGGCATGTATGCGGAGGCTAGTATCAGCGCCCCGCCAGGGAGGCGGGCCTCCTCTCTTAGAGGGACCTTGATGGTTGTCAGGTCCCTGTAACAGAAATTGTGCAGGGGAATCGCGTCTAGGCCATTTCTGACATAGATGCACGCCCTTGCGTTTAGGTCATGACGTTGGTAGTATACAATACCCCCAGTCCTGCCTAGGCCTCTAATCTCCCCCTTGTATGATATATAAGGTTCTTGTATTAGAGCTATGTCATATTTTAACATGTTTAGCTCGCGCGCCAGAAGGGCAGTCGCAGCCTTATTATGTTGCAGATTAATCTGTACAAACCTTATTGCAGCCATTTCTTTCTTTTTTTTTAAATTTCTACTGCCGATTCGGCCCCGCCTCCCCGTCCTCGTCTGAGTCTGGGCAGTTGGGATCCAGTTTGAGGACTGCCAGTCCCGCCAGGTCCCCCGCGCACGTCGATGGTGACGACGCGCGGTCCAGTTCCATAGCTGGATGGTAGTCCCCGTAGTGGTCTGCGCCGTCGCTGGTCCGCTCTTCAGCGAGGAAGGCCTCCTCCTCCGAGTTTAGGACCCCTCCCACGGTGCAGTCCTCCTTCATCTCCCCACTGGGGGCGTCAGGTTCTGCCGAGGTCGCTGGGGGTTCCTTGGCCCGCTCCTTGGCCTGGTCCTCCCTCCTCCTATCCGCGTCCTCCAGCAGTTTGAACTGGCTAGGCCCCAGTCCTGAGTGGAGTGTATAGCCAGCCTCCCTGATGGCGTCCGCGGATAATTTGTCCATGAGGACAATCCGGTGCGTCGTGGTTGGCTCCACGTCGACCTTCAGCACCTTCCACCCATCCGTGTGCAGTGCCGGGTTGAAGCGCTGGAGCAGCCTCAAGGTATCCGCGAGGTCGGCGCCCTTGAAGGTCTTCGACTTCCACGCCATCTTGATCGGCTTCGGAAGGTCCTTCGCATCCAGCACCCGCAGCTTGATGCCATTGACCTCCCGGCCGTCGACAGCGCGGAGCCACTTAACCGCGTCGGGTCCCTCGCAACTGACGTGCAGCGCCCTTCCGACCATGTTCCCGACGTTCACGCGGGGCAGTGGATCCGGGGTCTCCATCAGCAGCTTCCATAGAAACTCCTGAATCGGACCCAGGGTTCCCGCCTCCAGCGCTTGGTCAGGGTGGGACGCGTGCACAATTGCCATCTTCGTCCCCATGAGAGCGTCCTTGTAGGATCCCTGGGTTTTGATCTTTTTTGTGTCATTGCCCGGTTCCTTGGCCTCGTCGCTCACCTCCCGTATCCTTTTGACAGGTGCCGTGTTTCCCCCTGTCATTGCAGCCTGTCGCTGCAGGTTCTTCGACCTGCGCTTAGCGCTGCCGCTCAAGCGCCGGTGATGTGGCCCCGGTGCCTGCGTCGCGGGGTCCCTCGCTCCCGTCCCTCCACTGGACGTTCCCTGTGCAGGTTCCGTCCGTGGCGGAGGTGTCGGTGTGCTGGGGCCCCCGCGACCAGGCAGCGGTGCCCCTATCCCAGAGTGCCCTTGGGCGCCACTCCCTCCTTGCGGAACCCCCGTACCGGTTTTCCCCCGTCCCTTGCAGCCCTTGCGGGTCACGGTGGTCCAGGAGTCGAAGCCCGATACGGGTACATCCTGCTTGGAGGCAGCGGCCCCCCTTCCTGCTAATGCCTTAGGCTTAGTCCCTGTAGTCAGGTCCACGGCCATTTCTGACACGCCCTTTACGGTCATGTCACCTTTTTTGTTTTGTGTTTGTTTAGAATCCATACCTTTTTTTAATTGAAGTTTCATCAGCCCGGCTCCTCACCCACCATCGAGCCCTCAACATCGGGGATGCTTTAAAGCACCAAGGCTACCGAGCTGACATAGTACCCCTGAGTGAGTTGTCCGCGAGCTTCCAGCAGTCCACATCTGCCCCCCACAATAGGTGCCAGTGCGTACCTGCCTTCCGCTGCGAACCCCATCACTCCCGAGCACTCACCTGACGGCCGTCTGACCGGACGTCGCAGCCGATTGACCATGATTGGCTAGACCATGGCCGCCCGTTTGAGGAGAAATCCAGACCAAAGTGGCGTGTTGCCTTCAAGGGGTAAATACAACCCGACCCCTCTCAGGCTCAACCACCAGGACTCCTTCATCCCCCCGTACGGGTCACCGCGCACGGCACAAACACGCGGGAGGTCATTAACTATCCACCATCTACCCTGTTGATGATGGACACGCAGAGCCATGACCTCTCCATCCCTGCATTAAGACGCCCGGTGGTTTCTGTTACGTCTATTTCTTATGGAACTAGACCAATAACGGGGCGGCAACCACGAGAAGGATAACCACCAGACTGACCTTAAGGATCTATGCGACTGTTGCGCTCTCCCTTAAAGCCCACGCCCCCTCACATCCTTTGAAGGAGTCCGTGAGGTAGGTCAACCTCTATGCTACCATGTGAGTCATGTCGTTCGGTAACCGCGAAAGCACACAGATTGACCCGCCCCAATTACTATGCTTATTATATTAAAAACTTTACTTACTATGCTTATGTTAGTAGGGCAACTCAAGTCCCACTAGTGTGCAGTGTGCATAGCCAGTAGAAATCACACAAGTTTTTATTAAACTTAACCTTTTGAGTGCGTAATTAGAGACACAATAGTAAGACAATGGCGCGTGAACGCCGGCGTTAATGCGGGGATCAACAGCTTAAGTTGATTTTATTCATCGTGATACAATAAAAATTCAAGGACACAGTGACAAGTAAAACAAAAAAAACTTATTATAAAAAAAAAAGTAACCGACTTCACTAAAAAAAACACTAAAAGGATCAAAATAACTTTAATTTTGGAAGTCGGTGTTTCTCGGTATTGTTTGTTTCTTATTTAACACCGACTTCCGAAATTAAAGTTATTTTGATCCTTTTAGTGTTTTTTTTAGTGAAGTCGGTTATTTTTTTTTTATAAAAAGTTTTTATTTCACACTTTTTAGTTGCGATACACTTATAAACAGAGTGCCTATTTCTCATGACAATTCCAATTAACCCAAATACTGCTAGGTTACATTGTTTTATTATAAAGTTCCTGTGTCTACCTTCCTCCTTCCGGCTCCATCATCAGATCAGTTCGATAGTACATTATAGCCAAAGAGCATCTCACGACAATTCTAATAAGCCCAAACACGGCTAGGATACATTGATTAATTACGGAGTTCCTGTGCCTACCTTCCGGCTCCATCATCAGATCAGTTCGATAGTACCTTATAGCCAAAGTGCATCTCATGACAATTCTAATAAGTCCAAACATGGCTAGGTTACATTGATTAATTACGGAGTTCCAGTGCCTACCTTCCGGCTCCATCATCATCATCAGATCACTTCGATGATACCATTTTCAACGTAACTATTCAGAATCATTCATTTATTTGTATTGTCATAGTCGCTTAACTATGTATATCTTCATTGTAATATCTATTTGTGTATGAAGTTCCGTTGACCATTTCTGGTCTTCTTCATCAGTTCCACTTCATCAAATATTACTTTTTGACTGTAAATGCTTAAGTTCTTGATGAAAATACTAAAATTACCATAGGGTTGCCTATAATTTTTGAGGAGTTCCCTCGATTCTAATGGATTCCTCATGGATTCCATCATCAGAACTAAAAAAAAAAAAAATGGTAGAAAAAAATGGGACCAATCTGGAAGCATATCCTGTATAGGGAAAAAAAACTTGCAAATCGGTCCATAAACGACGGAGTTCTGAGGTAACAAACATAAAAAAAAAAAATAATGATTAAAAAAAAAAATACAACCGAATTGATAACCTCCTCCTTTTTTTTGAAGTCGGTTAAAAAGTAGATATATTAACTTTGTAACGTGCTTTTGCAGTTCAAATGTGTGTGTTAATAGAGGGTTGAAGATGCACCAATATGTAAATGGATAATTCGGGCGCCAGATGCATCCTCAAAAAAATAAGCTCGGATTCACTACAAGTTTGAAAGCATAGGCCTTTTAATCTTCAGGCGGGAGACTATATGGGAAAATAAAAGATTAATAAAAACTTTTTAGAAAAAAAAAATAACCGACTTCACTAAAAAAAACACTAAAAGGATCAAAATAACTTTAATTTCGGAAGTCGGTGTTTCTCGGTATTGTTTGTTTCTTATTTAACACCGACTTCCGAAATTAAAGTTATTTTGATCCTTTTAGTGTTTTTTTTAGTGAAGTCGGTTATTTTTTTTTTCTAAAAAGTTTTTATTTCACACTTTTTAGTTGCGATACACTTATAAACAGAGTGCCTATTTCTCATGACAATTCCAATTAACCCAAATACTGCTAGGTTACATTGTTTTATTATAAAGTTCCTGTGTCTACCTTCCTCCTTCCGGCTCCATCATCAGATCAGTTCGATAGTACCTTATAGCCAAAGAGCATCTCACGACAATTCTAATAAGCCCAAACACGGCTAGGATACATTGATTAATTACGGAGTTCCTGTACCTACCTTCCGGCTCCATCATCAGATCAGTTCGATAGTACCTTATAGCCAAAGTGCTAACCATGACAATTCTAATAAGTCCAAACACGGCTAGGTTACATTGATTAATTACGGAGTTCCAGTGCCTACCTTCCGGCTCCATCATCATCATCAGATCACTTCGATGATACCATTTTCAACGTAACTATTCAGAATCATTCATTTATTTGTATTGTCATAGTCGCTTAACTATATCTTCATTGTGATATCTATTTGAGTATGAAGTTCCGTTGACCATTTCTGGTCTTCTTCATCAGTTCCACTTCATCAAATGTTACTTTTTGACTGTAAATGCTTAAGTTCTTGATGAAAATACTAAAATTACCATAGGGTTGCCTATAATTTTTGAGGAGTTCCCTCGATTCCTCATGGATTCCATCATCAGAACTGGATTTTGAAAAAAATGGGACCAATCTGGAAGCATATCCTATAAAGGGAAAAAAAAATTTTGCAAATCGGTCCATAAACGACGGAGTTCTGAGGTAACAAACATAAAAAAAAAAAAAAAAAATAATGATGATAAAAAAAAAAAAAAAAAAAAAAAAATACAACCGAATTTATAACCTCCTCCTTTTTTTTGAAGTCGGTTAAAAATATAAGTTAAGCTTTAGCCTTTAATTTTTCCAGCCCGCAGTCCATGACCATGAAAGGTTTGTAAGTGACATTGACTAAGAGTCATTGATTAAAAGTGATTTGGTATTGTTGCACCTTGATGCTAAGTTAAAAAAAAATTAATAGTTAATCCTCATCCAGGCAATGTAGATCAGTCCGAAGGGTTCCAACATCGAGGAATAGGAGAAAATGGAGATTAAATATATAAAAAAAAACGCCAAACGGCTGAAACAAACCGATTGAAACCATTAGTTCTCATGAAAGTTTCGAGTTTTAGACACGAGGTCGCGTAGAATTCTTTTATCGAGAACTCACCGTTTTTTCTTTCGTTCGTTGAGTGCGCCTCAAAACATTGAAATAGACAGGTGGGCGAAAATCACTTCAACGAAAAATATGGAGCAATCCGATCAGAATACAGAGGATGGACTTCTCTCTTCCCTTTAGGCCATTACAGGGCACTAAATATCGACGATTATTGTCGATTTATTTAAAAATTTACAGAAACAAAAAAAGCTGCTAGCTAAGATATCATCGGGTCAGAAAAGTGAAAAAAAATCATTCTGACAGCTCACTTTTTTAAAAAATTTCGTTACTTGGATACAAGACCTTTTGGGAACGACAACACATTATCGGTTCGGAAATCGCCCAAAATCGAATCATGTGGCGAGACGACTTCGACTCGTTACAACTTACATAGAAAAAAGATATGCTTTTTAAAACTAAAGACTCTTTTATTTTAACAGCAACTTCACTGCATGACATTTTTAATCTTTATTGTACACAAAAACAACATAGTGCCTACATGGTGATACAGACAGTTTATGAATGTAATATATTCAAAGAAATAAAATACACAAAGACAAGTTTTGTTGCAGTTTGTAACTGAAGACAGTAGACCGATGCTCGCTTGTTTCATCTGCTGCACTAAACTGAAGCAATGCTGCCAACTGCAGAGAAAATGTCTGGAAGCTGAAGAGCTGCTCACTCAGATGGTGAATGAGGATTATGAGGTGAGGCATTTGTTAACAGATAGATACCTCCAGGGTTGATTTTTAAGTTGGAGCAGTAAGGGTAGGTGTCTTAACCTTACAGCATCAGGAACATTCTCAGGGGAGTTTCCTTAACTTGAGTAATTGATAATTGTATTCATA